>SJXQ01002265.1:0-53159 GCA_006408695.1 Aepyceros melampus
AATATATAGCCTTGACATACTTCGTTTCCTATTTGGAACCAGTCTGTTGTTCCATGTCCAGTTCTAATTGTCGCTTCCTGACCTGCATGTGGATAGAGGGAGGTAATAGTTAATGTTACAATTCCAATTTTAACAGAATAAAAACTGCATGGAATTAAGGGATTAAAAGATTAAAAGTTCAGTTATTTCAATATATACACTAACTGTAAAATTCCAGGAAGCCTTGTATTCCTTGCTGTTGTTGTTCATTCACAAATTTGTGTCTGACTCTTTGTGATCCCATGAACTGCAACACACCAAACTTACCTGTCCATCACCATCTCCCAGAGTTTGCACAAACTTTGTCCATTGAGTTGGTGATGTCATGCAACCACCTCATCCTCTGTTGCCCCCTTCTACACCTGCCCTCAATCTTTCCCAGCATCAGGATCTTTTACAGTGAGTCAGCTGTTCACATCAGATAGCCAAAGTATTGGAGTTTTGGCTTTAGCATCAGTTCCTCCAGTGAATATTCAGGGTTGATTTTCTTTAGCATGGACTAGTTTGTTCTCCTTGATGTCCAAGGGACTCTCAAGAGTCTTCTTCAGCAGCAAAATTCAAAAGCATCAATTCTTTTGCACTCAGCCTTCATTATGGTCCAACGCTCATACCCATACATGACTACTGGAAAAATCATAGCTTTGACTATATGGATATTTGTCTTGTTAGCAAAGTGATTTCTCTGCTTTTTTTATATGCTGTCTAGATTTGTCACACCTTTTCTTCCAAAGAGCAAGCATCTTTTAATTTCGTGGCTGCAGTCACTATCCAGAGTAATTTTGGAGCCCAAGAAAATAAAACCAGATACCATTCCCACTTTTTCCCCTTCTTTTGCCATGAAGTGATGTAATCTGAGGCCATGATCTTAGATTTTGAATGTTGAGTTTTAAGTCTGCCTTTTCACTCTTCTCTTTCACCCTCATCAAGAGACTCTTTATTTCCTCTTTACTTTCTGCCATTAGAGTGGCATCATCTACATATCTAGGTCATTAATATTTTTCCCTGCAGTCTAAATTCCAGTATGTGATTCATCCATGCTGGCATTTTGCATAATGTACTCTGTATATAAGTTAAATAGACAGAGTGACAATATACACCCTTGATGTATTCCTTTCCCAGTTTTGAAGCAGTCTATTGTTCCATGTCTGGTTTTAACTGTTGCTTCTTGACCTGCATACAGGTTTCTCAGGAGATAGGTCAGGTGGTGTGGTATTCCCATCTCTCTAAGAATTTTCCATAGTTTGTTGTGATCCACACAATAAAGGCTTTAGGATAGTCAATGAAGCAGAAATAAATGTTTTTCCAGAATTTCCTTGCGTTCTGTGTGATCCAGCAAATGTTGGCGATTTGATCTCTGGTTCCTCTACCTTTTCTAAATCAGCTTACACATCTGAAGTTCTTGGTTCATGAACTGCTAAAGCCTAGGCTTCAAAATCCTTGAAGGATTTTGAGTATTACTTTGCTAGCATGTGAAACAAGAATAATTGTATAGTAATTTTATGAAAACTAACTTTTTCCATTCCTGTGGCTACTGCTGAGTTTTCCAAATTTGATAGCATATTCCTGGCAGCATTTTCACAGCATCATCTTTTAGGATTTGAGATAGCTTAGCTGGAATTCTGTCACTTCCACTAGCTTTATTCTTAGTAATGCTTCCTAAGGCCCACTTGACTTCCCACTACATGATGTCTGGCTCTAGGTAATGTCCACACCATCATGTTTATCTGGGTCGTTAAGACCTTTTTTGTACAGTTCTTCTGTGTATCCTTTCCACCTCTTCTTAATTCTTCATGTGTGTGTGCTGTGTGCTCAGTTGTGTCCAACTCTTTCTGACCCCATGGACTGTAGCCTTCCAGGCTCCTCTGTCCATAGGATTTTCCAGGCAAGAATACTGGAGTGGGTTGCCATTTCCTAATCCAGTTGATTTTCCAGACCCAGGGATCAAACCTGAGTCTCTTGTGCTTCCTGCATTGAGAGACAGATTCTTACCATTAGTACCACCTGGGAAACCCAATTCCTTATATAGCTTTTAAAATCATGCCCAAAATATGGGATCCCTGTAAATTTTGCTTAGGTCACTGACCAAGAAGACTACATCTCAGAAAGTATTCCAGTGAAGAACTGATTCATCAAAGGGGATGTTGTTTGCAGAGCAAGATCTGCCTGTTGGATTGGGAAAGGGCAGCCATAGTGAACAAATTTAAATTCAGAAAGTAAGGCAATGGCACCCCACTCCAGTACTCTTGCCTGGAAAATCTCATGGACGGAGGAGCCTGGTAGGCTGCAGTCCATGAGGTCGCTACTAGTCAGACACGACTGAATGACTTCACTTTCACTTTTCACTTCCATGCATTGGAGAAGGAAATGGCAACCCACTCCAGTGTTCTTGCCTGGAGATTCCCAGGGATGGGGGAGCCTGGTGGCTGCCATCTACGGGGTCACACAGAGTCGGACACGACTGAAGCAACTTAGCAGTAGCAGCAGATTTTCACCAGTGAGCCCTGTGAAAGCAGTTGTTCATGGTACATAAAGAACATAATGGGGACTCACTTAAAGTCAGTTGTGATGTGGGGGATTGGGATCAGAAACAAGGCCAAAGCCCAGATGCAAGTCCAGAGGCAAAAGGGCTGGATCATCTGTAAAAAGACCTCTGTCTCCATTTCCATGTTTAATGCAAGCTCCAGATGGTCTGCCTACTCAAAGATGTTTGTTCCTGAACCTAGGGAGATGAAGAGTTTAAGAGCAGAAGAGAAAGAAAGGAACAGGAAATGGGGCTTGTGGGATGGAGGTGAACAGGGAGAGGGTTAGTTAGTAACTTAAGGAACTACAAGTGTACAGTCAAGTAGCTACCTGTCTGTTAGAAGTAAAGGACAAGCTGGAGTGAGGGAGTAGCCACAGTAGTCACGAGCCAGTGTATCATAAGACGTGCAATAATTTTGAAAAGACATTAGGTTTATTTGGAGACAGAATTAGAAACCTAATTGTCTTTCTTCATGGATCAATTTTGAAGTTGCAAAGAAAACTCTTTTGTATGTCAGTTCACACTCTTTTTTTTTTTAACTTTTATTTTTACTTTATTTTACTTTACAATACTGTATTGGTTTTGCCATACATTGACATGAATCCGTCTCGGGTATACATGAGTTCCCAGTCCTGAACCCTACCCCCCCCCCACCTCCCACCCCATATCAACTCTCTGGGTATAATATTAAAAAACTAGCAATGTAAAATATATGGTTAATTCTGGCCAGTGAAGTGTTTAAATATCTTAGAAGACATTTGGAATTTTAATGTTCATTTAAAACAAAAAGGGAAAGCAGAGTGCTTCTCTAAGGACATACATCAGATAATAGACGAAAAGAAAAAGCAATCAAACATCAGGTACAAGATCCATAAAATTCACCAATTTGGGAGTGGGTTGGAGGAGGAAAAACATCCCTGCCACTATGACTCATATTTAGTGACAAGTAACATCCCAGCACAGATGCTGGGGAACATCATTCTCAGTTTATAGGGAAGAGAGAAAACAATACGGAGAAATGCAGGAACGAGGAATGAATATGTTTGTTCTTTGTGTTAATTATATATGTCTCATTTATGTATAAAACTCAACTTATTTTTTAAAAATTTTATAAACTAACCTTAAAGTCTGAAACAATATAGTCTTTCTAGTAAACAGATGTTTCTGCATGAATAAAAACAAAAATGTGTGAAAAGCACAGGGAATATGTTGCATAGTTATTCAAGTAAAATGTTCATAAGTAAAAAATAATATTTTTTATGATTACTGGCTTTATTGTCTTATTTAATCCCAATACTCAAATCAGACAACTTAAAATTTCATGATTCTTGTCTTTCTAATCACCATCACTCACCAAAAATTAATAAAAATTTCCTCACTGAAAATTCTGAATGTCTCATGTTCATGTTTGACTTCTGTATTATGAGGCACAGTTGCATAAAGAAGATATTTTTTAATGGAAAAGAATTACTTTTTATTTAGTTCATTCTTGGATAACTGCTGTGAGGACGATCAAATATTAGACCAACTATGAGCCTATGCATCAGTTAAAAATATTAAGACATAAATATATATATATATATTTTAATTTCACATGTACAACATAATGATTTGATTTTTTATAGATTAAACTCCATTTTGTTATTAAAAATATTGGCTATATTCCCTGTGCTATAAAAATATCCTTGTATCTTATTTTTAACCTAATTTTTAAATATTTACATACACTATTTTTTATATTCTTTTCCATTATGGTCTGTGACAGGATATTGAATAGAGTTCCCTGTGGTCTGTAGTAGGACCGTGCTGTGTATCCATACATTCTATATTCAGTAGTTTGCATCTGCTAACTCCAAACTCCCAGTGCAAATCCCTATCATAGGGCCCTCCCCCTCAACAAATACAAGTTTGTTCTCCATGTCTATAAGACTGTTTCTATTCTGTAGATAGGTTCATTTGCGTAATATTTTAGATTCCCCATAAAAATGACATCAATGATATCTTTCTTACTCTGTCTGACTTACTTCACTTAGTATGATCATCTCTAGGTTCATCTATGTTGCTGAAAATGGTATTATTTCATTCTTTTTCATGGCTGAGTAATATTCCATTGCTCAGTAATATTCCATATATATGTGTGTATGTAAAACATCTTCTTTATCCATTCCTCTGCCAGTGAACACTTAGGTTTTGTCCCTGCCTTGGCTATTGTGAATAGTGTTGCTATGAACATAGTGGTATATGTAACTTTTTGAATTAGACTTTTGTCTGGATACATGCCCAGGTGTGGGGCTGATGGTTGATCATCTCTAGGTTCATCTATGTTGCTGAAAATGGTATTATTTCATTCTTTTTCATGGCTGAGTAATATTCCATTGCTCAGTAATATTCCATATATATGTGTGTATGTAAAACATCTTCTTTATCCATTCCTCTGCCAGTGAACACTTAGGTTTTGTCCCTGCCTTGGCTATTGTGAATAGTGTTGCTATGAACATAGTGGTATATGTAACTTTTTGAATTAGACTTTTGTCTGGATACATGCCCAGGTGTGGGGCTGATGGATTAGTTTTTTGAGTAATCTCCATATTGTCCTCCATAGTGGCTGCACCAACATACCATTCCCAACAGCATGGGAGAGTTCCCTTTTCTCCACACTACCTCCAACGTTTTTATTTGTGGACATTGTAATGGTTTTGACTTGCTTTTTGCTAATAAATAGCAGTGTTGAACATCTTCTCTTGTGCTTGCTAGCTATGTGTATGTGGTTCCGTATACATTTTAGGATTATTTGTTCTAGCTCTGAGAAAAATGTCATGGGTAATTTGATATGGAACACATTAAATCCATAGATAGCTTTGGATAGTGTGGCCATTTTAACAAAATTAATTCTTCCAATTCAAGAGCATAGGATATTTTTCCATTTCTTTGAATCATCTCCAATTTTTTATAAATGTTTTATATTTCTTAACATATACATATAAGTCTTTCACCTTCTTGATCAGGTTTATTCAAATTATTTTATTTTTTTGCATATGATTTTAAAAGGGTTTTTTAAAATATATATTTCCTTTCAGATTATTGTAAAGAATTGCAATAGACTGCTGTATGTTAATCTTGTTTCTTTCTACTTGGCTGAATTCATTTATCAATTCTAGTAGTTTTTGTGTGGAGTCCTTATGGTTTTCTATATACGGTATCATATTTCATCTGCATAAAAAAGACACTTTTACCTCTTCCTTTCCAATTTGGATCCCTTTTACTTTTTTCTTGACTGTTTTCTGTGGCTAGGACTTCTAATACTATGTTGGATAGAAGTGGTGAGAGTAAGCATTCATGTCTTATTCAAGATTTTAGCAGGAAAGCTTTCAGTTTCAAGGTATTATTTTAGTGGTGAGTTTGTCATAAAGAGCTTTTATTAGGTTGAGATAAGGTTCCCACTATATCCACTTTAGGAAGAGTTTCTATAATGAATAGATGATGAATTTTATCAAATGCTTTTTCTGTACCTATTGAAATTATCGTGTGGTTTTTGTTTTTACTTTTATTGATGTGATGTATCACATTAACTTGTATATCTTAAACCATCCTTGTGAACCCGGGATGAATCCAACTTGGTCATGGCATATAATATTTTTACGTGTTACTGGATTCAGTGTGCTAATAGTTATATTGAGAATTTTACATCTATATTCATCAATGATCACTTTAGTAAGAGTTTCTATAATGAATAGATGATGAATTTTATCAAATGCTTTTTCTGTACCTATTGAAATTATCGTGTGGTTTTTGTTTTTACTTTTATTGATGTGATGTATCACATTAACTTGTATATCTTAAACCATCCTTGTGAACCCGGGATGAATCCAACTTGGTCATGGCATATAATATTTTTACGTGTTACTGGATTCAGTGTGCTAATAGTTATATTGAGAATTTTACATCTATATTCATCAATGATATTGGCATGTAACTTTAGGTTTTGGTAACACCTTCATCTGGTTTCAGTATCAGGATGATGGTGGCTTCATAGAATGTCTTTGGGAATGTTTCCTCCACTTCCTCATCAGTCTTTTGGAAGACTTTTGAGAAGGATCAGCATAAATTATTTGTATATTTGGTAGAATTTGCCTGTGAAGTCATCTGGTCCTGGACTTTTCATTTGTAGGGAGTTTTTAATTACAGATTCTAGTTTACTTCTAGCTATGAGTCTGTTCACATTATCTGTTTCTTCTTGATTCAGTTTTGATGGGCTGAAGGCAATGGCACCCCACTCCAGTACTCTTGCCTGGAAAATCCCATGGATGGAGGAGCCTGGTAGGCTGCAGTCCGTGGGATCGCGAAGAGTTGGACACGACTGAATGACTTCACTTTCACTTTTCACTTTCATGCATTGGAGAAGGAAATGGCAACCCACTCCAGTGTTCTTGCCTGGAGAATCCCAGGGACGGGGGAGCCTGGTGGGCTGCTGTCTATGGGGTTGCACAGAGTCGGACACGACTGAAGTGACTTAGCAGCAGCAGCAGCACGTTTCTAAAAACTTGTCCATTTCTTCTGGATTGTCAAATTTGTTCTCATATAAATTGTCCATTGTATTCTCTTTTTTGTTGTTGTTGTTTGTTTGTATTCCTGTGGTATCAGTCCTTATTTCTCCTTTTTCATTTCCTATTTTATTTGGGTTATTTCTTTGCTTATTAGTAAGATTCACCAGAACTTTGCCAATTTTGTTTACTCTTTCAAAGAGCCAGTTCTTGTTTTTATTGATTTTTTATGTCTGATCTTTATTCTTGCCTTCTTTCTGCTGACGTTAAGTTTTGTTTGCCCTTTTTCTAATTATTTTAGGTGATATATTGGGTTGTTTACTAGAGTTTTTCTTGTTTTTTTGAAGAAGTCCTCTATCACTATGAAATTCCCTCTAAGAAACTGCTTTTGCTGCATCCTATAAACTGTGTATGGTTGTGTTTTCATTGTTATTTATAAGACATAAAAATTATTTTTTGGAGGAGAGGCAAAAGGCAAACTGTTTTTGAGTGCTGTGAATTTATTAAATTTCAAGAAAAGAAAAAATATATGTATTGAATGGTGATAGGTTCCCAATAGAATGGTCAAGGCCATCAAACTTTAATAAATTATTAAAATTCATGTTTATTATTCATTAAAAGGAGGTGATGAACCTGATTAAAACAAGAGAGCTTAACTGTGAAAAAAAAATTTATAATTTTTTACTAGAAAAATTACAAAATTCTATTTAATGTGAATCTAGTAGTTTTCATTCCTCCTACTATGAAAGTGAGTACTTGATTAGCATAAGACAGAAACCATGTCATTATTTTGGTTGTTAGAACTATGCATTGACCTTTGACTAAAACAGAGCAAAAATATGAGTTCATTTCTAAATAATTACCAAACAATGAATATCGAAGGTAATAATTCCTCAGGGACACTGTACACAGTGCACACGTCAGTTTTCCTAGCCTCCATCACACCATCAACTATAACATGTTGAGCAATTAAGTCTCTAATCCTTTTAAAATGAATTAACATTTATGTCTATTTTGTCATAGTTTAAATCTGAAAGAATAAACAATACCTGCTGCAGGTCTGTTTGCGGAAAACCATAGAAGAATGTCTGACTCTCCCACCACCCTATAAAAGGACCCATTTGGCAGTGACTCTCATGCATTTCCTTTTGTTAGAACTCAAAGAGAAAACATACTAATATGTATTGTGCACTCTTGAGATGCATGTCTGTGCAAAACCCCTTGGGGTCTTTATTAAAGAGGCAATGCATTTCTCATCATTAAAAGCTTCTGATATAATCTGACGCTCAAAACTGATTTAAATATATCTTTAAAAAATAAAAGATTAATCCAGGAATTATACCTGCATGAAAGGGCATTCCTCCCACATTTTCTATAACTGTGAACAGATTACTATACCCTAAAAGATCAAACATAGAAATAATTTCCTACTTTACAATAAAACTAGAAGCAAAATTAATTTCATACAGATAAATGAAATGTTAATTAAAGGAGGCATTCTTCCTGAGTGAGTAAAAATGTTACTTTTACATACAATATTGTACCATTTTTTTCTTCTTTTTGATAGTTCATCACTATAATAGCAAAGTTGACTTTCCTTCCTAATATCAAATATATTTTTAATAACAGTAAACCCTTACATCATTGAGATAAAGACTCGGGAGTCAGTTCAGATCAAAACAGAGTTTGTACCTGCTCAACTCAGGGCCAGGATTTCCCTGGGTTGCCAGATTTAGCAAATAAAACACAGGGGCTTCCCTGGTGGCTCAGAAGGTAAAGAATCTGCCTGCATTGCAGGAGACCTGGGTTGGAGGTTAGACAAATAGGACATCTGTTAACTAGCATTTCAGATAGACAGTGCAATTTTAATATAAGTATATCCCATAACTCATAATCTTGCAGCCTTGTCTGCATTAAAGATCTTCCAATTTCCCAGCTAGACCAGATGGTCTCCTGAGAATACACAGAAGAGCAGAGAAAGGAAAAGGCCTTATTTCTGTGCCTAAATACACATGCACCCACACACAAACCACACCTCACCCACACCCACACTCTGCTTCAGCTCTGAGATTCCCCTCTGCCACCTCCTCATCCGTATCCAGGATTATCTTCTCCTTCTCCCTAACACTCTTTTCTCCTCAGTACTATTTTAGCTTTCACATGGCCGAATGCCGAAATCACTGCTGTTCTCATGCAGATAGCTCTGTACTAAGTCATTTCTGACCAAGACAGGTGAAACTTCAAAGAGACACACGGTGATTAAAAGCTTCCTAATGTGGGGTGGAAATTATCAGATACCAATTTCTCTACTATCACATCATTTCAATACTTACTATGAAGGGATTGAACTCATAGATAGATTGTTCTGATAAAATGCAAAATGACCGGTGTCATTTAGGAAATTCTGAGAGATGAGCACTGAGCTTCAAAAGAGAGGCAGGATGTTCTGTATTTTTAGAGGGAAACGGAAAGAGAGATCTTTGAAAAGCAGAGATTTTTTTCCCAGTTCCTTTTTATTCCCCCCATCAGAATATTTCTTATGACAATCAAGATCCCAGTGGCTAGAAAGCAGATAGTTTAAATATATAGCAACAATTTAGAATGTCATATTTTATGTTTCATAAATCTTTATAAGTAATCATCCTATGGATATATTTCCTAGGATATTCTTGTTACCCAAGGAAATTTTCATCATAAAAAGAAGTTAATATGGTGGTGTGTCCTACCTAATGACTTTTAGAGTGAACATTCAAATGCCAGTCAGTTGAGGGGAAGGAAGGTAACAGTCAACAGAGTTAGAACTTTTACTTTGGTTTTTCTCTGGATCTTTTTTCCAAGGTCAACACCTATTAATAAAAGTCATGTGATTTCTCAGAGTTCTGGCTCTTTTCAAGCTGCCAGGTCTCCAGCTGCTTGGTGCAAAGGTTATGCTAGAAAACCACAGAAGGAAGGGAGGTGGAATTTGGTCCCCAGGCCCATTCCTTCTTTCCTCAGGTTGGGTTGATTCCTTGTTGTTTAGTCGCTGAGTCATGTCCGACCTTTTTGCGACCCCATGGACTCTAGCCTGCCAGGTTCTTCTGTTCATGGGATTTCCCAGACGAGAATACTGGAGTGGGTTGCTTCTCCAGGGTATCTTCCTGACTGAGGGATTGAACCCGCATCTCCTGCATTGGTAGACGGATTCTTTCCCACTGAGCCACCAGGGAAGCCTGGATTGAATCTTAGCAGTCCCTTTTCTTCTCCATTATGGTTAATTACAAGATATTGAAGTAGATATCCTACTGTGATATACAGTAAGATCTTGTTGGTTATCAGTTTTGTATATAGTGGTATGTACCTGCTAATCCCAAACTGCTAATTTTTCCCTCCCTCACCTTTCTCCTTTGGTAACTGTTTGTTCTCTATGTCTATGGGTCTGTTTCTGTTTTGTAAATAAGATCATTTGTATCACTTTTTTAAGATTCCACATACAGGTGATATCATATTTATCTTTCTGACTTACTCCTCTTAGTATGATAATCTTTAGGTGCACCCATGTTGCTGCAGAGGGCATTATTTCATTCTTATTTATGGTTGAGTTATAGTCCATTGTATCTATACACCTTATCTTGTTTATCCATTCATCTGTCAATGAACAATTAGATTGGTTCCATGTCTTGGCTATGGTAAAGGTGCTGCTATGAGCATTCAGGCCCATGATTCTTTCCTTTTTTTTTAGCATTTATTTTATATTATAGTTGACTTAAAAATGTGGGTTTAGTTTCAGGTGTACAAAGGGATTCAGATATACATATACATACATCCATTCTTTTTTCACATATAAGTTATTACAGGATATTGAGGAGAGTTTCCTATGCTATACAGTAGGTCCTTGCTGATTATTTTATTTTATATATAGTGGCGTATATATGTTAATCCCTAACTGCTAACTTAGTGCTCCTCTTTTAGTAATCATGTTTGTTTTCAAAGTCTATGAGTCTGGTTCTATTTTGTAAATAAGTTCATATGCATAATTTTTTTTTTTAGATTCCACATATAAGTGGTGATATGTTACATTTGGCTTTCTCTGCTTAACTTGGGTCTTGCCAGATAATACTAGTACTAAAGAACCTGCCTGCCAATTCAGGAAATGTGAGAGACACAGGTTCAACCCCTGGGTCAGGAAGATCCCTTGCAGTAGGAAATGGCAACACACTCCAGTATTCTTGCTTAGAGAACCCCATGGACAGAGGAGCCTGGTGGGCTATAGTCCAAAGGGTCGCAAAGAGTCCAACATGACTGTAGCAACTTAGGATGCTAGCTTACTTCACTTAGCATGATAATCAATGTTGCTGCAAATGACAGTATTTCATTCTTATGGCTGAGTATATCCCTGTGTGTGTATGTGTGTGTATCCATTCATCTGTGAATGGACAGTTAGGTTGCTTCCGTGACTTGGGTATTATAAATAGTGCTGCTGTAAACATTACAGTACATGTATAATTTTGAATTAGTGTTTTGTGCAGATGTATGTCTAGGAGTAGGACTTTTGGATATGGTGGCTCTATTTTTAGTTTTTTAAGGAACCTTATGCTGTTCTCCATAGTGGTTACACTAATTTATATTCCCACCAACAATGTAGAAGGATTCCCTTTTCTCCACACCCTCTCCAGCATTTATTGTTTCTGGACTTTTTGATGATGGCCCTTCTGACAGTGTGAGCTGCTGCGTCATTGTAGTTTTGATTTGTTTTCTCTAATAATTAGTGATGTTGAACATCTTTTCATGTGTTTTTTGGCCATCTGTATGTCATCTTTGGAGACATATCTATGTCTATATAGGTCTTCTGCCCATTTTTTTATTGGGTTGTTTGTTTTTTTATTGAGTTGTATGAGCTGTTTGTATATTTTGGAAATTAATCCCTTGTTGGTAGCATTATTTGCAAGTATTTTTTCCCATTCTGTAGGTTATCTTTTTGTTTTGCTTATGGTTTCCTTTGCTATGCAAGTTTTTTAGCTTGATGAAGTCCCATTTGTTTATTTTCTTTAGCAGTTCTTTAGGTCAATTTGTCATTCTCATTAGTAGACTAGGGGATCACAGGATAACCTATTCTTGCTTGCCAGTAATACAGAGGTTACAGTGGAACAATATATCCCTTATTCTCATGCCAATTTGGGTCATTTGAGCCCTTCTGTGAGAGGCAACTGAAAGTTCTCAAAAATACTCCCAAAGATGTTCCATTTCCTCATTTCCCAATACTTGAAACTCCCAGAGTACTCAGGATAGAAGGAATTCTAGAAACATATCACAACTCTCTTTCTCAATCAAGAATTAACTATCAGTCAACAGCATTCACATGAATTACAGAAAATGAAGAAGATTGCGTGATGATTTTAAAAGCAATCAGTTCAGTTCAGTCGCTCAGTCGTGTCCAACTCTGCGACCCCATGAATTGCAGCATGCCAGGCCTCCCTGTCCATCCAACTCCTGGAGTTCACTCAGACTCATGCCCGTCGAGTCAGTGACACCATCTAGCCATCTCATCCTCTGTCGTCCCCTTCTCCTCCTGCCCCCAAGCCCTCCCAGCATCAGAGTCTTTTCCAATGAGCCAACTCTTCTCATGAGGGGCCAAAGTACTGGATTTAAAAGGCTCTTTATTGCCAAAGTAGGAGGGAAAAAAGACAGCATATTTGCATTTTAAGGACAATTATTATTTGAATCTCACATTGGTGCATTTGAAAACAAATGTCTAACAAGAAAGAACAATAGAGCACAAAGAATGCCACAAGAGATCTAAGTGAACATCAAGTTTGTGGTTGAGTAAAAAATTTCTTGGGATAAAATCAGCGATCTAAATATTACCAGGAGGATGATTGGTTCAGTGCAATGTAGCATTCCTTCTAGCCAAAGACTTACTAGGACATAATTACAAAAGAGAGGAAACTTCAGAGTCATAGGAAATCTCCTAGGAGCAACCATGGGGTGGAAATAATTTTCTCAGAGAATGCATATATTCATTTGAATGGTTTAAAATGAGTCATGTACTAGAAAGACATTGAACTTATCCCCATATTTTTCTTTTCACTTTCCCTATCAAACAAAAATATTCTATAATTGCACCTTTGAAGTTAAATCTTTTGATAGGCAGTTTGAAAACCTCATATAATTTCATTGAGAGTTTTGAAAAGCAAGGAAGTCTCAAGCCAGATTTTAAAAAGGGTTTATGGAACAAAACAACATTTGAAAGTTATAAAAATTTTTATCAAATATGAAATATGGCACAGATTTATTTATATATGTCACCATGCTCTGTAGCTTTCAGAAAACCTGACTATAGTTTCACAGGGAATTTTAAATTAATCCCCATATAAGGCCAAAGTAGTACTCTCCAAAGAACACATAAACCTTTGTAGAAATGATATTAAAGAAATAGTTGTTTTATTTATTAAGTTTTTGTCCATAAGAATTAATATCATCTAGAAATTAGAATAAAACAAAGAGTATAAACTAATAGTAGAGGATTTAGAAAGTATACTCAGGACCACAGTAAGTATATTTTAATAGCTTGTCATGTCAGGGTTTATTCAAAGAATCTGGAAAAAAAAAAGTTCACAATTTTGAAGCCTGAATATATGTCACAGGCTTGGCATATGATGTTGAGGAAGTATTGAATACAATTCTTTTAGACAAGTGAATGTTGCAGATATCAAAAAGCCTTGTGGAACCTATAGCATTTGAACACCAATTACCCAGTGCACATTGTGAGTCCTCAGATTCACCCTCACTCCTGGTATCAGTTGAGAGTTCTGAGATCTCCAAGACCATCTTCCGTTTGATGATTCACTAGAAAGACACAGAATTCATCTGAAACTCTTACATTCATAGTTACAGTATATGATAGTTAAAGGATATTGATAAAAATAAAAATAGGTAAAAAGTAATAATAATAATAAAATGGCCAAGTGAAGAGGCGTCTGGAGCAGAATCCAGGAAGGTTCTGAACACGAGCTCTCAGTAACTCCTCTCGACAATCATGTGTCGCCAACTAGGGAAGAGAACCTCAGCCTTGATGGTTAGAGTTTTCACTGAAGTTTAATCATGTAGATATGGTTGACCACTTGCATGGCTGACTTCAGTCTCCAGCATCTGGTGGTCAAGGTGACACAAAGCCCCCACCATCCATCACATTGTTATCATGGGCTGTCTTGTGTCACTCAAGACCCCCATGTACACACAAAGACTCTTTTACCATGTAGGATTTTCCAGGGGTTTATGGAGATTATCATCCCAGGAGCTGAGGGCAAAATGTAACCCCCCCCAACTCCACCTTGGATAAACTTAATTTTTCACTGCACGCTCATATCACATAAAGTTGTATGAACTGTACACCCCTCACTGCAGTGACATGTATCTGCAAGAACTATGATGACATTAGATTCAACACATCCTGAGCTCTACAGAAATATTCTACTGCTGACGTTTCTGTTGTTCTGATCTGACATTATTGCTATTGTTTCTGTTGGCTATGGCAGTTACTTCATCTGCACTTTTTGGAGGGCAGTTTTATTCAAGATGATTTGGATTAAAGGACAATTTGATAGCTTCCTGTTCCTTTCTGCAAATGAGGATTTTTGCTGCAACATTGTTGGGATGTACCATAGTGAGGACTCATCCCCTAGCTTATTCTTTTGTGACAGTGTATGTAGACTTTTGTTAATGCAATCTGCTGTTTTCAACAAAAGCCTTCCCTTTCTCCTTCCCCCCCGACCTTCGGTGTACTCTTAGAATGCGATTATCAATATGAACTATTTTCCAAGGAACATGTCCTAGAATATTGGAATTTACCTGGAAACTTGTATCTTGTTTCCTTATTACATCTGAAAGAATGTACTTATATTTAGACTAATTTTGTTACAGAGTTTCATTGGTTTAGTGGAATTGATTGCAGAGAAAACCATCAAGAATGATATACTAGCCATTCAATCATGAAATGGTTTCAGGGTACTGGTAAATTTTCCTAGAAAATTGAATTCACTGAATAATAGCTAGAGTCTATGTTGGATAAAAAAAACAAACATTAGTTTCAAACTTTTTATTTTGAATCAATAACAGAAGTTTAACAAAATATAAAACTTCCAATAAGACTTCTTTAAACGTAATTTAGATTTATGCCACTCAATGAAAATTTTAAAAAAATTCTATACATTGTAACACAGCTTTTAGTTTGCTTTTTTGATAAAAAGTTTTGATTTTTGGAATGCTCCAATATAACACAAAGCAGCATATAACTTACAATGCAGCTTAGCCTAAAGAATATTAATCTAGTCACAGAATCAGAAAGAAATGAAGCCTCTTATAAATACTATACATATAGATAAATATTAGATTGAATGCCATTTGTGCATACTAATTCACTGAAGTTATTTCTTAAGACTTTAAATCACTTAAAGCATTGATTCAAGTTGTAACTCTGAAATTTTTAAGTCAAAAAAAATTCAAGTATGTTGATGCTAAGTATATAAAAATAAGTTTTATGATGCTGAACTATATACTAGTAAATATAAGTCCTTTATGTTAGTCACAAAAGTCAAATTTATTCTCACATAATATATAAATTGTTACTTTATAAAAAGATATTTTTATAAAACAGATTATCTAATATCTACTAAGTTTCCACACTTTTAAAATAGATCATAATTTTAACTGCTGCTGCTGCTGCTAAGTCACTTCAGTCGTGTCCGACTCTGTGTGACCCCATAGATGGCAGCCCACCAGGCTCCCCTGTCCCTGGGATTCTCCAGCAAGAACACAAGTGCATTGCCATTTCCTTCTCCAAATTTTTTTTTTTAAACTAGGAATTGCTAATTTTAAAAGGCCATGAGTTCAATGAAATGAAATCAGGATGAATGTAAATTTCTAAAAGTACTACAAATCCATTTTACAAACAATAAATTGGGGGAGCCCTGGCTTTAGAAAAATTTTATGAAAAAGTTCAGAGTTTATTTGACCATAAACAATCAATCATGACCCAAAATGTAATATAATAATTTTAAATCTTAGACTATTTTGATAGAACCATTGTATCTACAACAAAGGTATACTCTATTTTTTTGAGCCATTGGCATAATAACTATGTACTATGTCCAAGCAAATACCACACTTTAACAGAATCACAGTTAAGCTAGGGTTTATCCAATGGAACATAGTTAATGTAAGTCTGAAAATCATCTAACTTATGGAATATTTTAAGAAACCATGAATGTTTAGCCAGAAGCATTGACTCTGAGTTTGAAAGGCTTGTGTTTAGTTATTGTTAAATATGTCAACAGTGTTTTCTTTCGCTAGCTAGACATCTATGCCCCCTGAGAATAAAACTCTATAATGAGAGATGGATGTTGGAAAGAGGCATATTTCAGCCTAATGAGAAGAGAGATTTCCAAAGTGTCTAAATACATGCTGCTGTTGTCCACTCCTTCAGTCGTGTGCAACTCTTTGTGACTCATGGCCTGCAGCACGCCACGCTTCCCTGTCCGTTACAACCTCCCAGTGTTTGCTTAAAATCATGTCCATAGAATCAATGATATCCTCCAACCGTCTTATCCTCTGTCACTCCCTTCTCCTCTTGCCCTCAATCTTTCCCAGAATCAGGACCTTTTCCAGTGAGTTGGCTCTTTGCATCAGGTGGTCAAAGTATTTGAACTTCAACATCCGTTCAGTTCAGTTCAGTCGCTCAGTCATGTCCGACTCTTTGCGACCCCATGAATCTCAGCACGCCAGGCCTCCCTGTCCATCACCAACTCCCAGAGTTCACTCAAACTCATGTCATCGAGTCGGTGATGCCATCCAGCCGTCTCATCCTCTGTCGTCCCCAATTAATGTTTTCTAAGACCCAACTGACTTCATACTCCAGGATCTGGCTCTAGGTGAGTGATCACACTCTCATGGTTATCTGGGTCATTAAGACCTTTTTTGTATAGTTCTTCTGTGTATTCTTGCCACCTCTTCTTAATATCTTTTGCTCTGTTAGGTCTGTAGCATTTCTGTCCTTTATTGTGCCCATCTTTGCATGAAATGTTCCCTTTTTATCTCTAATTTTCTTTAAGAGATCTCTAGTCTTTTCCATTCTATTGTTTTTCCTCTATTTTTGGCGTTGATCACTTAAGATGGCTTTTTCTTATCTCTCCTTGCTATTCTTTGGAAATCTGCATTCAGATGCGTATATCTTTCCTTTTCTCTCTTGTCTTTCATGTCTCTTCTTTTTTCAGCTATTTGTAAGGCTTCCTCAGACAACCATTTTGCCTTTTTTCATTTCTTTTCTTGGGGATGGTGTTGATCCCTGTCTTCTGTACAATGTTATAAACCTTCATCCATAGTTTTTCTGGCTCTATCACATATAATCCTTTGAATCTATTTGTCACTTCCACTGTATAATTGTAAGGGATTTGATTTAGGTCATACCTGAATGGCCTAGTGGTTTCCCCTACTTTCTTCAAGTCTGAATTTTGCAATAAAGTGTTCATGAGCTGAGCCACAGTCAGCTCCAGGTCTTGTTTTTGCTGACTGTATAGAGCTTCTCTGTCTTCGGCTGCAGAAAATATAATCAATCTGATTTCAGTATTGACCATCTGGTAATGTCCATGTATAAAGTTGTCTCTTGTGTTGTTGGAACAGGGTGTTTGCTATGACCAGTGTGTTTTGTTAGCAAAACTCTGTTAGTCTTTGCCCTGCTTCATTTTGTACTCCAAGGCCAAATTGGCATGTTACTTCAGGTATCTCTTGACTTCCTACTTTTGCATTCCAGTCCTCTATGATGAAAAGGACATCTTTTTTTGGTGTTAGTTCTAGAAGGTCCTACAGGTCTTCATAGAACCATTCAACTTCAGCTTCTTTGGCTTCAGTAGTTGGGGCATAGACTTGGATTACTGTGATACTGAGTGGCTTGCCTTGGAAATGAACCAAGATCATTCTGTCACTTTTGAGATTGCACCCAAGTACTGCATTTTGGACTCTTGTATTGATTATGAGGGCTACTCCATTTCTTCCAAGGGATTCCTGCCCACAGTAGTAGATATAATGGTCATCTGAATTAAATTTGCCCATTCCCATCCATTTTAGTTCACTGCTTCCTAAAATGTCAGTGTTTACTCTTGCTGTCTCCTGTTTGACCACTTCCAATTTATCTTGATTCATGACCTAACATTCCAGGTTCCTAAGCAGTGCTATTCTTTACAGCATCAGAGCTTACCTTCACACCTCCAGACACATCCACAGCTGCGCATCCTTTGTGCTTTGGCTCAGTTTCTTCATTCCTTCTGGAGCTATTTCTCCACCCTTCTCCAGGAGCATATTGGATACCTACTGGCCTGGGGGTTCGTCTTTCAGTGTTATATCTTTTTGCCTTTTCACACTGTTCATGGGGTTCTCAAGGCAAGACTGCTAAAGTGGTTTGCCATTCCCTTCTCCAGTGGACCACATTTTGTCAAAACTCTCCACCATGACCCGTCCGTCTTGGGTGGCCCTAAGTATGGCTCCTAGTTTCATTAAATTATGCAAAGCTGTGATGAATGTGATCAGTTTTGTTAGTTTTCTGTGATTGTGGTTTTCATTCTGTCTGCCTTCTGATGGATGAGAACAATAGGCTTTGCAAGCTTCCTGCTGGGAGGGGCTGGCTGCTCTATTATACTGAGGGTTTCATGGATAAACTGAAAGTTCCACCTTAGAAATGTTAGAGAAGGAAGCATGCCCTCTCTTCCAAGTCTCAGAATCTCTCATTGGATGGACAGAATTCCATAAAAACAGTCTGTCTCAGGGATCAGAGGTGGAAAAGATGTTTTGTTTTGTTTTGTTTTGTTTCCAACTTCTTTTTATGCACTTTGGATGAAAGGACAAATAATTTAAATATGTATTGTAAGTAAGGATTTCCCAGGTGGCGCTAGTAGCAGAGAACCTGCCTGCCATGCAAGAGAGGTAGGTTCAGTCCCTGGGTCTGGAAGATCCCTTGGAGAAGGACATGGCAACCCACTCCATTATTCTTGCCTGGAGGATCAGATGGGCAGAGGAGCCTGGTGAGCTACAGTCCATAGGGTAGCAAAGAGTCAGACATGACTGATGTGAGTTAGCAAGCACACACGCTGGGAAAAGAATTTTTAGTTTTTGACCCCCTGCCCTCAGCATACAGATACATGCTGCCGTAGGGAAATGGGTTTTTATCTTTGTCCTTTCTCCTTTAAGACATCAGATCACTATACAGGTATACTCAATCAAGTCAGTGCTTTGTTTGACACTATTAACAAGGCAAATGCAAACAATAGAGGAACCTTGAGAAAGCTTGATTCAACTCTTTTATTTCCAAATTATCTGGAGTCTCAAATATGGTTCTAGCCTCTGCATGTCAGAAGACAAATAAAGACA
Source organism: Aepyceros melampus (assembly GCA_006408695.1). Lineage (NCBI taxonomy): Eukaryota > Metazoa > Chordata > Mammalia > Artiodactyla > Bovidae > Aepyceros > Aepyceros melampus. The sequence goes on from SJXQ01002265.1 coordinate 19,492, forward strand.
CCTAGAGGGGGATAACCAGAAGGCCAACAGGGATAAAACGATGGTCACTGGAGACCTTGCTGAAATACTGACCTGTTAGCCTTGAAGAGCTTAGGGACACTATAGAAAAATGCTTAAAACCACTTGCTATTTGGATGATGTGAATGTAAATTCCAAAAGGTTAGGACAATGAGAATCTCTTTAAAAACTTTTAATGAGTTAGGTTTAAGACAAATAAAAAGTACATCTTTACAAACCCAATGACTTAGTAAATAAGTAATATGTGAAAGAAATCCTCAGAGGAATCCATGGTATTTATGAGAGGCAGAGTCATAGCACAGGACTGCTAAGAGAAGCTGATATGTGCCTCAGCTCTCTGACTAGTAGGAGGATAACCTTGCCTTACTCTGTGCTGCTTGGCGGCCTCCTATCTGTGACAACTGCTCTGCCCTAAGGGACTTCCCTGGTAGCTCATGGTAAAGAATTCATCTGCCAAGGCAGGAGACATGGGTTCGATCCCTGGGTCAAAAAGACCCCCAGAGGAGGAAATTGCAACCCACTATAGTATTCTTGCCTGGAAAATCTCATGGACAGAGGAGCCCAGTGGGCTACAGTCCATGGGGTCACAAAAGAATCCTGACACAACTTAGTGACTAACCAACAACAACCCTGACCTAAACACACCATTTTCCCTACCAAAGAATGACAAGTCTTATCTTACAAAAAAATGTAGCTTCTAGCAACGTTTGTTTTATTTTATCTGATAGTCTCTCTGTGTTGAGATTTCAATCCTCACTAGAATCCGATTTGAATTTTATCTGGTATCACAGGAGAGTTGACATAAGAAAACCAAATCCAAGATTTCAGTCACACTAAACAGCAGTTTCATTATTTTCTTTCTTATCTTCTCTTGGTTTGTAATTGTGGAAGCCTCTCCGGAGTACCTTGAGTGCCTTTATCTCCAGGCCCCATGTGTTGGGAAAACCTAATAGACTCCTAAGCATATCATGTTTGAGTATCTCAGCAAACTTATTACCAGCTAATTAGTGAAGCCTTCTCCTAAACCTGAAACTTGTGCATACACATATTCAATTTTTAAAAACTGAAGTATAATTGATTTACAGTGTTGTTTCAGGCATACAGCAAAGTGATGTGTACACTAAGTAAGTCTTTTCAATTGTGTCCAGCTCTTTGTAATCCTATGGACTGTAGCCCACCAGGCTCCTCTGTCCAGGGTGAGTCTCCAGGCAAGAAAACTGGAGTGGGTTGCCATCTACTTTCTTTATACATACACGTAATCTTTTTCAGATTCTTTTCCCTTATAAATTATTACAAGAGAGTGAATATAGTACTCTGTGATGGACAGTAGGTCTTTGTTGGTTATTTTATATACAGTAGTGTGTATCTGTTAATCCCAAACTCCTGATTTTATCCCTCCCCCTTCATTCCCCTTTGCTAACTTAAAGCTTGTTTTCAAAGTCTGTGAGTCTGTTTATATTTTGAAAATAAGTTCATTTGTATCACTTGTTAGATTCCACATATAAGTGATATCATATTATATGTGGCTTTTATGCATAGTTTACGTAGTATTATAATCTCTCAGTTCAGTCACTCAGTCAGGTCCAACTCTTTGCAACCCCATAGATTGCTGCATGCCAAGCTTCCCTGTCTGTCACCAACTCCTGTAGCTTACTCAAACGCATGTCCATTGAGTCGGTGATGCCATCCAACCATCTCATCCTCTATCATCCCCTTCTCTTCCTGCCTTCAATCTTAACCAGCCTCAGGGTCTTTTCTAATAGTCAGTTCATCACATCAGGTGGCCAAAGTATTGGAGTTTCCATTTCAGCATCAGTCCTTNCTGACTCCATGGGCGTGGGTCTGGGTGAACCCCAGGAGTTGGTGATGGACAGGGAGGCCTGGCGTGCTGTGATTCATGGGATTGCAAAGAGTCGGACATGACTGAGCGACTGAACTAAACTGATCTGTTCATCTTGGTTTATCTGATCATCTGTCGGTGATAACAGAGGAGTCTTGGATAACAATATGATTGGAGACCACTGACCTCTGCATCTGGTCACATAGTTCCACATAATACCAAAGGACTTCTACACAGGAAGACATGGTAAAAAGCTGAAATACTAAATCCATGCGCACCTGATTCATTGTCCTCCATCCAGGTATCATAATAAGCCAATATATTTCCAGAAAAAACAAACCTCTACTGCAGGATCATAGTGTGGGCGTGGGGTGGGGGAGTGAGGGGGTGTTTCATTTTGATTTGGTTTTGGTTTGTTTTCACCCAACACACTTAAGCTTCCTAACATCCCATCCTACTCACAATGCCTGCACTTCTCTTCAGAAACAAATTCTGTTCAATTATATGTGTCTATTTTTAGTTTATTCCTTATTTATTTTATTGTTGCCTTTTGAACTAGTATTAGTTTAGAAATAGAGCTCCTGTATGATATTTTCAATGAATATTGCTCAGAATTTTTTTAGGGTTTTTTTTTTGGTGGGGTGGGGTACCCCTTAGCAGGTAGGATCCCAGTTCCCAACCAGAGATTGAACCACATCCCCTGCACTGGAAGTACAGAGCCCTAACCACTGGACTGTCAGGAGGGCCCCAAAACTGTTCAGATTTTTTTAAAGAAGACACTCATGTTCTGGCATCTAGCCACGCGCTCATAGTAATGATACTGAAAGCAGCTGGCTGATATTGACTGTGTGCCAGACACCATCCAGGCATGGCACATGGATGGTTCCCTGCATTTGTTCAATGCTCCTTTGTTTCCCAACTACTGATGCTGTGCCCACCAAGCACCAGGCACAGCTCTAGGCATGTGGCACCAGCAATACAGCAGTAAATGGAGCACAGGTCCCTGCCTCGGGTATTTTAGTGGTAACTGCTGAGGAGAACACTGAAGCAGAAAGCGAGAAGGAAGTACTGGTGGAGAGGGGAGGGGATTTGTCTTAAATAAGGTGAGCAGCAAAGTCCCTAAATGTCCAGCAGAACGCTTAAGCCTTGCCGACCAGGAAATAGGATGTCAAAGCACAGGGCTATCTCAGAGAAAAGTGTTCCCTCCAGGAGGAGGCAACAGCAGTGCAAAGACCCTGGGCCAGAAAGGCCCCCAATTTTTTGCAGGAACAAAGAGACCAGTATGACTGCAGCTGTGCATTTCAAGAGGCAGGCGGGAGGCAAAGGTCAGAGAGGTCAACAAGGCCTGACCACACAGGGCCCCTGAACCCCTGGAACAATGGGAGCTTTTATGCTAACAACAGGAAAGTTTGTGCAGGTTTTTATGAGAAAAGTGAAATGAGCTAACGTGTTGATAGGACCATGCTGGTGGCTGTGATGAACAGATTACAGAAGGCAGACCAAAGAAGGTAGTTAGGCTGCTTCTTCGTGAAAACACCAAATGGCGGGTGACGCCGGTGCTGCGGGAGGGCCCGGAGGCCCCGGGGGCCCCGGAATGGGAGGCCGAGGTGGCTTTCGCAGAGGCTTTGGTAGTGGCGTCCAGGACCAGGGTCGGGGCCGCGGAGCTCGTGGAGGCAAGGCCGAGGACAAGGAGTGCCTCCCCGTTACCAAGCTGGGCCGCCTGGTCAAGGACATGAAGATCAAGTCTCTGGAGGAGATCTACCTTTTCTCTCTGCCCATCAAGGAGTCTGAGATTATTGACTTTTTCCCGGGAGCATCCCTCAAGGATGAGGTTTTGAAGATTATGTCCGAGCAAAAGCAGGCCCATGCTGGCCAGCGGACCAGGTTCAAGGCGTTTGTTGCCATCGGGGATTACAACGGACATGTCGGTCTGGGTGTCAAGTGGTCCAAGGAAGAATGGGAGGCCGAGGTGGCTTTCGCAGAGGCTTTGGTAGTGGCGTCCAGGACCAGGGTCGGGGCCGCGGAGCTCGTGGAGGCAAGGCCGAGGACAAGGAGTGCCTCCCCGTTACCAAGCTGGGCCGCCTGGTCAAGGACATGAAGATCAAGTCTCTGGAGGAGATCTACCTTTTCTCTCTGCCCATCAAGGAGTCTGAGATTATTGACTTTTTCCCGGGAGCATCCCTCAAGGATGAGGTTTTGAAGATTATGTCCGAGCAAAAGCAGGCCCATGCTGGCCAGCGGACCAGGTTCAAGGCGTTTGTTGCCATCGGGGATTACAACGGACATGTCGGTCTGGGTGTCAAGTGGTCCAAGGAAGTAGCCACTGCCATCCATGGGGCCATCATTATGGCCAAGCTGTTCATCGTCCCCATGCGCAGAGGCTACTGGGGCAACAAGATCGGCAAGCCCCACACGGTTCCTTGCAAGGTGACTGGCCGCTGTGGCTCTGTGCTGGTGCGCCTCATCCCTGACCCCAGAGGCACTGGCATCGTCTCCGCCCCTGTGCCCAAGAAGCTGCTGCTGATGGCCGGCATCGACGACTGCTACACTTCTGCCAGGGGCTGCGCTGCCACCCTGGGCAACTTCGCCAAGGCCACTTTTGATGCCATTTCCAAGACCTACAGTTATCTCACCCCTGACCTCTAGAAAGAGACAATGTGAACATTGTATCCACATCAGGAATTCACTGACCATCTTGTGAAGACCCACACCAGAGTCTCCGTGCAGAGGACACAGGCCCCAGCTGTAGCCACCACATAATTTTATAAAGGCAATAATAAAGTGAATGAAGCCAGTCTAAAAAAAAAAAAAAGAAGATAGTTAGGAAGTTAGCAAAATGATCCAAGAGAGAGAACAGAGTGGGAGTCACAGAACTGATGGGAAGTGATCAGAGTGAGATGCTGGCTGTATTCTGAAAGCGAGAGCCAATAGGATTTGATGATGAATCAGTAATTAACAACTTACTGATCAGAGACATATTAATATATATATTGTTACCCAAAGATTATTGACCAGAATCTTTCAATATTCACTTACATAACAAATCTCTGGCTACAGGCATTAGTTTCCGCATAAATCCCTGGGTCAATAATGTGTTAAAAGGATGAAGTTATCATCAACCCAGATGGAGAATATGGGGTAGAACAAGACTCAGAGGGAATGTTAAAAGTTTGGTTTTGGCCCTGTGAGATAAAGTATCAAGCAGACCATCCATTCAAGTGGGGAAGCTGAGCAGGTAGGCAGAAGCATGTGTCTGGAGTCCAGGAGAGGTCTGGGCTACAGATAAGAATGAGGATTTTGGCACCATCTTGATGTTATTTAAATGGCTTTCCCAATAGCTCAGCTGGTAAAGAATCTGCCTGCAATGCTGGAGACCCCAGTTTGATCCCTGGGATGGGAAGATACCCTGGAGAAGGGAAAGGCTACCCACGCCAGTATTCTGGCCTAGAGAATTCCATGAAGTAGTTCATGGGGTCGCACAGTCAGACACAACTGAAGCGACTTAGCAGCGGCAGCAGCAAAGCATAGGTTGGGAGGAGATCTCCAAGGGACTCATTGCAAACAGGACAGAATGGGTCTAGAAATGGCTCAACCTTGTGAAGTCAAGGGAAAGAAGAACAGCCAGAAAAAGAGAAACAGCCTGCCAGGTTGTTGGGAAAATCAGAACAGGAAGCCCACAGAAGAAAGTTTCGGAGAGGAGAAAGTATGCCAGTGGGTTGGGTGTGGCTGGTGAACCAAACAAGTTGAGGATTTTGACAACTGACCTCTGGCTGCAGCAACACTGAGGTCAGTGGGGGCCCAGACAAGAATGGGTTTGGGGGCATGATGGGAGTGAACGCCTGCCTGGTGGCCATGCAGGAGAGATGGGGAAGAGAGGAGGAAGGAGGATACACACCGAAGTAAGACACTGGCCATTTTCAGATGGAGAAATTGAGGCTTCAGCAGGTTTATTATGTTACCCCAGGTCTTATTCTGCTGAGTAATGGATCCAGGATTTGAAGCCAGGCAGGCTTGTTCCTGAGCCCCAGGTATTAAACACCACATTATTCTGCCTTAACATGCAGCAGACATGCCTTGACAATCAGACTTACATCTTTTTCAACTGATACTCTGCCATCACTCGGGAGGACCACCTGACTTTGCATCTACCTTTTTTTGGCTGTGCCACATGGCATGAATGAATCCACATTGACATCTTTAAATCCTCAAGGGGTCAAGTCTTCCTATCTCTCTTTTCAGGATAACACAACTTGGGGAGAATTCACTTTTTTTTAAGCCAGGATTTTTAAGTGTTTTTAAAGAAATGACCCTTATCTTGTTCTGTTCTGACCCAGAAGGGCACCCTGTCTCTCCCGCTGGCCACAGACACCTCCCTACTAGCCATCTAGAGACAAATAGTCAGGGCATCTGATTGAAAAGTCCTTACCTCACCTTTGCAAACAGGTGATCCCCTAGGCTGCTGCAGTAACCTTACAGCTGCAGCTGTCCCTGTCTCCCTCACATGGACACCCTCAGGGGAAGGGCTATTTGTCTCCAAAAAAGCTAAAAACCAAAATGGCTCTTCCACCCTACTTGCAATGTAATTGTGGCCCCCAGATACTACTAGACGAAGCCATGTATCTTAAGGTTTTGATGACTTCAAAGAAAAAATAAAACAAAATATATACCATGAACAGGTTTCTTTTAAAAGAAAAAGACATATCCATGGATGATAGAGACACAAGAAGTTCTGTTGACTGAATCACCAAAGATTTTAAACACACACATATGTAATCCATGCACTGAAACAAAAGCACACAATGACAGTTTGTGTATTATGAGCTAAGACCCTAAGCCACAGCCCGCCTCAGCTCCTCCCATCCCAGCTCCTGGACCTGCGATATCTCCTCTTCTCCAAGAGGACTCTTCAGGAGACCAGTTGCAATTATACTGAAGTAAATCGGCTTTGGGTTATTGTCATTTAGTCACTAAGCTGTGTCTGATTCTTTGTGACCCATGGGCTGCAGCAAGCCAGGCTTCCCTGTCCTTCACTGTCTTCCAGCGTTTGCTCAAATTAATGTCCATTGAGTCAGTGATGTTATCTACATCTCGTCCTCTGTCATCCCCTTCTCCTCCTGCCTTCATTCTTTCCCAGCATCAGGGTCTTTTCTAATGAGTTGGCTCTTGGCATCAGGAGACCAAAGTATTAGAGCTTCAGTTTCAGCATCAGTCTTTGCAATGAATATTCAGGGCTGTTTTCCTTTAGGATTGACTGGTTTGATCTCCTTGCTGTCCAAGGGATTCCCAAGGGTCTTCTCCAGCACCAGAACCCAAAAGCATCAATTCTTCAGTGCTCAGCCTTCTTTATGGTCCAACTCTCATATTCATACATGACTACTGAAAAAACATAGCTCTGACTATACTTTGTTTGTCTGCAAAGTGATGTCTCTTCTTTTTAATATGCTGTCTAGGCTTGTCATAGCTTTCCTTCCAAGGAACAAGCATCTTTTAATTTCATGGCTGCAATCACCATCCAAAGTGATTTTGGAGCCCAAGAAAAGAAAATCTGACACTGCTTCCACATTTTCCCATTCATTTTACCATAAAGTGTTGGGATCGGATGCCATAATCTTAGTTTTTTTTAATGTTGCGGTACAAGCCATGTTTTTCACTCTCTTCTTTCACCCTCAAGAGGCTGTTTAGTTTCTCTTCACTTTCTGCCATTTGAGTGGTATCATCTGCATATCTGAGATTGATATGCAGATGATATGCAAAGAGCTCTCATGACACAACTATGACCAGAGGAAGACAAATTAATTAATTAATTTAAAAATTAAATTTAAAAAATAAGTTGGCTTTAGTTTGCCCTTTTCACTCAAAAAATATTTATTGAGCATGCATCCACATGGCCAAGTACTCTGGTATGCACTGGGAATGCAATAGCAAAACAATGGACAAAATCTCCTACCCTGGTGAAGATTGAGGGTGGCAGGGTGGGCACAAGAAGCAAAATTTTTCATCAGATGGTGGTTACAGGGAAAATTAAGTTGGAAAAGATAACATAAACAGATGGAGGGATATTCCACACTCCTGAGTTAGAAGAATCAATATTGTGAAAATGACTATATTACCAAACGCAATATACAAATTCAGTGCAATCCCTATCAAATTACCAATGGCATTTGTCACAGAACTAGAACAAAAAAATTCACAATTCATTGGAAATGCAAAAGGCCTCAAATAGCCAAAGCAATCTTGAGAAAAAAGAATGGAGCTGGAGGAATCAACTTACCTGGTTTCAGACTATATTACAAAGCTACAGTCATCAAGACAGTATGGAACTGGCAAAAAACAGAAATATAGACCAATGGAACAGAATAGAAAGCCCGGAGATAAACCCACACACATAAGGTCACCTTATCTTTGACAAAGGAGACAAGAATATACAATGGGAAAAAGATAGTCTCTTCAATAAGTGATGCTAGAAGAACTGGACAACTCATGCAAAAGAATGAAATTAGAACACTTCCTAACACCATACACAAAGATAAACTCGAAAAGAATTAAAGACCTAAATATAAGACCAGAAACTATAAAACTCTTAGATGAAAACATAGGCAAAGCACTATATGACATAAATCACAGCCAGATCTTTTATGATCCACCTCCTAGAACAATGGAAATAAAAACAAAAATAAATAAATAGGACCTAATTAAATTTAAAAGCTTCTGCACAGCAAAGGAAACTATAAACAAGGTGAAAAGACAACTTTCCGAATGGGAGAAAATAATAGCAAATGGAACAACTGACAATTAACAACCAAAATATACAAGCGGCTCATACAACTCAATATCAGGAAAACAAACAATCCAGTCAAAATGTGGGCAAAAAACCGAAACAGATATTTCCCCAAGGAAGACATACAGATGGCTAACAAACACAGAAAGAGATGTGCAACATCACTCATTATTAAAGAAATGCAAATCAAAACTACAATGAAATATCACTTCACCTCAGACAGAATCAGTTCAGTTCAGTTCAGTTGTGCAGTCATGTCGACTCTTTGACACCCCATGGACTGCCGCATGCCAGGCTTCACCAACTCCCAGAGCTTGCTCAAACTCATGCCCATAGAGTCAGTGATAACATCCAACCATCTCATCCTCTGTTGTTCCCTTCTCCTCTTGCCTTCTGTATTTCCCAGTATCACAGTCTTTTTCAATGAGTCAGTTCTTCCCATCAGGTGGCCAAAGTATTGGAGCTTCAGCTTCAGCATCAGTCCTTCCAATGAACGTTCAGGACTGATTTCTTTTAGAATTGACTGATTGGGTCTTCTTCCAATCCAAGGAAGTCTCAAGAATCTTCTCTAACACCACAGCTCAGAAGCATCAGTTCTTTGGCATGGTCCAACTCTCACATCCATACAAGACTACTGGAAAAACCATAGCTTTGACTATACAGACATATGTTTGCAAAGCAATGTCTCTGCTTTTTAATATGCTGTGTAGGTTTGTCACAGCTTTTCTTCCAAGAAGCAAGCATCTTTCAATTTGATGGCTGTAATCACCATCTGCAGTGATTCTGGAGCCCAAGAATGGCCATAATCAAAAAATTCCAAAAACAACTGCTGAAGAGGGTGTGGAGAAAAGGGAACCCTCTTACACTGCTGGTGGGAATGTAAATTGATACAGCCACTATGGAGGACAGTAAGGCGATTCCTTTAAACTAGAAATAAAACCGCCTTATGACCCAGCAATACCACTTCCAGGCATATATCCTGAAGGAACCAAAACTGAAAAAGACACATGTACCCCAACGTTCATTGCAGCACTATTCACAATAGCGAAGACATGGAAGCAACCTAGATGTCCATCAGTAGATGAATGGATAAAGCTGTGGTACATATATACAATGGAACACTGCTAAGCCATAAAAAGGAGCCCATCTGAGTCAGTATTAATGAGGTGGATGAACCTAGAGCCTATTATACAGAGTGAAGTAAGTCAGAAAGAGAAAAGCAAATGTCATATATTAACACATATATGGAATCTAGAAGGATAGTAATGACGAATCTGTTTGAGAGCAACAGTGGAGACACAGACATAAAGAACAGATTTATAGGCAAGGCTGGTGGAGAAGAGGGAGAGGGTGAGATAAATGGAGAGAATAGCATGAATGCATATACACTAACATATGTAAGTTGATACCAATGGGAATTTGCTGTATGACTCAGGGAACTCAAACGGGGGCTCTGTAATAACCTAAAGAGGTAGGAATGGGCGGGAGGTGGGAGGGAGATTCAAGAGGGAGGGGACAAATGTACACCTATGGTTAATTCATGTTGATGTATGACAGAAATCAAACCAATACTGTAAACCAATCATCAATCAATTAAAAATAAATAAGTAATGTTTTAAGTCAAAAAAATTAAGTTGGAAAAGCAGACAAGAGGGCAGGTGGGTGGAGGGATGGAGATGACATAATTTTTAATAGGTAATCCTGAAGGATCTTCTTGAGAGAATTTGAGCAAAGCCCAACTAGAAGTATGGGAACATGTAGATATCTGTGGAGAGAAACAGTAAGTGGCACAGACTCCAGCAGGAATAGTAAAGAACACCAGAGTTGTGTTTGAGTGTTGATACAGAAAGAAGAAAGTTCATAAAGATGGCTGAGTGCCAAAGAATTGATGTTTCAAACTGGGATGCTGGAGAAGACTCTTAAGAGTCCGTTGGACTGCAAGGAGATCCAACCAGTCCATCCTAAAGGAAATCAATCCTGAATATTCACTGGAAGGACTGATGCTGAAGCTGAAGCTCTAATACTTTGCCACATGATGAGAAGAACCAACTAATTGGAAAAGACGCTGATGCTGGGCAAGACTGAAGGCAGGAGAAGAAGAGGGCAACAGAGGGTGAGATGGTTGGATGGCTTCACTGACTCAATGGTCACGAGTTTTAGAGAACTCTGGGAGACAGTGAAGGACAGGGAAGCCTGGTGTGCTGCGGTCCACAAAGAGTCAGACACGACTGAGCAACTGAGCCACAACAGCAACCTGTGCCGTGCTCTGGGTCAGGCCTGCCTTGTTTGTGGCTGATGTTGGCCAGAAGATGTCCCTAATGATGAACGAAAGTTGAAAACCAAGCCAGCTCTCAAGCCACAGTCCTTCCAGAATGTACCAGGAAGCAGCCACGCGGGGTGGGAGGCTGCTACAATCTCAGCATCCCCTGAGGAACCCATCCACAGCGCTCTCTACAGCCTGCAGGTGATCAAACAGCCTTGCTACTGACTGTCTGGCCTCTACTAGATGGACAGCCTCCCCACGCCCCTAGCCCAGGGCGTTATGGAAACACAGTGTGGCTTCCTGGGCAACCCGTTCGCCAGGAATGGCTGTGAGGTCACCCTCTCCCTCGCTGTGGTTAGGACAATGAATAAAATCATGCGACCTCTGATGCTGCGCAGGAATCACAGAAGGTGGGCTTCCGAGGGCCCACAGAGACTGAAACCACTGATGCAAACTCGCAAAATTCAACTTCCACACCGCTCATAAGAGAGGGACTTTAGAAAGGTAGAAAATTTCGAGAGTAAGAAAACTGATCATGAAAAGGGAACGCTCTCCTCGAAAGATGTCCAGCGCCGGAGACGCCAGACCTACGGGGTTTCCGCTCTGCTTCTGCTCCAATAGGGCTGGTTGGGCCCGAGCAGGTGACTGGGCCTCTCTCACCTAGGTTCCCCTCACTGCAAAACGCTGATGCCAAGTTCTAACGAGGCGCACAGTGCGTGTCAGACCTGGTCTATCCAGGAAAGTGCTCCGTGACGTGGAGCACAAATGTCCCTCTGTGAGTCTCAGTTTCCCATATCAGTAAATCAGGGGGATGACTCCAGTTCTCCCAAATCCCTCCTAAGTTAAAGTGAAAGTCGCTCAGTCGTGTTTGACTCTTTGCAACCCCACGGACTGTCCATGGAATTCTCCAAGCCATAATACCCTTTCCCTTCTCCAGGGGATCTTCCTGACCCAGGAATCGAACTGAAATCTCTAGCATTGCTGGCGAATTCTTTACCAACGGAGCTATCAGGGAAGCATCCAAATCCCTCCTAATTCAGGCACCGAATAGACAAAGCTTAATTAAGCAATTGCTGCGGGCTTGTTACCATTCCGTAAGAGCAGAAATGAAACTCTAGCGAAGAGCGGGCAGATCAAAGAAAATGAGCCCAAGTTCCGGGCCCATGGAGTCTTCGCGGGTTTGAGCCCGAGTCTCCAGCGAAGCAGGCTAGCGAGACTCAAGAGTTCTGGCCCGAGACCTTTCGGTTGACAAACGGCTGGGCCGTGGGACAGAGTCTCATGTGGCCGGAAGGCTGCGCCCCCGCCAGAAAGGGGAACCAGGGGTCGCGGCAAGAAGTGCGAGCTAGGAGGCACCGCCAAGGCAAGTGGGAGCCTGGCCTGCCGAGTCGGATCGGGGTCCGAGAGCGCGGAGTTTGGCGAGGTTGGGAGGTAACCACCCCAACGCCCCGGGAGGTGCCGAGAGGCTGCAGCGTCCGCGCCTACTGCGCGCCTTGTTTGGGGGTTGGAGCTCGCAGTTGGCAGAGGCAGGCGCGCCGCGCGGAGGCGCTGAGCTCGCGGGCCGGAGGCAGAGGGTCCGCAGCAGGAGCCAGCTCCAGGGACTCATCCTCTTCTCGGCGGCTCCGAGGCCCGGGACGCAGAGGCAAGGAAGGACTCAGCAGTGGCCGCCCATCCCAACTAGCCGGCGACCTAGAGGCTGCGGACTCGCAGAGCGCCCGCAGTGGCGCACTAGGGATCCGGGGAGCCTCTCGCCGGCTCCATTCACGGTTGGCGCGGCCGCCTCTAGGCGGGGTTGGGACGAGCCGGGTGGCTGCCACGAGGGGCTAAATCCCGACCCCACTCAACCGCTGTGCCGCCCACCAGCCCCGCGCGGAGTCGGTCTCGGGAGCTCTGGCCCAGCTTCTCCCGCCCAAACCCAGCCCTGGCCGCCCGACACCTTGTGAGCCGGATAGAAGGGAAAAATGAGACTCCAGGACTGTCTTCTAAATTCGAACGAATATCGTACTGCCTCCTGTCCTGTCGTTCCTGCTGCCAATCCTGAGGGTGACTCTTGTTGGAAAGAAACAGACCAAAGAAATAAATGAAAGCTGTTTTTAAAGGCAAGTTCATTTAAACGAAGGGAATCGCGCGGAAGTCTTGTGTGTGTGTAAAAGAGGGGAATAATCAGTGTGTGCATTCACTTAAAACCCGGAACCACGAAAGCCAGCAAGCACTCCATTGAGTGCTTTCTTAAGGGATTTGGAGGGGTAATAAAAAGGATTACTGCAAAGATTAAATGAGGACATTTAGGAAAAGCACCTCCGCAGAGCTTCCTAGACGACGTTATAAAGGAGGAGACGCCGGAGACACAGATTCAAACCCTGGTTTGGAAAGAACCCCTGGAGGAGGGCATAGCATTCTCCTGGAGAATCCTATGGACAGAGGAGCCTTTCAGGTCACAGTCCATGAGGTCGCAAAGAGTCGGACACGACTGAGCGACTTAGCAAGAACGCAGGCGCACCCAGTAGGCCTGCAAATTTTTCACTCCAAACTCCCCAAGGGGCTTTTAACAGCAGGAGCCCTGGAGAGAAAAAAAAATAATTATAAAAGCAACTGGCCTTTCCCACCTCCCACCCAAGGCCTGAAGTTACTCCACTTCCCTTGACAGCCCAGACTCCTGCTTGATTAACTTCTTAGTGTTGTTTAATGGCGCATTAATGGCACCTCACTCCAGTACTTTTGCCTGGAAAATCCCATGGATGGAGGAGCCTGGTGGGCTGCAGTCCATGGGGTCGCTGAGAGTTGGACATGACTCAGTGGCTTCACTTTCACTTTTCACTTTCATGCATTGGAGAAGGAAATGGCAACCCACTCCAGTGTTCTTGCCTGGAGAATCCCAGGGACGGGGGAGCCTGGTGGGCTGCTGTCTATGGGATTGCACAGAGTCGGACACGACTGAAGCAATTTAGCAGCAGCAGCATAGGCAGGGGATCTTAATTGTTTTAAGTCCCGGTCCACTACCTGCGTTTGGGAAATCTGATGGAAATTTAGAATGGGGGTCGAGGAGAGAGTAGCCCTGACTTGCACACAATGGGAGGAGTTTTCTTAGCCTCAGGTTCTCCCCTACAATGCTTCCAATTAAGTGGGGGAGGGGGGTTGTTTTGGCATTCTCTGTTTTGTTTTGTTTGGGGGATAGCCTCACCCCTGTGGCAAGCCTTGTCTTAGTTCCTCAGCCAGGAATGTAACCCTAACACCCTGCATTAGAAGCCTGGAATCCTAACCACTGGACTGCCAGGAGAGTCCCCCAGAAACCCAGCTTTTAAAGGACAAGTGTTTCAAACTTTGATTCCATGGGGATTTCGGCTTAGGAATTGTGTACGTGTGTGTTTGTGCGTGTATAATCTCTAACACACAATGGGAGGAGTTTTCTTAGCCTCAGGTTCTCCCCTACAATACTTCCAATTAAGTGGGGGAGGGGGGTTGTTTTGGCATTCTCTGTTTTGTTTTGTTTGGGGGATAGCCTCACCCCTGTGGCAAGCCTTGTCTTAGTTCCTCAGCCAGGAATGTAACCCTAACACCCTGCATTAGAAGCCTGGAATCCTAACCACTGGACTGCCAGGAGAGTCCCCCAGAAACCCAGCTTTTAAAGGACAAGTGTTTCAAACTTTGATTCCATGGGGATTTCGGCTTAGGAATTGTGTACGTGTGTGTTTGTGCGTGTATAATCTCTAACTTCCCTGTTCTAAAAGTGAGGATTTACTTTCTAGAATTGACTTCTCCTATCTTGAAATGAGGCCTTCCTTTCAGCCCGAGGCTATTTTTTGGTCCCCAAGCCGACCCACAAGGCAGCCTGTCTCAATTTTCAAGGGGACAGCTCCGCCACCTACTGGCAAAAAAAGTTCTCTCTGGTTGTGAGGTACACGCATCAAGAACTCCAAATGAAGGAATTAACTATTATTTTATACTCTTTCCCCCACTCCAAATGAATTCTCATCCAATGTGAGTGACTAGAAGGAAGAGGGAGGGGAATAATGTGTCAGAAAACATGATTGAGCTTGTTAATTTCCTCTTGTCTCTTTTCTGAGTGAAAGTGAAAGTTTTAGTCATTCTGTCCAGTGCGACTCTTTGTGCCCCCATGCACTGTAGCCAGACAGGCTCCTCCGTCCTTGGGATTTCCCAAGCAAACATACAGGAGTGGTTAGCCATCCCCTGCTCCAGAATATCTTCCCCACCCAGAAATCGAGCCTGGGTCTCCTGCATTGCAGGCAGATTCTTTACATCTGAGCCACCAGGGAAGCCCAGTCTCTTTGGAAAAGAAAAGTCTCTTTTCTATTCCTTTGATTTCTCCTCTTACCTTTATTATGCCCTTCCTTATACTTACTTTGGATTTACTTTTTTCTTCTTTTTCTGTTAATAACTTCTTAAGCTGGAACCTTAGATCATTGACTTTTTAAAAAAGATTTATTTGGCTGCTCAAGAGTCTTAGTTGCAACATGCGGGGTCTAGGTCCCTGACCAGGGAGGGAACCTGGGTCCCCTGCATTGAGAGTATGGAAAGTCCTGGCCACTGAACCACCAGGAAGTCCAGATCATTGACTTTTAAACTTTCTCCTTTTCTAATATAATTATTTACAGCTATCAGTTTCCCTTGAAGCACTACTCTAGCTGCATTGCACAGATTTTGAAAAGGTTTATTTTCATTACCATGCTGTTGGGAATACTTTCTAATTTCCTTGTTGATTTTTTTTTATCATGCATAGTTTAGCAGAATGTTATTTAATTTCCAAGTTATGGGTTTTTCCTAGGTATTTTTTTGTTGTTGATTTCCAATCTAACTCCTTTATAATCAGAGAACAAACTAAGTATAATTTAAAATATTTTAAATTTACTGGGATTTGTTTCATGGCCCAGGATACGGTCAGACACTGAATTTGAAACATCTGGTATACAGATAAATTTGTTTGGTTCCAACACTTTTTTAGTAGGACTTCCTGCCTTTGTTAGACCCATCATTGAATGCGTGCTAGCTGCTTCAGTCATGTCTGACTCTATGGACTGTAGGCCACCAGGTTCCTCTGTCCGTGGGATTCTCCAGGCAAGAGTATTGGAGTGGGTTGCCATGCCTTCCTCCAGGGAGCTTCCCAACCCAAGGATCAAACCCACATCTTTTTTTTTTTTTTTTCATGTCTCCTGCATTCTCAGGTGGGTTCTTTACCACTAGTGCCACCTGGGAAGCCCAAGACCATCATTACAGAGGATTTATGCCACAAGTCATTCTGTGTTCAGAAGTTCAGAGAATCACATCTACCCTACATACATTGTCCCCCATCACTCTAGGGTACTACCTTTGACCTGGTGACCAGCAGGTGGGGACGGCCTGGTCCTCACTTACCTTCTAAAGGCATCTGGGCGGAAGGTCTTCCTTGCTTCCCTTTCATGGTCAGGAAGGAGATGCTAAAGGTCCCTGTAGCCTGCTCTCTGCCTCTCTGGAAAGTTGGGTTTTTTTTTTCTTTTTTTTTCCGGAAAGTTTTTGTATCTGGTTCAACTCCCTCACTTGAACAATTTTCTTGATCCATACCACTTACATCCCACTATCAGAGACCCGATTTTAAGTCTTTCCCTGCTCCTTTTTGTTTCTCCTTCAAGTACAGTTGATACCCCAGCAACCCTCCTTTTGTCCACCTACTCTTAAATTCTTCTTTTGTGCTCCTACCAATGGCTTCCTGAATTTACACCAACCTGTGAGTCTTGGTCCCTTCATAGATGTCACCTGAGGAAATAATGCCCTGGATATCTTTTTGTTCTTTCCCCCAAATCAGATCTTTCCTCAAAAGCAAAGCTTTCAGGATACACAGAAGATTTGACATGGCTTCCATTGCACCTCTGTGCCTCTGCCCAGCCTGGCTATACCAACCATCTAAGTCCTGAGTCACTTACTATATGACAGGTTTCTAGAAATGGTCCAAAGAGCTGCCTCTTGGTATTCATACTTTTGTTCAATCCCCTGTCCTAACTTGCTTCTAACCTGTGACTTGTTGTCTAACGAGGGAATGTGGCAGAAGAGGGTATTCTGTGACTTCCTTCTAACAAGTGGAATGTGGCAAGAGGGATGTGATATCCATGGAGTAATAAGCTTGCTAGAGTCTCTCTCCCTTGGTGTCTTTGAAAAACAAGTTGCCATGTGTCCTACAGCCACGGGGGAGTGATTTCTGCCAACAACCTGCAAGAGCTCAGAAACAGAGCCTCTGTTGAGAAGCCAGTACTGGGTAAACCTTGACTGTTCCCTTGTGAGAGGATCCAGTTAAGCTATGCTTGAACTCCTGACCCAGAGAAACTGCAAGATAAGTGTGTATGTGTTAAGCCACTGAGTTAGAGATGCTCTGTTACACAGTAACAGAAAACAAATATACCAGGTGAAGTGGAGTGCCAAGGAATTCCCAGAAGTTCCAGCATGGCACTCCATCATCAGGGTGTGTTTTAGAAGTGGGCAGCTGAAGACTGATTCCCTACACTTCTCGGTCTTCAGGCTCCATGCATTCCTGGAAGGGGGCTAGAGTCTTGCCATACTCTTGGTCACCCAAGTTTGGCATCAGAATTTCTAAGTGGGAAAGGGTGGCAATCATCCCAAAGCTGCATTGGCTTAGTAACTACACAAATCTCAAAAAGGAAGAAACATCTGACAGCCAGGAGCTGACCTGGTTCTATCAACAAAGACTTGGTGTTGCTATACAATATCCACAGCCAGACTGTGGTGGTCTCCTGCTGTACATAAATAATTCACAGAGTATCAACATCTGCCAAGGCCACACTGTGACTATGATGGATAAAGACAAAAACAAGACCACTCCACAATTACTGTACAACACAGACAAAATGTAAGTATTATCCAAACCACAAAAAGAACTAAACATCATCTATCCTGATGAATGCGTGACTAATGCTTCTTTACCAATCCCAGCTCTGGTCTCCATCATTTCCCCCACCTTAGAAACAAGATGTATTAAGATGCTATTATAGGGTGAACTTTGGTCCCCCTAAAATGCATATGCTGAAGTACATACCTCAGTACTTGGGAAGTGACTGTATTTGAAGATAGGGTCTTTAGGAGGTGATTGTGTTAAAGGAGGTTGTTATGGTATGTCCTAGGCTTCCCAGGTGGCACTAGTGGTAAAGATTCACCTGCCAATGCAAGGAGATGCAAGAGACACAGGTTCGATCCCTGAATTGGAAGATCCTCTGGAGTATGGAATGGCAACTCACTCCGGTATTCTTACCTGTAAATTGCCATGGACAGAGGCGCCTAGTGGGCTATAGTCCATGGAGTTACAAAGAGTCAGACACTGCTGAGCACAGACACACACAGTGTGTCCTAATCTAATCTGACTGCTGTCCTTATATGAAAAGGAAATTTGGACACAGGATAGATTTGGACATACAGGGACACTTGGGGTTTGGAGGGACAACCATGTGAGTCCACAGCAGGAAGGTGACCATCTTTGAGCCAAGGAAAGAGGCCTCAGGAGGAACTAAATCCACCAACGTCTTGATTTTGGACTTCTGGCCTTCAGAACATGAGACATTTTTAACTTCTGATGTTCAAGCCACCCAGTCTATGGGGCCCTAGCAAACTCTTACAGATGCTCAATCAGAATTTCAGAATTACGCTGACTTCCTGAAAAACTCAAAGCAGAGCAAAGCCCTGCTTCCTTAAACCTCTCCCAAGATCACCTAACAACAAAGTCAAATCCTTTAATAAGCCCTCCCAACACCTTCTTTCTGAGATGGCACACACATTCCTCAAAGTATGCATTCTTCCTAGTTGCAAAGAGCAAGAAATCCAACTAATTCAACTTCAGCTGTGTTTCTGGTGGTCTTTGCCTGAAGGGTATTGATAACTACAGTTCTGCTTGAAGCCACTTTGGCCAGCACCTCAAGCCATCCCTTGTGTTTTCACTGGGCTTATGTCAGACCTGGTGTGGGGAGAAGCTCTCCCAATGTTGGCATATTTCCATTCTCTGCCCTTCTTCCTCTTCTCCAACTCCTTCCCTCCCTACGTCCACATGGGTGACTCAGTGATGAGGCGAATGGTACTTGTCTCCAGAAACCTGGCACAGTGATGGTGCCTGTGTGACTGATTTTTGACAGAAGGGGCTTAATGATACATCTGGATGAACTGAGGCCTCCTGGGAGGGTGCTGGAGAAACTGAGTGGTCACCACTCAGCCAACTTTTGACTCTGTTTTTTTCAGTGGAATATGCAGACAGAGGCAGAACGCTGGATTGCTGGACATTGGAGAGAATTTTTTTTTTTCAGAGATGGGAGGAAAGACAAGGAAACCATAGAAGGCTACTGGGGAAGAAAGAAAGTCAGGGTGTTGGTCAGGGAGTTTTTTTATCTTGTTTTATTGTCCATGAGTAATGAAAAATTCAGGACATTTTCAGTAAAATTTAAATTACATACTAGTCTCTGGGAGGTGAACTTTGGGGTCTCTTGACAGTGCAGCATTTGTCTTCAAGGAGGCCTGGGGAAGAGAGAAGGCTTCCAAAGAAGGATGCTGCTGCTGCTGCTGCTGCTGCTAAGTCACTTCAGTCGTGTCCGACTCTGTGCAACCTCATAGATGGCAGCTCACCAGGCTCCTCTGTCCCTGGGATTCTCCAGGCAAGAACACTGGAGTGGGTTGCCATTTCCTTCTCCAATGCATGAAAGTGAAAAGTGAAAGTGAAGTCGCTCAGTCGTGTCTGACTCTTAGCAACCCCATAGTCTGCAGCCCACTAGGCTCCTCCATCCATGGGATTTTCCAGGCAAGAGTACTGGAGTGGGCTGCCATTGCCTTCTCCGAAAGAAGGATGAGTCACACACAAGTGACAACAGTCTAAATGTCATTTTTATTATGCATCTAAACAAAACTACAATTTTTTTAAGTGACCTGAATAATTGGTGCATTTTTACATGGCAGGTGAGTGGTTGTTCTCTTGTTGTTCAGTCACTAAGTTCATGTGTGATTCTTTGCAACTCCATGGACTGTAGCCCAAGAGACTCCTCTTTCCATGCGATTTTCCAGGCAAGAATACTGAAGTGAGTTGTCATTTCCTTCTCCAGGAGATCTTCTTGACCAGGGATTGCACCTGAGCCTCCTGCATTGGCACATGGATTCTTTGTTGCTGAGCCACCAGGGAAGCCCCAATTGTTCTCTAAAACCTCTCAAAAACCCTTAACTTGCCACCCAGCACCTGTGTCGTGTGCATTGTATTTTGTCTCCAGTGGTTCCTGCATCCCTTCTAGAAACCACTTCATTCATTTTTTCAACACACTGACTAAGTATTAATACA
This sequence comes from Aepyceros melampus, assembly GCA_006408695.1. NCBI lineage: Eukaryota > Metazoa > Chordata > Mammalia > Artiodactyla > Bovidae > Aepyceros > Aepyceros melampus. The sequence continues at coordinate 39,695 of SJXQ01002265.1, forward strand.
GGAGCATTTCAATGCCAAGTGAAGAGTTTAGAATGATGACTCTAACAGGACTCTTGGCCCCACGATGGAACAATGTTCTCATCCACAGATGCACATCAGACTCACCTGGGGGACTTCCAAATCTACTGAAGCCCAGGCCCCACCACTGGTTAGTTAGCTCAGAACCTTCTGGGGCCCCAGCATCAGTATTTTTTTTTTTTTTTTTTTTTTGGCCACACCATGTAGCTTGCAAGATCTTCGTTTCCTGACCAGGGACTGAACCCATGCCCTCAGCAGTGAAAGTGCAGAGTCTTAATCATCAGACCGCCAGGGAATTCCCCAAGCATCAGTATTTTAAAAGCAGCCCTGGCGATGCTACGTGCAGCCAGGATCAAGAGACAGACTGACAAAAAGAAAATTACAAGGCGGTGGAGTGTATGTGACAAAGATCTAAGGCAGCACGTAATCAGGCCCTCCCTCCAGGGAGGGCCTCCCAGCCAAATGTTATCGCAACAGAGCCCTATATTTTAAGCAGGAGTTAGTAGGATAACAGAATTCCAGGGAGAGGCCCTGAGGCACGAATGAGAGTTACCTAGTCCATGGAATTCAGCCTGATGGACCCATCAATGGAAGCAAGTGATAGAGAGGAAGAGAGATAAGAGTCACCAGTAGGTGAAGGGCCTGTGCGCTGGGCAGAGTTGGCCCCCATCCGCAAGGCACTGCTGAGCACCCATGGGTCCTAAGCAAAGGAGTTGCACAATCAAATGTGCACTTTAGCACCAAACACATTTTGTATTGGGGTATAGCCGATGAACAATGTTGATAGTTCAGGTGATCAGTTTCAGGTGATCTCAGCCATACATACACATGTATCCATTCTCCCCCAAAGCCCCCTCCCATCCAGGCTGAAAAATGTGAGCTTTAGAAGGATCCCTCAGGCCATGGCGGGAGGGGAGATTGGAGGGCCCCAGAATGGAAGTGTTAAGACCAGTTAGGAGAGACAGTGGGGGCCCCTGGCCAGGCCCTGGCAGAGGATGAAGAAAAGTGAAGTGATAACAAGGAAGTGAAACCCCCCCACACTAGATGGTGAGTTGAATGAGGGAGACGGACAACAAGAAACTTCCTGGAATTAGCACCAGAAAGGGCCTCCTGACCACACCCTCTGGCTTCCACTCAGCAGCCACAAGACTCTCAATTCTAAGGTCCTGCAGTGACCCTTCATGCTGTAAGAGCAGGAAAGGAACAGAGGAGCCTGTCTCTTTATTTCCTCCACGCTTAGAAACACCCACTTCTAGATCCTCCCAACTCCTTCACCATAGCCTCCCCCTGAAGTCCTTTGAACTCCCCCTGCTGCCCCACCCTTAGCAGAGTCTTACTGCCTCAAGCAGCTTCCCTTTGGCCCCAAACTGTAAAGGCCAGAGACCTAGAGTCCCATCTCATTTCTGCCACCTGTTACCCTTATGGACTTTTGCAAGTCATCTCATGGAAACTCAGTAAACTTTAGCTGCTTCATCTGCAAAATGGGAATAATAACACTTATAAAGATGTGAAGATTAAGAACTAATGTATAGAAGGAACCAAGCAAATTGTAGAAAACTAAAAATAGATGATACTGGTAATATAGAAATCTCATCTCTTTTAAGGGCTTCCCTTGTGGCTCTGTAATAAAGAATCTGCCTGCCAATGCAGGAGACTTGGGTTTTATTCCTTGATCAGAAGATCCCCTGGAGAAGGAAATGGCAACCCACTCAAGTATTCTTGCCTTGGAAATCCCATAGGCAAAGGAGCCTGGTGGGCTACAGTCCATGGGATTGAAAAGAGTCAAACACAACTTGGTCATTGAGCAAGCCAAGCACACTTCTCTTTAAAAAAGAGAAGAAAGAAAAAAGGACAAGCCAGGTTAGAAAATCTGCAAAGATCATAAAGAGGCTGAAGAAAGAAACAGAAGGAGGAAGGGAGAGATGGAGGGAGGAAAGAGAGAAAAAGAAAAATACAATAGCCAGTGGGTAAGTGAGAAGCCCCTCATTAACTAATCAAATAAAAGCAAATTACTTCTGCTGAAGGATGGTGGTGACGGTCACACAACAATAAACATAAATTTAATTTCACAAAAATGTACACTCAAAAATTATCAATATGGTAAATTTTGTTAAGTGTATTTCACCACAGTTTAAAAGATAAAATATAATATTCCTTTAATCAAGCAAAATAAAACAGCTAAGGATTATGTTTTTTCACTGCTTAAATTGGCAGAAGTAAAAGCATGGTAGCATTCAGTCAAAATGTACAGGTTTGTATAATGCTGTCCAGCACCATTTAAAATGTGGATGTCCCTTGACCTAGAAATTCCAGTGCAGGAATCTGTCCAAGGGAAATATTGACACATATGTGCAAACACATATGCACATACACCCACTCACACACACACTCTGAAGCATTAGAAATGAAGCTGGGCTCACTGGAGCATTAGAACGATAAAAAACAATCTCAAACAGTCCTTAAAATGAAAAGTTACGTGGCTGTTTGAACAAATGAGGAAGATCTTTACATTCACACCAAACTCGTGACTTCTGTGGAGGGACTTCCGTTTTGATTCTCTGTGCTTCTATATTACTTCCCTGGCAGTCCAGTGGTTAAGACTCTGAGCTCCCACTACAGGGAGCTTCTATGTTGCTGATTTTTTTATACCAAGCACAACTTTTATAATTCATTTAGTTTTAATAATTTTTTTTAATTATTGTTTGTTTTGTTTTGGTGTTTTTGCTGTGCTGGGTCAGTTTTGCTCCGTGGGCTTTCTTTAATTGCATCAAGCTAGGGCTACTCTTCTTTGCAATGTACAGTCTTCTTGTTGCAGCGGCTTCTCTTGTAGAGCTAGGCTCTAGGGCAGTCGGTCTTCAGTAGTTGCAGCTTCCCGGCTGTAGAGCACAGGTCAGTAGTAGTGGTGCACAGGCTTAGTTGCTCCACGGTATGTGGGATCTTCCTGGACCAGGGACCGAACTCACATCTCTTGCATTGGCAGGTGGATTCCTCACCACTGAGCCACCAGGGAAGCCCTTAATGATTTTTTTTTTTTTTTTGACTGAATGCTTCTCGAGCGCTCACTCTATGGCTTGTCCAGTTGGGAACGTTCCTCCACTTCAAAGTCTAATAGCCTTGTTGTTCCCAGCAGCTACAGTGCTCTCCACAACAGGGCCTCCCTGTCGTTTCTCATGACCATAAATAATTCTGCAAGGAAGAGTGCTGGGGAGAGAAGCAGGGCAGAGGAAACCATGGGTATTCTTGTGACTCTGACTTATCTGTTAGGAGCAGTGGCCCCGAGTGGCTGGCCTCTTTCAAGAGATGCATTGTGCTGCCAGCATTCTCAGCCACCTTCTCTCAGCTGGCCTCTGCCATGACCCCAAGCCGGCCCCTGAGACCCCACCAGCCTTTGAATGCCACTGCCCTGCTATCTGATATGTTCATGATGGAGAGTGGAGGCTTCTCGTTTTTGCTTCTTCATTCCTTGCCAGAGTTTGGCTGCCCCCCAGCATCCCAAGATCTTTTAACATGCAGCCTGGCTTCACAGACTGTTGGTAGCCTTAGTGAGGAAGCATCTCTGCTCACATCCCCTCTCATCGGTAGGCCATAAATCATCCTTCCCAGGGGCTCAGAGATTTATTTTCCTTATTCCTAAGAAGGAAACTCACTTCTTTGTGAGTTTGAATCTAACAAAGATTAGATTCTAATCTAATCTCCCTTGTGGCCCAGAATTCCAGTCCAAGGGTCAGCTTCTCTCCATGTGTGTATGGACACAGTTAGTCCAAAACCAGAGGTACATCTGCAGAGGGAAACATGTTTTACAGTCTCCCAGAAATGAGGCATCCATAAAATTATTTTCTTCAGTTGGCCCTTGTTACACACATATACAACTTTGAAAAAAAAAAGCATCCTGGGCTTCATGTTTGATATTTTTTCCACAAAACAACCGCATGGATATGGACAGTGTCCCCATCTGTCAAGACCCACCCTCCTTGTTCAGGGAAGCAGAGCACAGCATATGGAGGTTAAGTCATTTGTCCAAGTCACTGCCTCTGGTAGGTGCTGGAGTCAAACTCACATACTCTGACTTCAGAATCCAGACTTTCACTTGCTTCACCGTACCTCCTCCTCTCATTACCGGCTCATATTTTCTTTAAGGAGATATATTTGTTTATATCTTCCATTATGAAGACTTTTTTAGGAATAAAAATAGTTTTATTTGGGTAATTACATTAGATCATTATTTTTCCTACTAGATTTTTTTTTTTTTAATACAAGGAACACAAAAGCATGTTAAACAACACCACCGGGGATGCAAATAGCAAAATTCAATTAGTGTGGTCACTAACTCTACAGGACAAATGGTCAGTTTTCTTCAACAAATAAATTACAAGGAAAAAAAAAAAAGAGGAAGCAGAAACTAGAGTTTTAAAGAGTCTTAAGAGACTTGTCGTGCTTTCCCAATGCCTCAGCAGTAAGGAATCTGCCTACAATGCAGAAGACACGAGTTCATGTTGGGTTGGGAAGATCCCCTGGAGGAGGGCACAGGCAACCCACTCCAGTATTCTTGCCTACGGAATCCCACGGACAGAGGAGCCTGGCAGGCTACAATCCATAGCATCGCAAATAGTCTGACATGGCTGAAGCAACTGAGCACGGAGGCACACGAGAGACTTGTCAACCCATTTGACAAGTCTCTGGGCATTATTTGATTCCCGATCCAAACAAATGAATTATAATGACAACATTTAAGAGACTTTGGGAAAATTTGAACTCTGGGTTTTTGTTCATCATAAGGAATTATTGTTTATGCTATTAAAGATGATAATGGTATTGTGGATAATTTTTTTATTTTTATTTTGTACTGGAGTATAGCCGAATAACAATGCTGTGATAGTTCAGGTGGACAGTAAAGGGACTCAGCCACATATATACAAGTATCTACTCTCCCCCAAACTCCTCTTCTATTCAGGCTACCACACAACACTGAGCAGAGTCCCCAGCACTATAGAACAGGATCTAGTTGGGTATCCATTTTAAATACCCACTGTGTACTTGTCAATCCCAAATTCCCTATCTCTTCCCCCTACCCCGTTCTTCCACCATGGCAACCATAAGTTCATTCTCTAAGTCTGTGAGTCTATTTCTGTTTTGCAAATAAGTTCACTTGCATCATTTCTTTTTAGATTACACATATAAGAGTTGTCATACAATATTTCTCCTTCTCTGTCTGACTGACTTCATTCAGCATGACAATCTCTAGGTCCGTTCACATTGCTGCAACAGGCATTACTTCATTCTTTTTAATGGCTGAGTAATATTCCATTGTATGTATGTACTATATCTTGTTTTTTCATTTCTCTGTCAATGAACATCTAGGTTGCTTCTATGTCTTAGCTATTGTAAACAGTGCTGCAATGAACATTGGGGTACATATATCCTTTCAGACCATGTTTTCCTCTGGGTATATGCCCAGGAGTGGGATTGTAAACACACACAAAAGGAGGGGGAAGGGTATGAACCTGTATGTACATATCATCCAGCTTGTGAAGATCATGCTAGCATCTCTAGTATCAGTATCCCACAGAAGGGTTTTGGAATCCCAGACCTAGGTCATTGTGAGTAGCTCCTCCAGGACTTGGTCAGAAGAACACAGTGAGGATGATCCAGGTAGTGCCCAGGAAAGAGCAGGCCAGACCCACAGAGGAAGCACAAGGATCATGAAAGCTGTGGGGTATAGTAGCGGTAGGTGCTCAAAATTCCCAGGGGGCTGCTGGCAGCTGTCAGATTCCAGCCCTAAGCCATTCTTACTCTAAATCTGGGATGGACACTTTGAAGCACAGCTGAGATCCCAGTTCAAGGGAGGGTTAGCTACCCTAACTGGCTGGGGGCATTGTCTGCATATTTGGGTCAGGCCCTCAGTATTGCCTCAGCAGCAGAAGGCACCTGCTCAGTCCCTCTTGGGACAACTCTAGTTCCAGAGCCCCGAAGAGGGACTGAAGCCATCTCAGCTCTCTTCCCTTTGCCCAGTCTCACTTCCTCCCCTTCCACAGGAGGTAATCCTAGGGCACTCCTTGACAAATATCCTGCGCCTTAAACCATCTCAGAGCCTGCTTCCCCAGAAACCCGATGTGTAATGCTATTTGTCTCTAAAAAGCATTACAGCCCTGAGCCCTAGTGGCTCAGTGGTAAAGAATCCACCTGCCAATGCAGGAGACACAGGTTTGATCCCTGAACCGGGAAGATCCCATGTGCCTCAGAACGGCTAAGCCCATGCACCACATAACTATTGAGCCTGTGCTATAGAGCCCAGGAGCCGCAACTACTGAAGCTCACCTGCTATAGAGACCGTGCTCGACAACAAGAGAAGCTGCTGCAATGAGAATCCCACACAACACCACTAGAAATAGCCCCTTCTCACTGCAACTAGAGAAAAGCCTTCACAGCAACAAAGTCCCATCACAGTGAAAAATAAAGAAATAAAAATTATAAATAAAACAAATAAAAAGCATTATTAATACAGTCACCCAGAGAGTCATCCTATTGGGACAGTAAGGACTGCTACACCTTATTCACAAAAAACACAGATATCAGGACAGGAGAGTGAAAGTGAAAGTCATTCAGTCTTGTCCAACTCTTTGAGACCCCATGGACTATACAGTCCATGAACTTCTCCAGGCCGGAATACTGAAGTGGGTAGCCACTCCCTTCTCCAGGGGATCTTCCCAACCCAGGGATCGAACCTAGGTCCCCTGCACTGCAGGCAGATTCTTACCAGCTGAGCCACAAGAAAGACAAAGCAAACAGGAGAGACATTTACACGGTATATATCTGGGGAAGATACAAAGCACATGGGAGGGGAGGGGGATGCAGCTTGCTTTCTTTCTCTGGGAGGTGCTGAGGAGCCCACTCCAGCAGATGGTGAGTGGGTGAGCCAGTTAAGGTAATTCAGTCTCTTCCTGATCCAGGCAGTCTTCTAGGACTTCATTCAACCCCTCAAACCCCCATCTGCCAGGGAGAAATGCTCAGTGTTGGATCATTCTTTCTTTTTCCCTCCTCCAAGCAGGTCCAAGAGCCAGAGGTTCACCTGAAGCATGTGCTGCTGGTGCAGCCCAGAGCCTGTTTCCCTGGCTGATCTCCTGACTTGCACATTACCTGAAATCTGAAGGCCGCTTTACTTTCATCTCTGGCTTGGGCAACCTTCCCTGGGGCCCTGTTTATGGGGTCATTTCACCCCTGCCGTAGTGATACCCTCATCTCTGCAAACGTCAATCCCTCAGGGAACTTCTACATTTCCCCCTGAGGCCCTGGGGCATTCTTGGACCTCTATACTCGCTGAGCTGATCATGCAGGTAAAGGGAACTAGGTGCTCTCCAAGGACAGATTGCCTAATTTCCATGATGCCATTTTTTTTTTTTTTTTTGGAAACTGCTGCATGGCTTATGAGATCTCAGTTCCCCTACCATAGACTGAACCTAGGCCACAGCTGTGAAAGCACCAAGTTCTAACTACTGGACCATTGGACCATCAGGGTCCCTGTGATGGGTTTTTTTAATGTGTCTGCTTGATTCTTGATTAGGCTATAGTCTTGGCTATTCACTAACTATGTATCTACACACACACACCCATTCATAAGTCACATGGTATGATAAATTTTATGAAAAAATAATCAAGCTGGGTGAGGCTTGGACACACAGGGAGGGACATTTAGCACAGAGCCTAACATACAGTTTTAGTTATTTCTGTTAATGTCGCTACATCACCTGAACCAGCTAGAAACCTCTCTTTGCCTGGAGAATTCCATGGACAGAGGAGCCTGGTGGGTTACAGACCATGGAGTCTGCAAAGAGTTGGACACAACTGAAGCGACCAACACTAACATATCACACCCACCACTGCTTATTTTCTGTGGTGATCAACTCTCAGATCTTCAGTTTTTTGATCTCCATCCCCACTCTGTGAGCAGCGCCTCTTGATCTCTTACCTGGACAACCTCCATCCCTTACTGCCTCTTTCCTTGCTCCCCTCTGCCTAAATTCTGTTGAGATTTATATCAACATAGATTCAGATCGCTGCTCTGTCACTTAGGACTGAGAGAACTTGGGCTTGTTCCTCTGGTTCTATCTTAGCTTGGGCTGTCATAACAAAACACGGTAGACTGGGTGGCTTAAATAAAAGTCATTTATCTCTCACAGCCCTGGAGGCTGAGAACTTTAGAATCAAGGGACCAGCCATTTCAGCTCTTGGTGAGGGCCCCTTCCTGACTTACAGACAGCCACGTTCTTACTGGTGCCCACATGGCCTCTCCTCCCTGCACGTGCAGAGAGAGGGAGGATGTTTTCATGTTTCCTTCTTTTCTTAGATGGAGGCTTTCCAGGCGTCTCAGTGGTAAAAAAAAAAAAAAAAAAAAAATCTACCTGCCAATGCTGGAGACACAGGAGAAACAGGTTCAATCCCTGGGTCAGGAAGATCGCCTGGAGGAGGGTATGGCAACCTTCTCCAGTATTCTTGCCTGGAGAATTCCATAGACAGTGGAGCCAGGAGGGCTACAGTCTTTGGGATCTCCAATCCAAGAGATGACACAATTGAGCACACACTCGCCCTTTTCTTATATTAGAGCACTAATTCCATCATGAGGTCTCCACCCTCATGGCCTCATCTAAACCTAAGTCCCTCCCAACAGTCCCACCTCCTAATATCAGTGCTCTAGGCTATAGGCTTCAAAGTCTGTATTTTGGTGGGGGGAGGGCATAAACATTCAGTCCCTAACAAACTCCCTAGATCTTTGTTTCCTCATTAGTAAAATGAAGGTAATAATACTTCCCCCAGGGTGGTCATAAGGACTCGACAACCCAGTAGTAACTGTGGTTGAGATGATTATTATTGAGATAACATAATTAAAACTTAAAGCACCAAGTTAGTCACATGGAAAAGATTGCATAAATATCAGTTATTATTGGTGGCATTACACATTCCTTAAGACTCGCTCAAATGTCCACAGCCATGTGGATCAGCCCATGTCACCACTGAATCTTGTAGAGTTGTTCTGGTATATCCATCACATGTCATCACACCCATTTATTTATGTGTCTATTTCCCATTACAGACCATGAACATGTCAAGGTTAGAGGTCAAGATGCCTGCACCCTGTCTGTTGTCCAGCATCTGATGGGCACTAGGAAATGCTTGTTGAATAAATATACAAGCAAATGAAAGCATGAGCCAGGGCAAGTGACACTCAGATTCTCAGGTGAGGGCTCCCTGATTTCCTCAACTGCTTACAGCATGTATTGGCCTATGCTTTGTGGACAAAAATTGGTATGTTTGCTTTAGCTGACAGAGAGCTAGGAGTCAGAGTTCCTGTCCTGGACCAAACCTGGCACCTGTACTAGCATGTGATTTAAATGTTGATAGACATTATGGACTGAATGTGTCTCCTCCTTCCTCATTATGCTGGAAGTCCTAATCTCCAGCACCTCAGAATATAACCCTGCTTGAATATAAGGCCTTAAAAGAGATGATTAAATTAAAATGAGGTTATTAGGGTAGGGCTTAATCTAGTCTTACTGGTGCCCTTATAAGGAGGAATATGGATACCCAGAGAGACATCAGGGATGGACATGCTCAGAGGATGACCGTTGTTAGGGTACAGTGAGAAGGCAGCCATCTACAAGCCAGGGAGAGAGGCCTTGGAGGAAGCCAAACCTAGTCACACCCTGACTTTGGACTTCTAGCATGCACACTGTGAGAAAATGGATTTTTGTTGTTTAAGACACAGTCTCGGGTGTTCTGTTATGGCAGCCCTAGCAAACTAACACAGTGGGTGAGTTCTCATTCCTGTTTCCCCTACCGCTTCTATATTGGAACTCTCTCATAACTTCCTTAAACATTTGCCCATCAATTCCAGATATCATCTGATCTTAATGTCAGGACTCTGACAGTTTATTCCACCCATCATCACTATGCCCAAAATGACCCTGTCCCTTTAACATGTCCAGAAACCTCTTTGAAGAATTCATATTCAGCTTGGGAACATTTAGTGGGCCACATGGAACGATGCAAATAGAACAATACTGAAAGTAGCTCAGAAAAAGCTGCAGAGAAGTAATTAGCCTAGTGTGGGGAAAATTATAAAAATGAACTAAAGTAGTTGAACCACTCCCTTTCATATAGTACATTTCACCTATAATATTCTTTCACATACTTGATCTCCCTGATCCTCATGACAGCTCAATTACTATCTTCATTTCTTAGATGAGAAAATTGAAGCTCAGAGAATGAAGTGACTGGCCCAGAGCCCAGGGTTAGTAGGTAATGGTCCCACCACTGGGACCCAGGTCTCCTGACCTCACGTGCTGTTTGAGATGCTTTATTAGAAAAGAGGAGTTTTACCTGAAATTCATGTACAGATGTAAGAGTTCAACCCTAAAGAAGGCTGAGTGCATAAGAACTGATGTTTTTGAATCATGCTGCTGGAGAAGACTTTTGATAGTCCCTTGGAGTTCAAGGAGATCAAACCAGTCAATCCTAAAGGAAATCAGTCCTGAATATTCGTTGGAAAGACTGATGCTGAAGCTGAAGTTCCAATACTTTGGTCACCTGATGCGAAGAGCCAATTCATTGGAAAATACCTTGATGGAAAGATTGAGGGCAGGAGGAGAAGGGGGCGTCAGAGGGTGAGATGGTTGGATGGCAACACTGACTCAATGGACATGAGTTTGAGCCAATTCCTGGAGACAGTGAAGGACAGGGAAGCCTGGTGTGTTGTAGTTCATGGGGTCACAAAGAGTGGAACACAGCTTAGTAACTGAACAACAGCAGCCTGAAAGCACACATTTGCCACATTCCTTTCTGGAGGTACAAAGATAATAAATAAAACCTTTTTCTCTACTTGCCTATTATAAACTGTTACTCCCTTCCCAGTAAGCTGGTAATTGGCTTTTGGTAAGGCTTCACTAGGAGTAAGCTGTTAAATTTGGCTCCAAGCCAAAGAGGAACACACTGCATAAAAGAGACAGAAAAAGAATATAATTTTCAAATAAGAAAATCAGCTAAAAGGAAAATAGAAATTTTGCATGTTCCGTAAGTAGGAGGGTATAAAAAAAAAAAAAAAAGAGTATGAGAAGGGGCCAGTTTTCTAGTAATTATGCAAATTAAAAAGAAATTAGAGATGAATGAAAATCGGTGACAACTACAACAACGATTCAAAAAAACCGAGAGAATTTATCCTTCACAGAAGCTTGCGAGGGTTTTGTTTGCTTTAAATCATTCGCAGCATCCTTTCTGATTGTCCTTTACATAGACCCAGGCAAGGGGCGCTGGCACTTAGCAGACGTCCCTCCACACACAGGGCTTCCCTGGTGGCTCAGAAAGTAAAGAATTTCGCCTGCAATAGAGGAGACCCGGGTTCGATCCCTGGGTGGGGAAGATCCCCCGGGGGAGGGCATAGCAACCCACTCCAGTACTCTTGCCTGGAGAATCCCATGGATAGGGGAGCCTTGTGGGCTACCGTCCATGACATCTCAAAGAGTCGGACACGACTGAAGCCACTTAGCACACACGCGCACTCCACACACAAGCACCAACAGACACAGCACAGGCTTCCTCGGCTCTAAGTCCCGGAAGCAAAGGGCAACCGCATCTCAGTGCCAGGGAGCTTTGTGGGCTGTGCTGCTGACAGCACCGAAGATGATGTGCTATTGTGTTTAGGGATGACTGGAATGATAGAGGCACTTACCCAAGCAGTTCTGTCACTCAAACTTTTTCTCTCATAGATTCTTGCTTAACGATGATTCCCAGGAGTATCCCGCGCCCATTATCTCGCTTCTTTTCCTGTTCCAGTCTGCGCCTCCAAAAATTAGCACAGGAATTCCTGCAGCTGCAGGCATTGCTCACAGATTAGCACAGTATTCCCAAGTTGCATGTGACAGCTAAGGAATATTTTGCAGTAATGAACAGCTCATATTATTCTTTAATTTGAGCTGTTAATACTTATGAAGCAAAATACAGATTCTTTCTAATGGCCGTGAGATTGACTTTGAATGCCATAAAGCAAATACTTTCATTTTTATAAAATTCTTCATTGAATTCAATTACGCCTACAAAAATGATATTTTATTTTTTAAAATGCTAACATGACTTTGAAATTTATTGATAATTATTTGTATTTTGCTTTAGAATACTAATGTTAATATTCTAAAAGAAAACATTTAAAACATGAATGAATTTTGTTGTTGTTGTTTACCTATTGAGTTCACATTTTTTACGAAAATAGGGTTGGTCCTCATTACTCATGGATACCATAGTTGAAAATTATGTACTAGCTAAAGTTCATTTTTAACCCCCATATCAAGCTCACAGTGATTTTGTAGTCACTTGAAGACACACACAGAATGCTGGAATATTTGAGCTCCCAAGGTACATGTTCCCCAGAGGAGAACACACAAGGCAACACTTTGCCTTCTTATTTCAGCTCTTATACTATAAATAAGTATTCTTTTTGCAGTCTATTTAGTACCTCATTTTTCTCATTTTTCTTGGTCATTTCACTGTTTAAAATGGCCCAACCAGAGTGCTGAAGTGCTATCTAGTGTTCTTGAGAATAAGATTGTGACATGCTTTACAGAGAAAAATGCACTTGTTACATAAGTTTTGTACAGGCATTTTATGCTGTTGACTGCATGCATTCAACATTAATGAATCAACAATATATTCTAAATAAGGTGTCTTTCAACAGAAACACACATAAAACAAGCTTACGTATGGCTCAAGTGATGAAAATGTTCTGACCAGATGTTTACAGGAAACTGACTATCTGTTGGAACAATAGTTTGATATTCACCAATTTAGCATTGGCAGCAACTTTGGTACAAACTTCCCTGAATAAGGAAAATCACTTGTATGTTTAAATTTTGTATACTTTGAATATAATTATATTACTTATAATATATTATATTACTTATATATTTGTATACATATATATAAAATATATAATTATCCGTTCCGTTCAGTCGCTCAGTCGTGTCCGACTCTTTGCGACCCCATGAATCGCAGCACGCCAGGCCTCCCTGTCCATCACCAACTCCCGGAGTTCACTCAGACTCACGTCCATTGAGTCCGTGATGCCATCCAGCCATCTCATCCTCGGTCGTCCCCTTCTTCTCCTGCCCCCAATCCCTCCCAGCATCAGGGTCTTTTCCAATGAGTCAACTCTTCGCATGAGGTGGCCAAAGTACGGGAGCTTCAGTTTTAGCATCATTCCTTCCAAAGAAATCCCAGGGTTGATCTCCTTCAGAATGGACTGGTTGGATCTCCTTGCAGTCCAAGGGACTCTCAAGAGTTTTCTCCAACACCACAGTTCAAAAGCATCAATTCTTCAGCGCTCAGCCTTCTTCACAGTCCAACTCTCACATCCATACATGACCACAGGAAAAACCATAGCCTTGACTAGACGGACCTTAGTCGGCAA
>SJXQ01002265.1:53641-65074 GCA_006408695.1 Aepyceros melampus
CTTATATATTCATAATATATAAATATATTAATTACTATCTTTGGAACACAAGTTATGTAAAACTCTTGATACCAACACAATTACTAACTTTGCTTAAGTGAGAACAGAAGAAAAATTTGTGGAATAAATTTCCAGTAATTTATTAGAAATGTTTTTATTAGTATATCTTAATTGTGGTCTTCTTTTAAATGTCCCCAGTTTATGAATAGAATGCCCAGATCTGCATAATATTTTTCAAATTCAATTATCTGTGATAGTTTGCCCACTTTCACTCACAAAAACCATCACTTATCACATTTTCTAAATTATATTATGAAACTGAATTTCTTATGCAAGAGGATAAAATATATTTTCTTTATCAGCATGCCAGTTTGCTTTATAAATTAAATATTTAAACACATGGCATGTGAGTCCCCATTTATATTCTGGCCTGGGATCTGCAAACATTAGGGGCAGTAGTTTGTAGTAGCAAACTACTGAAAACAATGTAAATGTAAATCAATGTGTATTAATTAAATACTATATGATTCACTCATATAATATTGTAGAATCTTCAGTTCAGTTCAGTTCAGTCACTCAGCCATGTCTGATTCTTTGCAACCCCATGGACCGCAGCACGCCAGGCCTCCCTGTCCATCAACAACTCCCGGAGTTTACCCAAACTCATGTCCATCGAATTGATGATGCCATCCAACCATCTCATCCTCTGTTGTCCCCTTCTCCTCCTGTCCTCAATCTTTCCCAGCATCAGGGTCTTTTCAAATGAGTCAGCTCTTCGCATCAAGTGGCCAAAGTATTGGACTTTCAGCTTCAACATCAGTCTTTTCAATGAACACTTAGGACTGATCTCCTTTAGGAGACACTGGTTGGATCTCCTTGTAGTCCAAGGGACTCTCAAGAGTCTACAACAACTCCCGGAGTTTACCCAAACTCATGTCCATCGAATTGATGATGCCATCCAACCATCTCATCCTCTGTTGTCCCCTTCTCCTCCTGTCCTCAATCTTTCCCAGCATCAGGGTCTTTTCAAATGAGTCAGCTCTTCGCATCAAGTGGCCAAAGTATTGGACTTTCAGCTTCAACATCAGTCTTTTCAATGAACACTTAGGACTGATCTCCTTTAGGAGACACTGGTTGGATCTCCTTGTAGTCCAAGGGACTCTCAAGAGTCTTCTCCAACACCACAGTTCAAAAGCATCAATCTTCGGCACTCAGCTTTCTTTATAGTCCAACTCTCACATCCATACTTGACTATTGGAAAAACCATAGCCTTGACTAGCTGGACCTTTGTTGGCAGAGTAATGTGTCTGCTTTTTAATATGCTGTCTAGGTTGTTCATAACTTTCCTTCCAAGGAGTAAGTGTTTTTTAATTTCATGGAGGCAGTCACCATCTGCAGTGATTTTGGAGCCCCCAAAAATAAAGTCAGTCACTGTTTCCACTGTTTCCCCATCTATTTGCCATGAAGTGATGGGACCAGATGCCATGATTTTCATTTCCTGAATGTTGAGCTTTAAGCCAACTGTTTCACTCTTCTGTTTCACCTTCATCAAGAGGCTCTTCAGTTCTTCACTTTCTGCCATAAGGGTGGTGTCATCTGCATATCTGAGGTTATTGATATTTCTCCCAGCAATCTTGATTTCAGCTTGTGCTTCCTCCAGCCCAGTGTTTCTCATGATGTACTCTGCATATAAGTTAAATAAGCAGGGTGACAATATACAGTCTTTTAATTAATATTCAGGTTGATTTCCTTTAGGATTGACTGATTTGATCTCCTTGCAGTCCAAGGGACTCTCAAGAGAAAAGCATCAATTCTTCAGTGTTCAGCCTTTTTTATCGTCCGGCTCTCACATCGGTACATTACTATCAGAAAAACCATACATTTTATTATACAGACCTTTGTCGGCAAAGTAACATCTGCTTTTTAACATGCTGTCTAGGTTTGTCATAACTTTCCGTCCAAGAAGCAAGTAAAAGTAGCACCAGGAATTCCCTTTGTGGTGATGGAATATGTCTGTATCTGGATTGGGGTGGTTGTACAAATCTCTGCATGTGACAAAACTGCATAGAACTACACACAGCAGACTGCATATAATTATTGGTTAAAATCTCGAAAGTGAAAGTGAAGTCGCTCAGTCGTTTCCAACTCTTTGTGACCCCATGGAATGTAGCCTACCAGGTTCCTCTGTCCATGGGATTTTCCAGGCAAGAGTACTGGAGTGGGCGCCATTTCCTTTTCCAGGGGATCTTCCCAACCCAAGGACAGAACTCTGGTCTCCTTCATTACAAGCAGACTCTTCACCATCTGAGCCACCAGGGTAAAATCTGGAAAAGGTCTGTAAATCACAAGCATGTCAGTGTCCTGGGTTTGATACAGCATTGCAGTTGTATAAGATGTTACCATCAAGTACACAGAGGACTTCAGTGTACTGTTTTTGCAACTTTCTATGAGTCTATAATTATTCCAAAGTAAAAGTTTTTTAAAATGAAAAAGAGTCAGAGAAAGAGGGCACTGATAGTAGAAGTGACTATTGTTCTGGTGAAACTTTTTATTTCATTTGTGTGCTCTTGTGAGTCCTGGGTCACCATGTGAAATGTACTTAACGTACTTCTTGGGAGGTGGGAGGGTAGTCATCAAGGTCAAAACCAATTTGAAACAACTGCTCTACAGCACGCTTGGAGACTCAAAGATCTAGAAGGAGCCAGGCAGCCAGTATGAAGAAGTAAGACAGGCCTGGTTAAGATTGTCATCACTCTTCTTCCCCATATATCAGTCATAGTTCTTACTATAGTAGGTTTTATAACAATATAAATATCCTTTACTTCTACAGATACATGTGCTCTTTCTTAATTTTAATTTTTTTAACCACATGACACTCTTAATCTATGTGCTCTCATCACATTTGAGAGTGAATTAGTTTTTCTGTTGCCCAGTAACAAATTACTCCATATCATAGCAACATACAACATTTATCATCTGCTGGTTTCTAGGAATGGTTTAGTTAGGTGGTTCTCGCTCAGGATCTCCCAGGACATTGCAGTTGGATTATCAGTCAAAGCTACAGCCTTCTGAAGGCTCAAAAGCTGCCAGGGAATCAACTCCCAAGCTCACTAGTTGACAAGCCTCAGTGAATCACTGACTGTTGACGAGACTTGAGTTCCTCACCACATGGGCATCTCCATAGTACTGTTCCCAACATGGCAGCTGGCTTTCCCAAGAAGGAGAGATAGAAAAGAAAGAGCAAGAAGCCAGGCATCAAATTAGAAGTTCATCTTTTATAACATAATCTCAGAAATGGCATACTGGGACTTTCCTGGAAGTTCAGTGGTTAAGACTCTGTGCTATCACTGCAGGAGGTACAGATTCAATCCCTGGTCAGGGAACTAAGATCTGGCACACTGGGAGGCACAGCCAAAAAATAACAATTTTTTAAAAAGAGAAAGAAGTGACATATTATCTTCTCTACCATATGTCATTGGTCACACAGACAAATCCTGGTACAACAGAGGAGGGGATGACACAAGAGTGGGAACAAGAGGTAGGACCATTAGGGGCTATCTTGAAGGCAAATGTCCACAAAGAGATCTGAGGACAAGAAATATTTATCTACTATAAGTAAAATACCCATACATATATAATAAATGGCAACTAACACCGGTCTCCATGCTGCAAAGACATTAGGGGGTGGTAGAGAAACCAGTAAAGGGAAGCAGACGTACCCCATTTCAAGGGGCAGCTGCTAATCATGGTGCTACGTGAGAAAAAAATATAGATCCAGAGCTGCTGGATCTTCAACTTGGAAATCTTCCAATAGTTGAGTACTGGCTGAAGTTTTTTAACTTAATGTGACCAAATAAAATATATAAACCATATGGATCCAGTTTACAATCCCTGTTGCCAAGTCCAGGCAAGGCTGGTGTCATGGTTAAAAGCTCAGGGTTTACAGTCAGGTAGAAGTGGATTCAAGCTCTAGTCATGCCAGTTAATGGTTGTATGACCTTGACGAAGCCTCAGAGCCTACCCTGTAAAGCAGAGTGGATCAAAATCATGCCATTTCACACTGCTTTGCTGAGGTTTTAGTGACAGAATACATGAAATCCTTTTCACAGGGCCTGGAATATGACAACAGCGCAAAAAGATTGGTTTTATCATTGCTATTCTAACACCAGAGGTGAAAACTGAAACAATAACATCCTCACCCACACTGTGACTGTTAGCCGCTTGGGTGATCTCAGCAACTGCCAAGCTTGATTTAGGGGTTCATTCACCATCTCCAGAGCAGGACAATCATTACTGAGGCTGAACCTCAAAGGCCCACTTTGCTTTCTTCACAGTTTTATCTTGGGGAGTACTTAAACTCCATGAGCTACAAAGATAAACAGTGTTTTGATGGTATGGAAAACACAAACACAACTTGTTGATTTCTTTGCTTCCTCAACCTCCATGGTGTGAGTCACACAGCTATGTTCAGGCCGCCAGAACTGACAGCCAAAAGGAAGTTTGTTTCACAACTGGAACAACAGCTTGAAAAGGACCAGGGAGGTCACCTAGGGAGAAGCAGTTGTACTCATTGTACTCGAGTGAACCTACTCGAGACCAGGGTCTGAATCGTCCCTATCACAGCCACAGTCTGGCTATCCACTTCTCATTGAATGCCTCCAGTGACAGGGAACTCATCACTATCCCCAAAGTAGCTTATTCCATTTTGGTTAAGAATTTTATGCATGTATTTCAGGAATATTGATTGAGCACTTACTATATATCAGACATTGCATTTGGTGCTGGTGGTAAATGAGACACATGAGGTCTCCCATTTCCTAGTGTGGGAGACAGACAAAAACAAAGAGTTGAATATATGTTTGGTAGAGAAGGAAATGGCAACCCACTCCAGTGTTCTTGCTTGGAGAATCCCGGGGATGGGGGAGCCTGGTGGGCTGCCGTCTATGGGGTCACACAGAGTCGGACACGACTGAAGTGACTTAGCAGCAGCAGCAGAGATTGGTTAGTTGATGAAATAATCAATAAACAACCTGTAATAGGAATAGAAAATAGTTTTATTGAGCCAAACTGTGGACTATAACCCAGAAGACAGCCTCTCAGATAACTCCAAGGAACTACTCCAGAGAAGCATGGTTTTCAGCACAGTTTTATTTCTTGTCACAACAAAGACCACTAAACAAGTCAGGTATACATTCCTTCAAGATTTAAACAAACAAAATATCAGCACATGCACAGTAAGTCAGTATGGCCTTGACACCTGGGAAGGGAATCTCACTGAAGAAGTACCAACCTGGTGTCCGGGAAGGAAAATATTTCATCTGTATTTTTAATATGGGCATTCTTTATTTCCCATCAATGCACCCTTTTCTTCAATAATTAAAACAGATGTAGGGACTTCCCTGGTGGTCCAGTAGCTAAGACTCTGCACTCCAACGCAGGGGGCCTGGGTTTGATCCCTAGTCTGGGCACTAGATCCTGAGGTGGCAACCGAAGATCCTGTGTGCAGCAACTAAGACCCAGCGCAGTCAAATGAATAAATAAATTTAAATATTTTTTTTAAAGATGTAGAATGTATGTTTGATGGAAAAGGGAATGGCAACCCTCTCCAGTATTATTGCCTGGAGAATTCCAGGGGCAGAGGAGCCTGGTGGAATATAGTTCCTGGGGTCGCATAGACTCAGACATGACTGAGAGACTAACACACACACAGTGTATGTTTGACAGGCCACAAATAGGCTACTGGAATTAGCATAAAATTCAACTTAATGCATGTGTAAGCCAGAATGACTTCCCCATACCTGAATATAAACTTTTATCAGATTTTAAGAAGAAAAATGAAACAAGGTTAAATTTAGGGAATGACAGGAATGGTCAAGGAGAACTCTCTGAGGCAAGGACACTCAAGCAGCTTTCTTCATGAAAAGAGAAAGGACACGGTGTGAACACCTAGACTAAGAACATCTCACATGAACATTTCAGCCAGGAGTGAACAAAGCAGGTGTAAATGTCTTCCTTATATTCAAGGAAATTTGAATTCTTTCTTCCTGTTCACACTGCCACAAATCTCTTTGCCACTTAAGAGTTAATCCTATTACTCATGTCTCCCTATACTTGTAGGGTTAATGGTCAGGCTGAGAAGGCTCTGTGTCTGTCCTGTTGGGCCAATGTCATCATATTTTGTCCATTTCTCCTGCTTGCTTTGGTGTTTACAGTGCTTCATCCTCCCTATTAATGATATAGTCAGCATTCTATCTGCATTTCCATTCAAGTCCCTAAAAATGAAGTCGCAGTGGCCAGGTCTGAGGGCTGGAGCCCCCGGTAAATCTCCAAAGGCTTCTCCCAGCTCCTCAACAAACTGACAGTCATCAAGACTCCCTTTGGGGGACTTCCCTGGTAGTCCAGTGTTAAGCCTCTGCGCTTCCATTGCAGCAGGGCCCGGGTTCAATCCCTGGTCGGAGACTAAGATCTTATATAAAGAAGAAAATACTCCCTTCTGCCCTTCTTATCAGTGCTTCAATTTCCAGTACTTCTTTCTCAATGGAAGTACAATTGGAGCTGAGTGGTTCTGCTTTCTCTATACCATCTGTGAACAGAATAAAATCTGCTCCAAGCAGCAGGCTGATATGTTGTCAGACAAATGAAGCTCCAAGACAGAAGGAAACACAGGGCACGTGCGACAGCTTGTTGACTGATTCAGAGTTATTCAGTTTCCACACTAGATGTCAGTAAGAGTCTCATCATCTTTCTATCTTCCACACCCAGAACATTGCCAGATACCCCATGGACATTGATAAACCCTTGTCGAAAAGTTATGTGTGTGAGTATTATGGAAGATATTTAGGGGGAAATCCTCCAATAAGACCAAAGACCCTGGCATCCCTAAGTTATGATTCTTCTGTTGCTGTCGTTCAGTCACTCAGTTGTGACACTCTTTGCAACCCTATGGACTGTAGCACCCCAGGCTTCTCTGTCCTTCACCATCTCCTGGAGCTTGCTCAAACTCATGTCCACTGAGTCCGTGATGCCACCCAACCATCTCATCCTCTGTCGTCCCCTTCTCCTCCTGCCTTCAATCTTTCCCAGCATCAGGGTCTTTTCTAATGAGTCAGCTCTTCGTCTCAGGTGGCCAAAGTATTGGAGGTTTAGCTTCAGCATCAGTCCTTAAAATGAATATTCATGATTGAATTCCTTTAAGATTAACTGGTTTGATCTCCTTGCAGTCCAAGGAACTCTTTTAACTGTCTCATGGGGAAATGAATTGTATTGCCACCGAACAAAAATTCCCAAGACTTTAGTGACTTATAAAAACTGCCACATGTATTTTACTCATGAACTGCAATGGGACCTGAGACAGCTTGTTGCTCCTCTCTGCATTACCTCATGGACTTGTGTGCTTGGTGGTGGATGCTGGCTCAGACCTCAGCTGTGGCTTGTGGCTAGAATGCCTGCAAGTGACCTACACTTATATGTGCTTAGTTTTCTCAGAGTGTGAAGGCACCCTGAGAGTCAGACAGAGCTGTGTGGCTCCTAAGTGGAAAAGCATAATTTTTGGAATTTTATTCTCTAGAATAAAGTCACCAAGGATAGTCTACACTTAGGAATTGGAGGGACAAGTGTCAAAAAAATATGCAGATGTTTTAAAACCACCACCAATAGGACTGATTTAGACAAATAAAGGTTTGACCTTTGTTCTTAAGAAACAAATGCCTAAGAGGCTCACTCCTTTCTTAGAGATGAGCCACAGAACTGAATAAGTAAAAATAAAGAATGTGGGACCTTCCCTGGAGGTCCAGTGGTTAAGATTCTGTGCTTCTGCTGCAGGGGGTGCAGGTTCAACCTCTGGTTAAGGAACTAAGATCCCGCATGCTATCCAGCATGGCCAAAATAACAAAACAAAACAAAAAAGAATGTCTGCAAGTTTACTCAGAGCTCCTTAGTTTGGAAATCCTGGAAGATTGATATGTTTGAAACATGCATCTCCACAACTGTATCTAGAAGAAATAGATTCCTTTGTTTCCCAGATAAAAGGAAGTTGGAATTGTACTTCACCATGGGACCAAATTAGGACAACTTCACAGGCCAAAGGTGGGGCCCAGGAAGGTAATACCTAAATAACACTTGGCATTGCATCTGAAAAGGAATCCAGTGCCACCAAGACCCTCCGAAGAGCTGACATCTCTGGATGTCTGGATATTTTCATGCTGAAGTTTGGCAAATCCTTCCATCATATATGGCAGAGTCTGTTCCCAAGTCTTTTACTCCTGGGCACATAGCTTGACTACATTTCCCAGCCTCCCTTGCATTTAGGTGACATCGTGTGACTGAGTCCTGGCCAAAGAGATGAGGGCAGAACTGAGGAGACTACTTCCAAGCCTGGAATATGCTTCACTGGTGGCTCAGTGGTAAAGAAACCATCTACTAATGCAGGAATCACAGGAGATGCGGGTTTGATCCCTGGGTCGGGAAGATCCCCTGGCGAAAGAAACAGCAACCCATCTCAGTATTCTTGCCTAGAAAATCCCATGGTCAGAGGAGCCTGGAGGGCTACACTCCACAGGGGTCACAAAGAGCTGGACATGACTGAGCAGCACTTCCAAGCCTGATCTCTAAAATCTCTAGTGCAGTCCTCTCTTTTCTCTTTTCCCATCCACTGCCTGGATGGAATAAACATCTAGGACCTAGGGGAGGAGCCCGGGATGAGAAAGATGAGTCACTACAAGGAGGAACACGATCTGAACAGAAAGAGCATAAAATGTTGCTGAGTGAATGGGGAATAAACTTTTAATGCATTAAGGCCCTTTGGGAATTGTTTATTACGGTTGTTTGCCTACCCTGTGAAGTTGGGTGTTTATTTAAGAAATGTTCATTCCCCTCCCTCTCCCACCATGAGTGGACTACACATCTCCATTCCACCGATGGTTGGTTTGACCTACGGGATGTTAACAGACAAGAGGTGACATGGTATGCTTTAATACACACTTCAACAATTCTGCACTCTCTTATGCAACAACCCTCTTGCTGTTTTCTCATCACCTTAAGAACAAGCTCCAGCTAGATCCTGGGCCAGAGCACAAGACACCTGAGAAGCAGACCTAGATCCTGTGAACAGGGTGAAACCAGGCCCACCTGAGCCCAACACAGCAGCTCCTACCTCCAAGGGAGAGGAGAGAACAAGTGATTATTGTTTTAGCCACTGACTTTTGTGATAGTCTGTTACTCGGCATACTGTGGCAACAGTTGACTGATACACAAATAAAGTGTGTGTGCCACTCTCATGGGGCTGCCATGTTAAGCTTCCATCTGATGCCTGTTCTTTATCTCACTTAAGTTTTATGCCAAAACTCTTATAAATGAAGAGGTATAAGAAAACACTTGCCCAGGGCACACAGGAAGTTTGGTATATCAAATTCATAAGCCCAAATTTATTTCCTTCTGTGCCAAATGCACTGAGGGAACGTGAAAAAAAAAAAAAAGGCAGATAAAATCAGGAAGGGCTGGGACAGAACCTAGGATGTTTCCACAAAATGCCAATTTAAAAGCGCTTGGTTGATCTTCCCTGGTGGTACAGTGGCTAAGAATGTGCCTGCCGCTGCAGGGGACACAGGTTCGATCCCTGGTCCAGCAAGATTCCACATGCCACGGAGCAACTAAGCCCATGTGCCACAACTACGGAAGCCCATGTGCGCTAGAGATTGGGCTGCACTAGAGAAACCACCACAATGAGAAGCGCTCGCACCTCAAGAGAAGCCCCTGCTCGCTGCCACTACAGACAGACCTGGCAGCAACAAAGACCCAGTGCAACCCCCTCAAAAAAGAAAATAAAAATAAAAGGGCTGAATAATGCTCCAGGACATCTGGAAAGTTCAGAGCGAATAAAATGACCAGCTTCACCCCCTGGGTTGTTCATTTATGGAACTAAAGATGTTGAACGAAATGAAGATACAACTTTTCTAAGAAAGACTTGAATAGTTGCAGTATTCGCCTATAATGGATTGAAAAGGAAAGCAAGAACCTTTGTAGGGACATATTCAAGGTTAACTCAAGGAGAAAAACTGAACCTTGGGACACTGTGTCCCTAGGAGCCCTGTGAGAAAACGAACACCGCAAACCCCTGGGGGCTGCCTGCTCCCACCATCGCCTTTCAGACAATGCTTGTAACAAGCGTCCTAAGGGAGCACCAGCGATGGGTCCTGCAGGAACTGCCCAGCTCGAAAACTGAGACAACGGGCCCCCAATAGTAGCAAAGAGCAGTGGAAATCTATCTGTACTTCCCTGTCTTTCATCTCTAGGACCCCTGGCTCGGATTCTTTACGTGTGAGCCCCGGAGGCGTTCACCTCCAGGAGGAGAGGGAAAGGGGGTGGGGGATTTCCGGGAAGCTAAAGGCAAAACACGTGGGGACGCACAGGGGTGGGTGCCTCCTGTAAGCTGGGACTGCTGTAAAGCGCGCGAGCACGTCTGCACATCCATACTCAACAACGATACACTGCACACTTAGTACACCCACACCCACACCCACACCCAACCGTACACTCTTCCCCCCGCCGACTTCCCACGCCCCTGCGCGGGTGAGCAGCGGATTTCCGGAGAGAGGGGAGTGCAGGCCCCTAGAAAACTGAGGGCGTGGCACCCACCCTGGCGGCGCCTGCTGCCTCCACTCGGGGGGTCCAGGGAGCTGGGGGAACTGGATGAAGGGACCGGGCGAGGGGGAAGAGCCGGGTCCAGCCCAGCAGCCTGCCGAGCTGAGGGCGCGGTAGGGAAGTGAGCGACCCGCGCTGGCCCCGCCCCCCGGCCGCCGGCCCCGCCCCCGCTGCGGCGGGCGAGAGGAGGGGCGTGGCAGGCGCGGCCTATATAAGGCGAGGGGCGGGCGCCGCTCTTTTGTCTTTTGCTGCAGCAACGCGAGTGGGTACCTTGGGACCGCGGTCTGGAAGCGGAACTTCTCGGTGAGCAGCGCCCTGGGGCGGAGGCCCAGTCCGGGTGGGGTCAGAGCGGGTTTTCCTGGCGGGTGCGCGGCGGCCTCGTCGGGCGCCTTTTCCCGACGGGACGCCGGGGCGGGCGGGCCACACCCTGGGGCTGCGGAGCCGGGTGCGGGACGCGCCCAGATCCTCGGCCTCCGGACTGTCGGGAACGCCCCAGCCCGAGTGCCACGTTGTGGAGCGGAGGCGGGGAGGGCAGAGGGGGCCGCTGGCTTCCGGCCAACCGCCTCGATTTGCCCGCTAGGATTGTTTTAAGAAAATGGCAGACAAGCCCGACCTGGGGGAAATCAACAGCTTCGATAAGGCCAAACTGAAGAAGACTGAGACGCAGGAGAAGAACACCCTGCCGACCAAAGAGAGTGAGTCCGCCCCCGCCTCCCGGTCCGCGGGCTCCCAGCCCAGTCCCCACCCCGCCCTTCCCGTTAACCCAGCCCCACACCCCATCCGGCAGTGGCTTCC
>SJXQ01002265.1:65224-145800 GCA_006408695.1 Aepyceros melampus
CATCCGGCAGTTGCTTTCCATCGGGCGGCCCCAGCCCCTGTTTCTGTTGCACAAAGCGCCTCTCTCTTCCCAGCCCCACGCCTCTTTCTTAATCTCTAGACCTCGTGGGTGCCTTGCCCAAACAAGGTTTGCAAGCGCCCCTTTTGGGTGGGTTGCCAGGGGTCCCCATCCCCCAGTGTCCAATTTCCTGCTCTCCACAGCCATTGAGCAGGAGAAGCAAGCAAAGTGAGATTTCCCGCGAACCTGGAGGATTCTCCACCGCATCATCTTGGAGACCCTAGCCGTGATGTGGAGGAAGAGCCACCTGCAAGATGTACACGAGCGACAAGCTGCACTGTGAACCCGGGCACTCCGTGCCGTCGCCACCGGCCCGCGGGTCTCTGAAGGAGACCTTCCAATCGGACTGCCAAATTTCTCCGGTTTGCCCTGGAATATAGAAAATTATTTGTATGATTAATGAAAATAAAACACACCTCGTGGCATGGCTGGCGTGCTCTTGTCTCTTAGTTGAGTATGCGTGGGTAGTGCCGCTGCAGCGAAACCCGGCGGCGCGCGGGAGTCGGGAGTTCCTGCCGCAGGGCGGGGGAGGGGGTCGCAGAATGGGTGCTTGAAGGGGACCATCTTAGTTTTGGATTTGCCTGTTCCTCCGTAAGATTTCATAGGTTATTAGCCACTTATTCTTGCTTATAATGCAATCGATGCAAAATTTAACCCCACTTTTCTGTTCCTGGAAGCTGTCTTGGAAAATGCTTTGGCAAAAGGACATAATTGTTTTTGATAAGCTTTTCCAGTCCCACCTCTTTTTTTTTCTGGACGCCTCATAATTCTGATGAACACCAGGAGAGAACAGAGTTCACGTCAGAGAAGAAAGGGGCGGGGGAAGACCGAATCCAGAATGTTGGAAATTGGGCGAGGTCACAAAAGTCCCCCATTAGCTTTCTCTTGGGGCCTGAAAGAGGGGCATGGGAACAGAAACAAAGGCGGGATCCAGGGGAAAATGCCAGAATATCAGAACTAGAGGAACCAGCACCAGAACTAGAGGAGCTGTGGGGGACAGCCTAGCTTTTGTCTCTTAACCCGAGCTCGAAAGCGTTAGCCATTAGAGGGAGTGCTGGGCTGAGCAGCCTCGGGTGCTGTGATCAGCAGGAAGGGTGGGGATGTGGAGGGAGGGCTGCGACCGGCAGGGGCAGCAGAACCCTGCTGGGTCACACCCCTGGTCCCATTGGGAAGGGCTGGGCCAGCCTGCAGGCCTCCACGAAGGAGGAAAGCCTGATATGGTGGGGCTTTCTGAAGCTTAAGGAACAGGCTTGTGATTCTGGGTGGGGGAGGAGGTTGAGGGGGTGGAGTTCCTTCAAAGGAGGATGGTGGTAACACATTGTGTAGGGATTTGTCCCCTATCTGCCTGACCATCAGGCTTTCCTAGTAGCTCAGTGGTAAAGAATTCACCTGCTTATGCAGGAGATGCAGGTTCAATCCCTGAGTTGGGAAGATACCCTGGAAGGGGGAATGGCAACCCACCCCAGTATTCTTGCTTGGAAAAATCCCCTGGACAGAGGAGCCTGGCAGTCTATACAGTCCACAGGGATCCCAAAGAGTCAGAAACGGCTGAGCATACAGTGCACTACCTACCATCAGGGGCTGGATGGGGGGTGAGGGCAGGTATTTGAAGTGTGACCCCTGTCCAAAGGGACCTTAAAATCCAGTGGGTAAGACCTCTGGGACCACAATCAGGGACACCTAGGCTGAGGGAGTCATGGCTCCTTTGACATGGAGGGGCTTGACAGTGAGACTTGCGCTATGGAGGGTAAGTGGGCCGAGGGAAGAGAAATAAGGGACATACAGAGGCCATCAGGCCAAGGGACACTAATCTTTACTGGCTGTGTGCTATGGGCCAGGCACTGTGCTCAGAGCTTTAATTCTCAAAAACTATTAAGGCAGGATCACTGCCTTAATGCATGCTATCCCTGGGTTGAGAAGATCCCCTGAAGGAAGAAATGGCAAGCCACTCCAGTTTTCTTGCCTTGGAAATCTCATGAACAGAGGAGACTACAGGCAGGCTACAATCCACGGGGTCAGTTGAACACTACTGAACACTACTGAGCATGCACATGCGTGCATGCATGCATTAAGGCAGAATGATTATCATCCCATGCTACTGATAGGGAAACAGATTCAGAGAGAGAAGGAATTTGCTAAAGACACACAGCCAGTGAGTAGCGGAGCCAGAATCTGGGGCCAAGGGTGTGGTTCGGGGGACCTTAACAACCTGACGTTCAGTATATCTCTTGTGTCGGTTTTGTGAGCATCCACTCCTTGAAACATTAATAATTGTACCAGTTGCGTTCTATTGTTGGTAGACTGAGGAAAAAGGAAATAAGAAATCACTACCACCTTCAAAAACAGCTCAGTTGTCTGCGGGTCAAGGGGGCTTTGGAGGAAGATAAAGCTGGATGGGGGATCAGTGGGCTGGAGTGAGAGAGATTGGGAGTGCCTCAGCTGCTTTCCATGGGATGGTCAAGGGGAGGTGTCTCTCAGAGAAGGGAGTCTGCAACAAAGATCTAGGGATTCGAGGAGGAGGAGAGTAAACACCTAGAGGGATAAGATAAGCCTGTTCTCTAGGGGAGGAACAGCAAGTGCATGCTCACCCAGGGCCGCTGAGGAAAAACAGAAAGCTGGGCTGGATTGGGCATGGCCTAAGGAGCTGAGGTGTGAGAGGCCAAGAGAGGCGGGGCAGGTCTTGACATCCTTGGGCTGTTGGAAGGTTGACTGCCGAGGGATTCCCTCCCCCGATTTCAAGGTGCTGCATAGGCTCCCCTCGCGGGGATGAAACATCCTCTCTGGCCACAACCCACACCCCACTAAGGCCTCTTCTGGAACAGCCCGCTCTCCGGGGGCTCCATCTGGGACACAGGTCGCAGGCCCTCTACTCCTCAGCTCCCACTGACTCCTCATCCCCAGTGGGGTCACTCAGGAGAACAGCTTCAGATTCCCATTCCTGGGACCCTCTTCTTCTCAGAAGATTCCCATGACTTTCTCACCTCCTCCTCAGGAAATCCTTTCTATTCTGAGGTGGTAGGTAGCCCAGAAAAGCCTTGCTCTTCTTAAGAATTTAAGAAGACAAAAATGAGGAGATTTAAGACACTTTTGCTGTTCCACTCAGAGACAATGAATTGACTGAATGGGGCCCGGCCCCGGTGGGGAAAGGAGATACAGAGGGCAAGTCGGTTGTGAGCTATCATTCAGAAAGCTGGTCACACTGCATTGGTTTATGAGGTAAGGCTGCTTTCCTCAACCTATCCAGGCTCCTGAGCTGTTTCAAGGGGTGCACATCTAGGCACTTCTCAGCCTGAAAGGTAGAGCCCCGAGAGGACGGATCCAGAAGGCCAAGTACTGGCCAAGAGGCCCACCTAGGCCCCATCTCTTTCCCCTTGGTTGATCCCAGGAAATCCTTTGGGTGTCAGAACCAAGGATTGGGGTGTCAGAGAACGCTGAAGCACCTCAGGCCCCCTCACTCCCCCTCCTCCCTCCCTTACCCCTCCTTTTTTATTGCTCCCCATCTGGGAATAGTGACACCCTTGGGAAAGTTATACTGAATTACTGGTTTCTGCCCTTTTCCTCCTATCTAAGCATTCAGAAACCAGTTATTGGTCCAACAACAAAATGAAGCTTGCTTGAAACTAGAATACAATTGTAATGTTCCTTTTTAAACACACCTGAATTGAATTTCTGGTTTCGTTTCCTTTTTTAAAAAAATTATTTTTGGTTGCACTGGGTCTTCATTGCTGCACACAGGCTTTCCCTAGTTGTGGTGCATGGCCTTCTCACTGTGGTGGCTTCTCTCTGTGCAGAGCACGGGCTCTAGGGCACACAGGCTTCAGTAGTTGCGACTTATGGGCTTTAGTTGCTCCCCAGAAAGTGGAATAATCCCAGACCAGAGATCAAACCCATGTCTCCTGTATTGGCAAGCAGATTTTGATCCACTGTACCACCAGGGAACTCCTGGTTTCATTTTCTTTTTATTTATTTATTTACTTATTTATTTGACTCTGCTGGATCTTAGCTGAGGCATGTGACATCTAGTTCCCTGATCAGGGATTGAACCTTGGCCCCCTGCACTGGGAACACAGAGTCTTAACCACTGGACCACCAGAGAAGTCTCTCATTTTCTTATTTCATTTCTAAGACAAGCGTTGATCATTAGGCTTTCGTGTTGTGAACAGAGCTCAGGGCTTGGGACTTTCCACTGTCGTAGGGTGCACCGGAGTGCTCAGGAAGACAGAAGGTCCCCACACACACATTTCACCTCCTATTCAGCATGCACTCAGTGCCTTGTATGTATCCCAGGCTGCTGGAGCTGGGAAACCAGATGGAGGCCACCTCAGGGAGCACCTAGGCTAGATCAGAAGGAAGTCCCAACACTTCCCAATCCCCCAGATTGCTCTCCCACCCTCTTCTCTCACCCTTAGACAAACACTTTCTCTTCTCAGGCAATATTAGATGCCTTAAAATAATAGTCTCACTACATCCCTCACTCAGCTTCTCCTAATGTTAGCATCTTACTTCATCATAGTCAAGTTATCACAATCAAGAAATTCATGTTACACTATTATTAATCCCACTTCTGAGCATATACTCAGACAAAACTACAATTTGAAAAGATGCACCCCTATGTTCATAGCAGTGCTATTTACAGAGTGAAGACATGGAAGCAACCTAAATGTCCACTGACAGATGAATGGATAAAGAAGACATGGTACATATACACAATGAAATATTCCTCAGTCATTAAAAGGAATGAAAGAATGCCATTTGCAGCAAAATGGGTGGACCTAGAGATTATCGTACTAAGGGAAGTAGGTCAGAAAAAGACAAATGCCATATGATATCACTTATATGTGGATTCTAAAATACAACACAAATGAACTTACCTATGAAAAAGAAACAGACTCACAGATATAGCCAATAGACTGTGGTTGCCAAGGGGGAGGTGGGGGGAGGGGAGGGAAGGACTGGGAGTTTGGGATTAGCAGATGCAAACTATTATATGTAGGGTGGATAAACAACAAGCGCCTACTGTATAGCACAAGGAACTGTATTCGCTATTTTGTGATAAACTGTAATGGAAAAGAAGGAAACCCACTCCAGTGTTCTTGCCTGGAGAATCCCATGGACAGAGGAGCCTGGCGGGCTACAGTCCACGGGGTCGCACAGAGTCAGTCACGACTGAGAAACTAAGCACACATGGCATATATGTGTGTGTGTGCGGGAGCTAGCTTGCTTCAGCTGTGTCCCACTCTCTGCTGCTGCTAAGTCACTTCAGTCGTGTCCGACTCTGCGACCCCATAGACGGCAGCCCACCAGGCTCCCCCATCCCTGGGATTCTTCAGGCAAGGGTGGAGTGGGTTGCCATTTCCTTCTCCAAAGCATGAAAGTGAAAAGTGAAAGTGAAGTCACTCAGTAGTATCCGACTCTTAGCGACCCCATGGACGACAGCCTTCCAGGCGCCTCCATCCATAGGATTTTCCAGGCAAGAGTACTGGAGTGGGGTGCCATTGCCTTCTCCGGTCCCACTCTCTGCCACTCCATATATATATAACTGAATTACTTTGCAGAACACCAGAAACTGACACATCATAAACCAACTATACTTCATATTCCAACTATACTATATTTTCTTAAAAATAAACATTTTAATTATCCTGCTATTAACTAAATAAGATCTTATTCAAATTTCGCCAGTTTTCCCATGTCCTTTCTCTGTTCCAGGATCTCGTCCAGGATCCCACGTAACATTCAGCTATTCCTCTTTAGTCTCCAGCAATCTGTGATCGATCCTCAGTCTCTCCTTTTTTTTTTCAATGACCTTGACACTTCTTATAAGTGTACCATCAAGTCTCTGCCGAATGTATCTCAATTCAGGTTTGTCTTGGTTCGACTGATGCTCTAGATGTGTTTTTGTAAGCTGCTCCACATTCTTTTTGGAGTGGAAAGAAAATGCTACGTGCCTTTGTTCCCATGCTCTTCCCCACCTTACGCCATTTCCCTTGAATGGGAAAAACCCTCCAGTGTTTCTCCTCTCTACTCTTCCTGCACTGCTCAATCAGACAGACATGCAGGAAAACTCTCCTGTTTCTCCTTTACTGCAACACTCTACTCAGAGCATACACTACCTCGGGTCACCAAATGGATGGGTTTTCCACACCAGGCATTTCTCTGATTCTCCGGACACCAGCTGGGCGTCCCACAGTTCAGTTCAGTTCTGACATTGCCTACCCAGAGTTAGCAGCAGAGCATGCAGTTTAAGGGCTCAGTGCCACAAAACTGCCCTCTCCCCCAGCTTCAGACACCTACTGCAAGTCTGGCTTGACAATAGGCATTTAATAGACTGAGGCTGAGCAGAGCATGCCATGACCCAGTGACCCCAGGCCTAGTGATGCATTCCAGAGAAATGTGTTCACCAAAGGACATGTCCAAGAATGTTCCACTCATATTAGTAACAGCAAAAACAACCCAAACATCCATCAACAGAATGAACAGACAGATCTGATGTATTCACACAGTCAGTCATTGGGTTACTCATCAATAAAAAGGAGCCAAGTGCTGATACCTAATATTGTGTGATTAAATTTGGATGACATTCTAGAAAAGGCAAGAATGCCTTTTGAAAATACAAGTAACAATATCTTCTGGGGTGATGAAAACACTGTATTCCTTGACCAAAGTGGTCACTATGTGAGGCGTATGTGTGTAAAAAGTTATCAAGACGGACACTTACCATTCATGCTCATATGTACTTCTCCATATGTATGTTTTACTTCAGTAAAAAGATTTTATAATCCTATGAAGAGCTTAGAATTCCCAGCTTGTAAGACTGCATACTATTAGCTCAGAGGAAAAAGCAGAAAATTATATAAACAGAGCCCATAGCTGCTTCCAAGGGGCAAAAGGAAACCATGCTCCTCCGGCCCTTTCCTTTCTTCTTCCCTGCCTTTGAATGTTTCCCACTTTGAATGACCTTCCGTCTCTTTTCTAATTTGTCAAATATTAGCCATCCTACAAAACCTTACAAATCACCACCTTCTCCAGTTAACCCACCCAGATTTCCCAACCAATGGCATTTTTCTCTGTCCTACCTGTTTCTCTCTATTGGTTCTTGCACACATCTACCACCTTATTCCTTAGACTGAATAGAAGATATGTATTCATTGATACTGGTGACTCCTACAGTAGCCAGTATACAGCTGACACTCAATAACACTTATTGAACTGTCACTGAAATTCCCCATCCCAGCCACCTCACCAGCTGCATCTTGGCCACACTCAAGTCAGACTGCTACCAGGCCCCCCACTGTCTTACTGTGGATTCTCCTGTGCATTGACAGGCCCTAAGCATGATAGGCATGTGGTTCAGGGAAGCTTCATTTCCCTCCCAGAACCAGAACAGGATGCAGTCCTATGACAATGAGGGGAAGTACAGTGAATTCACAATTGAAGCTGTTGATGGAAAGCTATTTATTAATTACCCAGATGGTAACTCTCAACCAGTTCAAAGATTTTAGATATTGGGTTGCTGATTTCTGTGAAATGCAGAGGCTGTGTTCTTGTTCAGTTCAATTCAGCAGGCATTTTTTGAGCACCCAGTGAGTGCTTATCACTGTAATAAGCCTGTAGAAGCTGTAAAAGACAAAAGCCAACAAACTATGAAAGAGATAATGACGTAAACGGTAAAGAGAGAGAAATAAGCCCAGCACCATGGGAATTATGTGAAGTAGTTGTTAACTCTGGACAGGAGGCTGCCTCATGGTGAAGAAGCATTTGAATAAAGACCCAGAGGAGCGAGAATGAGAGCAGGGCTTTCTCAACAGAAGGAGTAATGCATAATGATACCATAGCACTTCCATGGGGGGAAAGAGCAGTCAGTTCAGTTCAGTTCAGTTGCTCAGTCGTGTCCAACTCTTTGTGACCCCATGAATCGCAGCACGCCAGGCCTCCCTGTCCATCACCAACTCCCGGAGTTCACTCAGACTCACGTCCATCAAGTCAGTGATGCCATGCAGCCATCTCATCCTCAGTCGTCCCCTTCTCCTCCTGCCCCCAATCCCTCCCAGCATCAGAGTCTTTTCCAATGAGTCAACTCTTATCATGAGGTGGCCAAAGTACTGGAACTTCAGCTTTAGCATTATTCCTTCCAAAGAAATCCCAGGGTTGATCTCCTTCAGAATGGACTGGTTGGATCTCCTTGCAGTCCAAGGGACTCTCAAGAGTCTTCTCCAACACCACAGTTCAAAAGCATCAATTTTTCAGTGCTCAGCCTTCATAGTCCAACTCTCACATCCATACATGACCACAGGAAAAACCATAGCCTTGACTAGACGGACCTTAGTTAGCAAAGTAATGTCTCTGCTTTTGAATATACTATCTAGGTTGGTCATAACTTTTCTTCCAAGGAGTAAGCGTCTTTTAATTTCATGGCTGCAGTCACCATCTGCAGTGATTTTGGAGCCCAGAAAAATAAAGTCTGACACTGTTTCTACTATTTCCCTATCTATTTCCCATGAAGTGATGGGACCAGATGCCATGAGCTTCAAAATTACCTTAGAAAGGTAAGTTGAGCTCTTTGTCCTGTAGACAGCTGAGAGTCACTGCAGATTTCAGGTTGGGGCAAAGTGATCTGCAATGTATCTGACAGAATGTAAAGGATGTTGAGGCATCCACAGAGGGTTATCCACCTGACCACTATCACCACCCCCCCATCATCACCACCACCACCACCACCCGCCCACGTCTAATGTCACCACACACTTCTCATTCTTTCCCATCCTGCCTTTTCCACAGTCAATGGCAGCTCAGTTGTATTTAGATATGAAGCAGCTGATGAGCTGCATGGGACACAGCCCCAGGAGTGAGTCTTGCTTATGTAAACCTAGGGATCCAGGAGTTCAGCATCATAGAAGTTTGTGAGGTTGTTTTGTTTCTGTGTGATTGTCACAATGATTAGGGGACATTGTTGTCAGTTCATGGACAAGGATCAGGAATGCTTGACATCCTGCAATGCACAGGACAATCCCACACACCAAAGATTTGTCCTGTGCCCTGCACGACTTTTTAAAAGACTCTTCATTGTAGTATAATTATGTATAGAAAAAAATACACAGGTCGTAAGTGTACAGCCTGATGAATCTTCACAAACTGAATATATTCCAGTGCCTACTTCCAGTCATACATCGACCCTAACTTCTGATAGAATGTACACCAGTATGGTCACTTTTGAACTTTACATTAATGAACCCATGACTTGTGAATAAACCACTAGACATTTCTGTAGATGAATATCTCTTTATAATCATTAACTCCAACCACAACAAATTTTGCACAATTTTATTCTACATTGCATTTTCTGAGAATGCAACCATCATGTAAATGTAAATTAAGGGATGCCTTTTTTTAAAGCTCAGAGTTTTACAAAGAGTTGATCACTACTGCAGAAAATCACCGCACTGAGAGCAATATCTCTCTTGGTTTTTAATTGTTGATACAGCACAGTTGTATCAGTTTTCTTTTTTTTTTTAGTTGTATCAGTTTTCATCTGAAGCTGCTGGGTTCACGGTAATGCTACATACAGGTCAAACATACATAAAGTGCAGATTGCTTTTTTATGTGCAGAATATTTTTGTGCTATATTTTTTCTTTTTTTATCAGAGAATAATTATTTACCATGTTGTGTTGATTTCTGCCATACAACAATGTGAATCAGCCATAAGTATACATGTGTCCCTTCCCTCTTGAACCCCCTCCTCACTCCCCACCATTCCACCCCTCTGGGTTGCCATTGAGTTCTGGGTTGAGCTCCCTGTCTTACATAGCAACTTCCCACTAGCTATCTATTTTGCATATGGTAATGTATATTTTTCAATTCTACTCTCTCAACTCATCCCACCCTCTCCTTCCTGCACTGTGTCCGCAAGTCTGTTCTCTATGTCTGTGTCTCTATTCCTGCCCTGCAAATAGGCTCAACAGTATCACTTTTCTAGATTCCATATATACGTATTAATATATGATATTTGTTTTTCACTTTCTGACTTGCTTCACTTTGTATAACAAGTTCTAGGTTCACCCACCTCACTAGCACTGACTCAAATTCATTCCTTTTTATGTGTGCCATATTAGTCAGCTGTTGACAGCTTGTGCTCCTGCAACAAACATCTCCAAAAATGTCAATGGCTTACAATGACAAAAATTTATCTTTTTCGTTCATATATACACCAGCGGAAGCTCCGCTCCTGCTCCATGTGTCTCTTTCACTACGAAAGCCAGACCAAAGGAGCAACCTTACCTAAGACATGCCACTGCCATGCAGAAGGAAAGAGGAGTGGCGGAACCACACAATGGCTTTTCAAGCTCTTCTCAGAAGTGACACTTCCATTCACACTACATTGACCAAAGCAAATCATAAAACAAGCCTGACATCAATTGAGCGAGGCAATATAAGTCCCATGCCATTAGGCTGGGATATATAATTCTGATATAGCGAAGGCAGGGAATACTTTGGAGTCCTAATATAATTTACCATATATACTGAAATGCATATCCATATAATTTTTGTAAATTATCTTAATTTCACTTTTATATTTCCAATGAGGACTTGTACGGATTTGTTTTTTGAGTATGGGTGTGGATAGATTACATTATCTTCAATTTTCATTCCAGGAAAGAGGAGTGCTATAAAATATTTATACAAAAGGAGATGGTTCTAAGAGGCTGAGAACTAGTGTTCCGAATCAATCATGGTAGTTCCATTCCCTTGCAGAAATTGACTAAAGAATATTATGGGTTGCAATTCTGGCCAGGGAGATTCTAGAGGAAACTCTCAGGAGGACTTCTGAGATGATGATAATTGTGCTTTGAGGAAATAAGGGAAAATTGCACATGTCACTGTGTAAGCGTGTTAACCTTGAACAACCACAGTCATCTTAAAGCCACAAAGGGCCATGCCAAAATGCTGAGAGTGGAAAAATGAAAAGAATCTGGGTAACTGAGGAGCTGCTAAGTTTTCCTGAAAATGCCTCATCTTTGAACTTTTTGTTATATGAAACAATACATTTTTCTGATATTCGAGGAAATCTCTAGTTAAGTTTTCTGTTCCTGGTAGTCAAAAGTATGCTACAATCACCTGGAATGGGAAGACTCTGGGGGCAGAGATGTTAGTATGTCGAATATTGTAATAGTCCAGGCAAGAGTTAATGAGGGGACTTCTCCAGTGGCCCAAGGGCTAAGAATCCACCTTCCAATGCAGGGGACGCGGGTTCAATCCCTGGTCTGAAAGCTAACATCCCACCTGCCACGAGACAACTAAGCCCCAGTGCAGCCAAAACAAAAAACAAACAGAAACGAAACAAACAAAAAGAGGTAATGAGGACTTGAATGAGAGGAAGACCTGCGCATAGTGGTGTGTTGGTAAGTGCTTCATAACCAGCTCTCAGTTCGGGGTGGAGGTGGATAGGAGCCAGGTTGGTAGCATTTGCCAACATCTATTAGCTTCCATGGCGGCTCAAACGGTAAAGAAGCTGCTGCAATGCAGGAGACCTCGGTTTGATCCCTGGGTTGGGAAGATCCCTTGGAGGAGGGAATGGCAACCCACTCAAGTAGTCTTCCCTGGAGAATCCCCACGGACGGAGGAGCCTGGCAGGTTACAGTTCATGGGGTCGCAAAGAGTTGGTCACAACTGAGCAACTAAGCACAGCACAGCAATTATTGCCAATACCAAGCTACCAACAGTTTAACCACCAGCTTGTCTGCTTTCTGAAAATTCAACAATTGGTTGCAAGATGGCATCAGCTGGCTTCAGCAACCCTTGGCTGCATGGATAGGAAACCCTGACAGATAGGCAGGACTAGTAAAACTCCAGATTATGTGGGCAGTTACAGAAGCTGTAATCTGACAAACAGGCAAACAGAAACAAACTTTTGCTCATCTCTATGACTTCATTTTGTGCTTCAAGAGGAAGATCAAAGCATCCAATAACTGGGGCATTTCCCAGGAAGCACACTGGGAGACACAGTATCACTTTGGAGGGTAATTTTACAGTCAACAAATAAGTGAAAGTCCCCCAGTCACGTCTGACTCTTTGTGACCCCATGGACTGTAGCCTGCCAGGCTCTTCTGTCCATGGAATTCTCCAGGCCAGAATATTGGAGTGAATAGCCATTCCCTTCTCCAGGGGATCTTCCCAACCCAGGGATCGAACCCAGGTCACTCACATTGCAGGTCCATTCTTTACCATCTGTGGCACTAGGGAAGCCCCAAATAAGTATCATAAATTAATTTCGTGACCAGCACGTTGTACAGAGACACAATAAACTGAGGCCATGATGAAGTGGGTGTCTCTGGCACTGAGCACTGGGATGGGCAGGGTGAACTTGTAAGACACCACAGTGTCCTAAAACCTGCCTCAGGCAAAACACCAGTGGGGGTCTGGGTGGAGGCACATGGTGGGAGGAGAGCAGGCTAGGTTGGCCAGAATCAGCAAGCCAGTCAGAGTGGAGATGCTATAGTTCAATCCATGGATGCTATTATCAATCCAAAGTGCGTGGGGATGTTCAGTCACTAAGTCATGTCCTACTCTTTGAGACCCCATGGACTTTAACCTGCCAGGCTCCTCTGTCCATGGGATTTTCCAAGCAAGAACACTAGAGTGGGTTGCCATGCCCTCCTCCAAGGGATCTTCCCCCTCTCAAGGATCAAACCCATGTCTACTGTGTCTTCTGCATTGGTAGGTGGATTCTTTACCACTGAGCCACCTGGTAAGCCCAACTGATCCATTACTTTCTCCATTTATTCAACTACAATTTATTAAGCATCTGTTAAGTGCTGGTCCTAGGCTAAGTATGCTTGGGATAAACAAAAGGGATTTCTTGGACCTCATACTCTCAAAGGTAAGATGAACAGGTAAGCTAGATTAATGACAAAATACAGGAACTCTATATTCCGGTTTAAAACTAAAAGGGCACTGGTCGCATTTTATTTCACTTCACAGTGAAATTCAAAAGACTGAACACTTAACACTGAGAGATGGCCCTGCTGGCTCTTCCCTGAGGTTTCTCAGCATTTACTCTGAATTTCTGTAGCATTTTTTTTTCTCTGTATTGTTCAACTGATGCAGTTCATACAAATCAAAAAGATCAGAAAGACTTTGTTATGGGTGAGAAGATAAAAACCACTGGCCCCATGGATGTTATGCAAGATTACGGAGTGCCTAAACCGCAGTTGAGAAAACTTCCTACATTATGGAGAAATCCTCTTCTCTAGGAAACAGAAAAATTCTCACTCTTATATCAGCATAGCCCCAAAATCTTCATTGGAAGCATCTGTGGCTAAAAAGAACCTATTCTTTGAGTTACTTTTTTCATCCAAATGTTATCTCCTGCCAAGCTGTCGCTTACTTTGTTTCCTGATGCAGGTTATTTGATATGGCTTCTTAGAAAAAAACCAGTGGAGTGCCTGATCACATCATAAGGATTCTTTGTTTTTTTATTTGTAAAAATCTTATCCAACCTGGCTTAAGCAAAGAGAATTTTTCATTGAGTCATATCAATGAAAAATCCAGGGAGTAGATTTAGGTTCTGCATCAGGTGTGCTGACGTGACAATAGTCAAGTGATGTCACAGGGACCTGGCTTCTCTCTCTCACTATCTCTCACTTCAAACTTCTTTTCAGACTGACCCTTGCCATCATGATGATAATACAGCTGCTGGAGCCCAGCAACTACATCCTCTCAGGGGTAAGAACATCAGAGAAGAGAGAGCTTCAACGAGTTCAAACAAAAACCCTGGATCTAATCTTCAACTACCCAAGTTAGGTCAAGTGGCCATCCCTGACACAATTACACTGGCCAGAGAAGGCAAGACAGAGCCTGGTTTAAAGCTAGGTCCCATAATGACCTCTGTGGGAGAAGAATCTAAAAACAGTGGGTATATGTATAACTGAGTCACATTGCTATACAGCAGAAACTAACACAACACTGTAAATCAGCTATACTCTAATAAAAATTAATTTTAAAAAAGTAAAATAAGGTTTAAAAGCTAGATCTCATGCTAGCCCTGGAGAGAAAGTTTTTAAGGAATTGGCTCACAGGATTATGGAGACTGGCAAATGCAATCTCTATACTGCAGATTGGAAACTTGGACAGTTCTTCTATGTTACAGTCTTACAGCAGAATTCCTTCTTCTCCAGAAAACCTCAGCGTTTGCTCTTCATGCCTTCACCCGATTTGAATGAGGCCTACCCATATTATAGCCATAATCTCTTTTACTTTAGGTTCGTTGTTGTTCTGTCATTAAGTCATGTCTGACTCTTTGTAACCCCATGGACTGCAGCATGCCAGGCTTCCCTGTCCTTCACTATCTACCAGAGTTTGCTTAAATTAATTCAGTTCAGTCGCTCAGTCGTGTCCGACTCTTTGTGACCCCAGAATCGCAACACACCAGGCCTCCCTGTCCATCACCAACTCCCGGAGTTCACTCAAACTCATGTCCATCGAGTCGGTGATGCCATCCAACCATCTCATCCTCTGTCGTCCCCTTCTCCTCCTGCCCCCAAGCACTCTCAGCATCAGAGTCTTTTCCAATGAGTCAACTCTTCACGTGAGGTCGCCAAAGTACTGGAGTTTCAGCTTCAGCATGAACACCCAGGACTGATCTCCTTTAGAATAGACTGATTGGATCTCCTTGCAGCCCAAGGGACTCTCAAGAGTCTTCTCCAACACCACAGTTCAAAAGCATCAATTCTTTGGCCCTCAGCTTTCTTCACAGTCCAACTCTCACATCCATACATAACCACTGGAAAAACCATAGCCTTGACTAGATGGACCTTTGTTGGCAATGTAATGTCTCTGCTTTTGAATGTGCTGTCTAGGTTGTCATAACTTTCCTTCCAAGGAGTAAGCAT
The DNA here is from genome assembly GCA_006408695.1 of Aepyceros melampus. Lineage (NCBI taxonomy): Eukaryota > Metazoa > Chordata > Mammalia > Artiodactyla > Bovidae > Aepyceros > Aepyceros melampus. Next base: position 80,168 of record SJXQ01002265.1, read on the forward strand.
CTTTTAATTTCATGGCTGCAATCACCTTCTGCACTGATTTTGGAGTCCCCTCAAAAATAAAGTTTGACACTGTTTCCACTGTTTCCCCATCTATTTGCCATGAAGTGATGGAAACAGATGCCATGATCTTAGTTTTCTGAATGTTGAGCTTTAAGCCAACTTTTTCACTCTTCACTTTCATCAAGAGGCTTTTTAGTTCCTCTTCACTTTCTGCCATAAGGGTGGTATCATCTGCATATCTGAGGTTATTGATATTTCTCCTGGCAGTCTTGATTCCAGCTTGTGCTTCTTCCAGCCCATCGTTTCTCATGATGTACTCTGCATAGAAGTTAAATAAGCAGGGTGACAATATATAGCCTTGACATACTCCTTTTCTATTTGGAACCAGTCTGTTGTTCCATGTCCAGTTCTAACTGTTGCTTTCTGACCTGCATATAGGTTTCTCAAGAGGCAGGTCAGGTGGTCTGGTATGCCCATCTCTTTCACGGTTTATTGTGATCCACACAGTCAAAGGCTTTGGCTCAGTCAATAAAGCAGAAATAGATGTTTTTCTGTATCTCTCTTCCTTTTTCCATGATCCAGCGGATGTTGGCAATTTGATCTCTGGTTCCTCTGCCTTTTCTAAAACCAGCTTGACCATCTGGAAGGTCACAGTTCACGTATTGCTAAAGCCTGGCTTGGAGAATTTTGAGCATTACTTTACTAGCATGTGAGATGAGTGCAATTGTATGGTAGTTTGAGCATTCTTTGGCATTGCCTTTCTTTGGATTGGAATGAAAATGGATCTTTTCCAGTCCTGTGGCCACTGTTGAGTTTTCCAAATTTGCTGGCATATTGAGTGCAGCACTTTCACAGCATCATCTTTCAGGATTTGAAAAGTAGGAAGTCAAGAAACACCTGAGGTAACAGGCAAATTTGGCCTTGGAATACAGAATGAAGCAGCGCAGGGGCTAATAGAGTTTTGTCAAGAAAACACACTTGTCATAGCAAACCTCTCTTCCAACAACACAAGAGAAGACTCTACACATTGACATTACCAGATGGTCAACACCGAAATCAGATTGATTATATTCTTTGCAGCCAAAGATGGAGAAGCTCTATATAGTCAACAAAGACAAGACCAGGAGCTGACTGTGGCTCAGATCATGAACTCCTTATTGCCAAATTCAGACTTAAATTGAAGAAAGTAGGGAAAACCACTAGACCATTCATTAAATTAATTAATGAAGCAGAAAGCTGGGAGGAGCCTCTGTTCTGAGCCTGGTTTCTCCTAGCTTTCAGGCCTGAATTGCCTACTTACAGGCTTCTTTTGAGGGAGAGGAAAAAGCTTCTATGATATTTAAGTCACTGGGTTTGGGGGATTTTCTGTTATATGACACTGTTAAATGAGCTTAATTCTACACAATATAAAAACCAAAGAACATGCAACTCACTTAGGATGATAAACAAAGTACTAAACAAGGAACCATCTTTTTTAAAATAAAGCATAATTCAAGATGACAGAAATCAGGGAGTATCCTAGTGGCCAAGTGGTTAAGATTCTGGGCTTTCACTGCCATGGTCCAGGTTCAGTCTCTGGCTGGGGAACTGAGATCTTACAAGCTGTGCAGCACTCCATCCCTCCACCAAAAAAAGATGGAAATAAGACTAGAGAAATTTTTTAACCATAAATATAAATTCATTTCCTAAATCCTTCTAACTTAGATTGGGTCAAAACCAATTTTGGTCTTTTTTTTTTTTCCAGGAAAAGCACATCAGCAACAGTTTTCAAAACTGTTAGGATGTTAACAAACAAAGTAAAATTCAAGCCAGAAGATAGTAAACATTTAAAGAGTGTTGTCTAATATTGCCACAATCTTAAAAACCTTCGTAAACTTTTATGCACTGAATAACATCACACACACACACACACACACACACACACTGTTACCACTTAGAAGAGTGCCAGGTCCAGATGGTTTCACAGATGACTTCTTTCAAAGCTGCAAGAAAGCAGTAACTTCAATACCTCAAATGTGTTTCAGTAGCTAGAAAAAAAACATATGTCTACTCAAACATTTTACACAACCAAAATGATCCTATAAACAAAAGCTACTATGAATATCATTGAAAAATTCTAAATAAAAATACTTGCAAAATTAATCAGGAAATACATCAAAAAGTACTACAATAATGCTGCTAATTAAAGTTTACTACAAGAATGCAAGGATATTTCAATATCCGGAAGTCTATTGTCATCATTCAGCACATTCATTGGTAAAGGAAAAAATATGTTTACCTTGATATGAGCCTCAAAGTTTGTTGTTTTTAATTTCAAGAGCTATATCTGATTTTTTTTAAGTTCTTGGTAAACTAATAATAGATGAGTTCTTTCTTAAAAGGACTAAAAATATCTGGCTCATATTAACAGCCAACATCTTATCTAATGGTGAAACATCAGAATGGTTCCCTTTAAAATCAGGAAAGAGATAAGGTTGTGAATTAGCCCCACTGTGTTTCAACATCATTCTGGAGGTCTTAACTATCATCTTAAGCTAATAAAAAGAAATAAGAGGAATTTATTATGAAAAATAAAAAAGAGAAATGTCACAATTCCAAATAATATATTTATCCAAAGTAAGACTTGGCAAATAAATGTTAGAATTATTCAGAGAATCTGGTGAGATTATTTAGATCACAAAGTGAACATAAGTTAGAATATACACAGACAAATGCCATTCATAAAGTAAGAAGAAACCCTAGCAGACTATATTTTCAATAAATGCTGGTAGACTGTATTTAAAATTCTCAGCAACAGTAAATCCTATTCCACATGCTCTTCCTCAGTGTGTCCTGGCCACTCCCCCATAAGAGACAGAATTCAGGTCCCTAGCCCTTAAACCCAATCTGGCCTTGTGACTTGTTGGGAATCAATAGAATTCAGCTGACTTCTAAGACTAAGCCAGAAAAGGGCATGCCTAGTTCCCCTGGGATGCCCGCTCCCATCTGTATGCCAGGTAAGAAGTCTTATCCTCTGTGGCCACCAGGTTGGAGGGGCACTCTCAGCACTCCAGTTCACAGCCCCCCACAGTCCCAGTTGAGCCCAGCCTTCCGACAATACCATCAAGGGAGCAGATGTGTGATGATACCACCTTGGAACTTCTAGACCACCCCGTTTGCTACCTGAGTACCAAGAAGTGACCTCCATTGATGTGACAAGGAGCAGCATTGCCCAGTTGAACCAGCTCAAATCTTGGCCCTCAGAATGCAAAATGGTGCAGCCACCAAGGAAAACAGCTTGGGGATTTCTCCAAAAGTTAAACATAGAACAGTCATAAGACCCAGCAATTCCACTCTTCTCCTGGAGAAGGAATGGCAACCCACTCCAGGAGGTGGAAATGGCAACCCACTCCAGTATTTTTGCATGGAGAATTCCATGGACAGAGGAGCCTGGTGGGCTACAGTCCATGAGGTCACAAAAGAGTCAGACACAACTGAGTGAATAAACAACAACAACTCCACTCTTACACACATATCCCAAAGAATTGAAGGCAGAATTTGATGTTTGCACACTCATAATCATGGGAGCATTAATCACAATGGCCAAAAGGGGGAAACAACCCTAAACTCCAACAACAGATGAATGGATAAATAAAATATGACATATACGAATATTAGAATATTTATTCAGCCATGAAAGGGAATGAAATTTGGATACCTACTTCAACATGGATGAATCTTGAAAACATTATGCTTAGTGAAATAAGCCAGACACAGAAGGACAAATATTGCATGGTTCCACTTGTATGAGGGACCTAGAATAGGCAAATTCATAGAGAAAACAGGAAATAGAACAGCAGTTACCAGGGGCTGGGGGAAGTGAGGTAACTAATAGTGCCTGCTTAGTCACTCAATTGTGTCTGACTCTTTTGCAACCCCGTGGACTAAAGCCCTTCAGGCTCCTCTGTCCATGGCATTTTTCAGGCAAGAATACTGGAGTGGGTCACCACTTCCTACTCCGGGGGATCTTCCGGACCCAAGGATCGACCTATGTCTCCTGTGTCTCCTGCACGGCAGGTGATTCTTTATCCACTGAACCATCAGGGAAGGGAGGAGTGCGGAGTTATGGCTGATGGGTACAGAGTTTTTGCTGAGGATGATGAAAAAGTTTTGGGTATAGATAGTGGTGATTGTTATAAAATACTTGGAATGCAGTTAATACCACTCAATTTTACACTTGAAAACAGTTTAAATGGGAAATTTTACATCATGTACACTTTACCACAATAAAAAAATTTCCCTGATCCACAGAATACATCAGATAGCAAAACAGGCAGAGCCACTAATATGAGTTTTTTGTTCAGCAGCAAAGCAGAACAAAACTCGCTTAGGAAAAAAGTCAAGCAAGAACACGCCAAAATTCTACTGGTGGAAACTGAGTAAGATTTGAATAAGATGGGAGAGAAATTAGTCAGAGTTCTCTAGTCAGGGTTTTTAGAGAAACAGAAGGTCCTGCCACTTCCTGCCTGTGTGTGCACGCATGCTCAGTCATGTCTGACTCTTTGCAACTCCGTGGACTGTAGCTCACCAAACTCCTCTGTCCATGGGATTTCCCAGGCAAGAACACTGGAGTGGGTTGCCATTTCCTTCTGCAATGCATGCAAGTGAAAAGTGAAAGTGAAGTCGCTCAGTCGTGTCCGACTCTTAGCGACCCCATGGACTGCAGTCTACCAGGCTCCTCCATCCATGGGGTTTTCCAGGCAAGAGTATTGGAGTTGGTTGCCACTGATGGATGCTAAATCCATCACAGTTTGCTTCTCAACAGCGTTGCTTACCAATATATCTGTCACCCAGAACATGATTGGTACCAAGGGACATTTGTCCCACTATAATCTGTGTGTGTGTGTGTGTGTGAGAGAGAGAGAGAGAGAGAGCTGCTGGCTGCACTGGATCTCTTTGTTGCAGCACATGGGATCTTCAGTTGTAGCGTGTGGGATCTAGTCCCCTGATCAGGGATCCATCCCTGGCCCCCTGCATTGGGAGCACAGAGTCTTAGCCACTAGACCACTAGGGAAGTCCCAACCCCACTATAATCTTTATCAAGAAAGAAGTGAAAGAAAATGAAATTGCTCAGTCGAATCCGACTCTTTGCAACCCCATGGACTGTAGCCCACCAGGCTCCTCCATCCATGGAATTTTCCAGGCAAGAGTACTGGAATGGGTTGCCATTTCCTTTTCCAAGGAATCTTCCCAACCCAGGGATTAAACGTGGGTCTCCTACATTGCAGGCAGTCACTTTACCACTTGAGTCACCAGGGAAGACCAACCTTTATCAAACTAGCCATCTATGGGGTTGTACAGAGTCAGACATGACTGAAGTGACTTAGCAGTAGCAGCATACAAACACATATAAGAATATCCTTGGGGCTTCCCAGGTGGCATTAGTGGTAAGGAATCTGTCTGCCAGTGTAAGAGACATGAGTTCCATCCCTGGATCAGGAAGATCCCCTGGAGAAGGAAGTGGCAACCCACTCCAGTATTCTTGCCTGGTGAATCCTATGGACAGAGGAGCTTGGTGGGCCATAGTCCATGAAGTCACAAAGAGTTGGACATGACTGAGCATCTGAACAAGAATACCCTTATGTACATGTGATAAAAACAATGCTAGAAAATCTTATTCTTTTTATTAAGCTGAAAAGGGGGATCCTTGCAAAGCAAGTCTGTAGGCGCCTCCCTCATTCCCCTGTCATAGAGCATCCTCTTCCAAATAGATTGCTGCCTAGCCCCTTTTGAGAAATTCTAGAGGTCTTAAAGGCCATAGAAAGGCTTCCCTGGTGACTCAGATGGTAAAGAATCCTCCTGCAGGACGAGGAGGGTTTAATCCCTGGGTGGAGAAGATCCCCTGGATAAGGTAATGGATACCCACTCCAGTTTTCTTACCTGGAATTCCATGGACAGAGACGCCTGGCAGGCTACAGTCCATGGGGTCTCAAAGAGTCAGAGACGACTGAGCAACTAACACTTTCACTTCACAGAACATAGGCACAAGGCAGATGAATGGCTCTTTAGACAAGGTTGTCCCATTGCTTATGCTCAGCTCGCCTGGAGGTTCCCGGCTGTTGGAGCCCTCCCATGGCTGTGTCTCCCTCTTCTGCCAGCCCGCTCAGAGTGCTAAGAGGGTCTTTCCAGAACCCCTCGGTCATCCTCTGAGGGTGGGGAGTTGAGGTGTCTGCCTGGCCTATCTAGATGCCAGTCCACTTAGTCCACTTCCTCAAGCCTGCCACCCCAGAGGGATACAGGGCTAGTCTAGGCAAGTGGAACATGCTAGGCTGGTACTGTCAATTCAAGCATCATGAGAGGGTCTGATGACTCCAAAAACAAGTTCTTGAGTCAGCACCACCGTCCACGTGGAAACGAATTGAGCCTGAGGGTATTTAGAACCAACCACGAGGCAGAAAGGAGGGGACTGTACCCTAAATCCGGTCTCTGGTGGGCTCAGGGCTCCAGGGCCATGAGGGGCAAAGGGCGGCTTGAGATTGGAAAGCGCCCCAGACCTGTCCCCGTGGTCTTCGGCGGCCGCAGAGCCCCCGAGGGGAAGAAGAGCGCCGACTGGCGGCTGGCCGTGGAGGCGGCCACAGACAGTGAGCCTGGTAACCTGTCACACCGAGAGCCGGCTCCGTGCTCGGCGGCGAAGTTGCACAACTTGCCCCGGGGGACACCGTTCTGACAGAGTCCAGTGGAAAGTTGCCCTTTGGAGTGAAGCTATGCAGCGATCCTGTCTCAGCCTGTGAGGACCCCACAAGCCAGAGGAGGAGCGGGAACGCTTGAGCAGGGGCTTTCTGGACAAGGGATTTGCGCCCAGGGCGAAGGCTGTGGAGAGCCTGTTGGGTCTGCCTAGAGCCTAAGTGCTTGAGATGCGGATGGAAAAGGAGGGCAGGGATAGCTGTGAAGGGTCCCCAGGGCCATACTGGGGAAATCAAGTTTTATCCTGGGCCAGACATTTTAAATATAAGTGGCTTGGAGATATGCAGTTTTAGACCAGCACAATGTTTAAAAAACTTCTGAAGGACTTCCCTGGCGGTCCAGTGATTAAGACCGGGATCCCAGTGCAGGAGAGCAGACTTCTTTCATGCAAGATTGAAGGGCACGAAAGAACTCAAACCACCAGCCTGCAAGGCAGCCACAAGCAGGTTCCGGGTTCAACAGGGCGCAAGTAGTGGCTACTGGGCGGAAGAAACACTGAAGATCCTAAAGAGGGAACAAGCGCCATCTTGTGGCCATTTCTGGAGTAGCAGTAGAGAACTGGGACACGATTCTGTATTTTGCTCCAATTCTGTTTCAGGTCTTCAGCAAAGCAGGAAAAAAAAAAAAAAATCCAGAGAGTAGTGTAGTATCTGGGGGCTTCCCCAGGTGGCTCAGTGGTAAAGAATCAGCCTATAATGCAGGAGATGTGAATTCAGTCCCTGGGTCAGGAACCCTGGAGAAGGAAATGGCAACCCGCTCCAGTATCCTTGCCTGAGAAATCCTATGGACAGTCCCCAATCACAAAGAGTTGGACACAACTGAGCAACTAAACAGCCTAAAGGCCAGAAACAACAAATTTAACACACTCCCTCTTCTCTGATCACAATTGACCTCCTCTATATTCCCCAAACAGTTCACACTGGTGGGAGGGTTGAGGGTGGAGGATCCTTTATGAGCACTTGACCTTCTGCTTTGACTCAACTTTGGAGTTAAGTCTGGGTTCTCAGGAGGTCTCCTATTTTCCAGGGGGCTTCCCTATCAGATCCCTGCTCTCTACGCATTCTTATTCAACACTGCATAGCTTGTTTACCTTTAAGCTTGAGAGGCATTTAGAAGTAAATGGAGATGCAACTTCCCTAGAGGTGGTTTTCAAAGGACCCTGACAAGAGAGTGTTAGTACAGTCATGGGGCCTCAGCAGGGTCTACTGTGGGGCTTCTCCTCCTTTCCAAAGCTGCTTTTCCACCCACACTCACACATGTGAGTTGTGCATCTCTCAACACAAGCCTGATCTAAGTTGGGTAGAGTCCCAAACCCAGACACATGGGTCCTTTTTATCACCCTTACTGCTGACCACCCCTAGGAGACAGATAGGAAGGCAGGTCTGAAGGCGTTTTAAGAAAAGCAGATCTAATCCCCTTAAATTTTTAATTTAATTAAGATTTAAGATTTAATCACTTTTAATCACTTTAAATCTATGGTGGCATAAGTTGTAGTGTACATGTTTATGAATTTGTCCTAAATCACTTCAGTCATGTCCTACTCTGTGTGACTCTATGGACTATAGCCTGCCAGGCTCCTCTGTCCGTGGGATTCTCCAGGCAAAAAATACGTTAGCCATTCCCTCCTCCAGGGGATTTTCTCCAAGTAGGGATCAAACCTGTGTCTCATGTCTACCTGCATTGGTGAGAGGGTTCTTTATTGCTAGCGCCACCTGGGAAGTCCATAGATATGTATAAGTAAGTAAGTAAAGTCACTCAGTCGTGTCCGACTCTTTGTGACCCCATGGACTGCAGCCCACCAGGCTCCTCAGTCCATGAGATTCTCCAAGCAAGAATACTGGAGTGGGTTGCCATTTCCTTCTCCAGGGGATCTTCCCGACCCAGGGATCGAACCCAAGTCTCCCGCATTGGAGGCAGACGCTTTAACCTCTGAGCCACCATAGATATGTATACTGGCAATAATTCTTGAATCCATGAATGAGTGATTAGTGAGGGAAGGAAATACCCAGGTTGGAACAGGAGTGGGTGGAAGTGAGTATGAGAGTTGTGTTCAGGTCATGTGTGTGTGCTCAGTCGCTTCACTCATGTCTGACTCTGTGCAACCCTATGGACTGTAGTCTGACAAGCTCCTCTGTCCATGGATTCTCCAGGCAAGAATGTTGGATTGCCATGCCCTCCTCCAGGGGATCTTCCCAACCCAGGGGTAAAACCCGCATCTCTTATGTCTCCTGCGTTGGCAGGTGGGTTCTTTACTACTAGCTCCACCTGGGAAGTCCCTCAGGTCATAGAAGGGGACAAGCAGAAGCAGCAGACAGAAAATAAGGCAGGTGATGGTGTCGAAAGGTTGCTTCAGCCAGGAGCTAGTGGCAAAATGGACCTAAACTCACAAGCAGTTGCCAGGTACAGTAATAGTGTTTTCTGAGTAAACATTTTCAGAATTACTGTTTGTGTAGAAAACTTGGTTTAGGAACATTTCAATATTTACTATTAAAAAACACATCTTAATTTTTAAAAGAAAATGCTTCAGCCATCAAATTTGTCCGCAAAATAAAACAAGAAAACTACGTGCTAAAATACCAAAGTTACGTGAGCAAAGTCACCAACAACCCGAAAAACCTGTTTTGTATTTTTTTTTTAGAGCTTCAAACTGATTGCATACTGATTGATGTCTGGAATTTGCTGTAAACTATTTCCATAGAGACTAAAAGAAGCAAAATGCAAAGGAATAGATGGAGAGACAAAATAAATGTAAGGAAATGTTCGTATGTTTTGAATCTGAACAATGGGTTTATGGGGATTCCTTTTCTATTCTCTGTACTTTTGAATATGTTTGTTTTCATTTAAAAAAATATGAAGACTTTCAATTTCAGCTAGAACACAAACATCTGGGAAATTGTCACCTTATCCTCAAAACAAGAAAAAAAACTGAAAATTAGCAAGTTTTCTTAGATACATCAAAATACTGAAGTGGTAGAGCAAATCTGCCTGATGAAAAATGAAGAGAGGGACTTCCCTAGTGGTCCAGAGGTTAAGAACTCACCTTGTAAGGCAGGGGACATGGATTCAATCTCTGGTCCATCAGCAGATGAATGGATAAAGAAAATGTGGTGTATACATACAGTGGAACATAATTATCCATTCTTTAAAAAGGAAGGAATTCCTGTCATATGCGATTAATACAATATGGATAAACCTTGATGGCATTATGCTAAGTGAAATAAGCTCATCGCAGAAAGACAAGTACTGTGTTGATTGAACTTATATGAGGTCACTAAAATAGTTAGACTAACAGAAATAGAAAGAAAATGGTGATTGCCAGTGGCTGAGGGGAATAGGAGGTAGGGAGTTGGTGTTCATTGATGTGGACTTTTTTTTAGAATAGAGAAGTCCTAGGGATCAGTTGCATGGCAATCTGCATGGGGTTGATAGTATTGTAGTACACTCTTGAAAAATGTTGAGGGGGTGAATTTACGTTTTGCGGGGGCAGGGGGCGTTACCACAGTTTTTTACAAGGAATTCTCAGATGGGACTTTCTTGATGGTCCAGTGGTTAAGACTCCACCCTTCCAATGCAAGGGCACAGGTTCAGTCCTTGGTCAGGGAACTAAGATCCCACATGCTGCACAGCAGGGCCAAAAATATAAATAACCATCTCAAGAAAAAGGAGTTATCAGAGAAGACAAAAGACAACAATGAAAGGGGAAAAATTAAGGATATTTGAGTAAACTGTAGCCTCTGGCACCTACAGCTTTAGTATATATTAAACAAAGCTCAGCTTCACCTAGCCAGATTAATATAAACATTTCACATAAAAGCTTCTTTGTTTCTATCACCTCACTGATACATTATGTCTAGCTTTCAACAAAAACTGTAAGTCATCCTAAAAAAAATTTTTTAATACAGTTAAAGAAACAAAAGAGATTAAGATATGACACAGATCTTGAAATTAACAGGGAATTTTATTTTTTTTAGGGAATTTTAAATAGCTATGAATAATATGTTAAAGGTTCTGATGGAAAAGGTAGACAACAGACAAGAACAGGTGCATAATGAAGCAGAGAGATAGAAACTCTAAGAACAAATCTAAAGGAAACGCTAGAGATAAAAATAACAGAAATGAAGACTGCCTTTGATAGCCATATGAATAGAAGTGTGTGTGCTCAGCTGTGTCTGACTCTTTGCAACCCTTTGGACCGTAGCCCACCAGGCTCCTCTGTCCATGGGATTTTTCAGGCAAGAATACTGGAATGGGTTGCCATTTCTGACCTTTCTGAGCCATAAATCAAACCCATGTCCCCTGAATCTCTTGCTTGGTAGGTGGATTCTTTACCACTGAGCCATCAGGGAAGCCAAATCAATGGGCTTAAAGATGTGTCAATAGATACTTCATAATGTAAAACAAACAAAGAAAAACAAAAACAGAAGATCCAAGTACTGTGGGATAATTTCAAAAGATGTAACATACAGATAATGGGAACACAAGAAGAAGAAGAAATAGCTAAAGTAGTAATAGTTGAGAATTTTTCAAAATTGATCCAAGAAGCTTAGAAAATATCAGTCATAATTAATACAAAAATGTTTACACCTAGTCATATATTCAAGTTATGGAAAATCAAAAATAGATCTAATTGATAACTGTTCAAGGATATAATAAGCTTCCCTGGTGGCTCAGTGGGTAAAGCGTCTGCCTACAATGCGGGAAACCCAGGTCCGGTCCCTGGGTCGGGAAGATCCCCTGGAGAAGGAAATGGCAACCCACTCCAGTACTCATGCCTGGAAAATCCCATGGACTGAGAAGCCTGGTGGGCTACAGTCCATGGGGTCACAAAGAGTCGGACACGACTGAGCGACTTTCCCTTCCAAGGATATAATACTAGCAACAATGTATTTGGCAATTATAGCATCTGGGTAAATAAAATGAATGACAGCAATTTATAAGGGACAAGTGGGAGGAATTGAGAGTACTCTGTTTTAAGGTACCTGCACTATTCGTGATACTTGTGAAGCAGTATAATCTTATTTTAAAATAGACTTAGATTAATTGTAAATGCATAGAGTTTACTCTGGTAAACTCTAGAGTAATCAGTAAAAAAAAAATTTTTTTTAAGAAATATACTTGATATGCTGTGAAAAGTAAAATTTAGCAAACATTCATGGAAAAGTAGTTGCAGTGTTCAGGCTTCTCTAGTTGAAGTGTTTGAGCTTAGTTGCCCCAAGGCACGTGGGCTCTTAGTCCCGGATCAGGAGTCAGACCTGCATGTCCTGCATTGGAAGGCAGATTCTTAACCACTTCACCATCAGGGAAGTCCCAGAGTGGATTTTAAAAGAGACCCAAATATATATTGTATAGAAGAAATCCACTTTAAGTATGACGATACAGACAGATTCAAAGTAAAAGGACAGAGAAAAACATACCATGCTAAGCCTAATCAAAAGAAAGCTAGACTAGTTATGTTAATTTTAGACCAAGCAGACTTCAGAACAAGGAAAATGATCAGAGATAAAGAAGGTATATGTAATGATAAAGAGGTCAATTTTCCAGGAGGATGTAACAATTCTGATCTGTACACTTTAACAGCAGAGTGTTAAAATTCATGAGACAAAAACTGATGGAAATGCAATGAGAAAAAGACAAAATCACTCTTTTAGTTAGAGACTTCAGCATCTGTCAGTAGCTGACAGACCTATCAGGCAGAAAATTATAAGGATATATGTGACCTGAACAGCACCATCAATCAACTGGATCTAATTGACATTTGTAGAATAGTTCATCCAACGACAGCAGAATACATATTCTTTTCAAACTCACGTGTAACACTCACCAAGATAGACCATACTGGGGCCATAAAACACTCCTCAGTGAGTTCAAAAGAATACAAATCGTACAAAGTATGCTTTCAAACCCCAGTGGAATCAAACTGGAAATCAGTAAGAGTAAAAATAGCTCAAAAATCCCCAAATATCTGGCATTTTAATAGCACATTTCAAAATAATGAGCCAAAGAAGAAGTCACAAGAGAAATTCCTAAATATTTTAAACAAGTGAAAATATAACTTATCAAAATTTGTGGTATGCAAAAAGTGGTCCTTAAAAAGAAATTTATAGCAGTAAATGCATATAATAGAAAAGAAGAAATATCTAAAAATTTAAAAATCAAAGGTTCATATTATAAGTTTAGAGAAAGAAGAACAATATAAGCCTAAAGGAAAGAGAAGAAAAGAAATAATAAAAACTAGAGCAAAAATCAATGAAATTGAAAACCGGAAATCAATAAAGAAAACCAATGAAGCCAAAAGCTGGTTCTTTGAAAACACCCAATAAACAGATAAACCTCTAGCCAGGCTAAACAAAAAAAAAAAAAAAAAAGGAGAAAAGAAGAAAAGACACAAACCACTAATAATAGAAATGAACGAGGGGTCATCACTATTGATCCCGTCACTACTGATTATTGTAAGGATAATAAAGAAATATAATGAACAAATTCACCCACAAGTTTAGTAACTTAGATGAAAATAGACCAGTTCCTTGAAAGACTAAGCTACCAAAAGCCTCACAAGGAGAAATAGATAATCCTAATAGGTTTGGAGCTATTAAAGAAATTAAATCAATAATTAATAACTTCCCAAAAAAGAGTACCAAATTGAGAAAGATTCATTGGTGAAGTCTACCCCAATATTTTTTTCAGTTCAGTTCAGTTCAGTCGCTCAGTCGTGTCCTACTCTTTGCAACCCCATGAATCGCAGCACGCCAGGCCTCCCTGTTCATCACCAGCTCCTGGAGTTCACCCTGACTCGCGCCCATCCAGTCAGTGATGCCATCCAGCCATCTCATCCTCTGTCGTCCCCTTCTCCTCCTGCCCCCAATATTTTTTTAAATAACATCAATTCTCGACAATCTTTTCCAGAAAATGGAAGCAGAGAGGACACTTCTGATCTATGTTTTCTTAGATTTTGCATTTATCTATATGTCATCCATTAGTCATAGGGACAAACTAATGACCAGGGTTACTTACATCTCCCGTTAAGATGTAAGTAACCTCTACCCTTTACCTAGTTCTCACAAATTAAGACAATATTTCTCCTTCCCTAAGTCAATCCAGGGCCAAAAACTGGACAACTAGAAACAGCCCTGATGTCCAAAGCCCATCAGAATTATTCAAACTGGTCAATCCTAAACTGTTTCCTTTACTTGGCCTTGCTTTTTCCATGGAAAACACAATAAAAACTCTGCCCCAGGCTTTCTCACTCCCTCTGCCTTCTGACCAACCTTGGTACTTCCTCATGTGGCCCTGCCTGAGGCCACTTCAACAGTCATTCATAATAAATGAACACCCAATCAGCAAACTAGAAGCACAAGAGAACTTCCTCAAGTTGATAAAGAATATCTACAAAAAACCTACAGCTAACATCATACATAATGGTGAAAGATTAGATGCTTTCCTTCTAAAATCAAACACAAGGAAAAGATAATCTGTTCTCATCACTCTTATTGAGCATTATACTAGAAGTCCTAGTTTGTGCAATAAAATAAAGAAAAGAGGGAGAAGGGTATATGAATGCTAAGGAAAAGATAAAACTATCTTTGCTTACAGATGACATGAGGGTATATGTGCCCAAAGAATCAACAACAACAAAAAGTTCCTGAAACTAATAAGGTTGAAAGACAAAAGGTTAATATACAAGTTGATTACTTTCCTATATGGTATCATGAAATGATTCTAATTTAAAATTAAAAATGCAATACCATTTACATTAGCATCTCCAAAAGATAAATACTTAGGAATAAATGTAACAGGATCTATTGGAGGAAAACTCCAAGACTTTAGGGCTTCCCAGGTAGTGCTAGTGGTAAAGAACCCTCTTGACAATGCAGCTCAGATGTAAGAGACCCAGGTTCAATCCCTGGGTCACAGGTTTGATTTCTGGGTTGGGAAGATCCCCTGGAGGAGGACATGGCAACCCACTCTAGTATTCTTGCCTAGAGAATCCCATGCACAGAAGAGGCTGGCAGACAGCTATCCGTAGGGTTGCACAGAGTCAGACATGACTAAAGCAACTTAGCACGCATGCACAAAACTCTAATGAAAGAAATCAAAGATTTTAATAAATGGAGAGATACGTTCGTGGATAACATTTAATATTGTTAAGATGTCAGTTTTTCCCAACTTATCTGTAGATTCAAGGCAATCCCAGTCAAAATCCTAGCTAGTTATTTTGTGGATCTCTTCAAACTGATTCAAAAGTTTATATGGAAAGGCAAAAGACCCAGAACAGTCAACACAATACTAAGGAGGAAGAACAAAATCAGAGGACTGACACTACTCAGCTTCACAATTTACTTTAAAGCTTCAATCATCAAGGCAATGTGTGGTATTGGCAAAAGAATAGACAAATAGATCAATGGAACAGAAATGAGAACCCAGAATAAACCCTCACAAATGTAGTCATCTGACAAAGGAACAAAGCAATTCAGTGGAGAAAAGACAGTCTTTTCAAACGGAACTAAAATGAATGGACACAAGTTAAAAAAAAAAAATCTAGACACAGACCTTACATATTTTACAAAAATTAACTCCAAAGTATAATAGATCTCAATGCAAAATTATAAATCCTCCAGAAGATAACATAAGAGAAAATCAAGATGATCTTGAAAACGGTGATGACTTTTCAGATACAATGTCAAAAGCACAGTCCATGAAAGAAAGAAAACGATAAATTGGGCTTCATTAATGTTAGAAACTTCTGCACTGTGAAAAGCACTAAGAGAATGAAAGACAAGTCACAGATTAGAAGAATATATTTGTAAAGCACATATCTGATAAAGGATTTGCATTCAAATATACCAAAAATCCTTAAAAGTTAACAGTAAGAAAACAAACAACCTATTAGAAATTGGGCAAAAGATCTAAACATACCACATCAAAGAAGGTATACAGATGGCAAATAAACATAAAAAGATGTTCAACATCAAATATCATTGCTGCTGCTGCTAAGTCGCTTCAGTAGTGTCTGACTCTGTGCGACCCCATAGACAGCAGCCCACCAGGCTCCGCTGTCCCTAAGTTTCTCCAGACAAGACCACTGGAGTGAGTTGCCATTTCCTTCTCCAATGCATGAAAGTGAAGTCACTCAGTCATGTCCGACTCTTAGCGACCCCATGGACGACAGCCTACCAGGCTTCTCTGTCCATGGGATTTTCCAGGCAAGAGTACTGGAGTGGGTTGTCATATATCATTCAGTTGAATTCAGTTCAGTCTCAGTCATGTCCAACTCTTTGCGACCCTATGAATCGCAGCACGCCAGGCATCCCTGTCCATCACCAACTCCCAGAGTTCATCCAAACTCATGTGCATCAAGTTGGTGATGCCATCCAGTCATCTCATCCTCTGTTGTTCTCTTCTCTTCCTGACCTCAATCCCAGCATCAGGGCTTTTCCAATGAGTCAACTCTTCACATGAGGTAGCCAAAGTATTAAGAGTTTCAGCTTCAGCATCAGTCCTTCCAGTGAATACTCAGGACTGGTCTCCTTCAGAATGGACTGGTTGGATCTCCTTGCACTCCAAGGGACTCTCAAGAGTCTTCTCCAACATCACAGTTCAAAAGTGATGCCATCCAGCCATCTCATCCTCTGTCGTCCCCTTCTCCTCCTGCCCCCGATCCCTCCCAGCATCAGAGTCTTTTCCAATGAGTCAACTCTTCCCATGAGGTGCCCAAAGTACTGGAGTTTCAGCTTTAGCATCATTCCTTCCAAAGAAATCCCAGGGTTGATCTCCTTCAGAATGGGCTGGTTGGATCTCCTTGCAGTCCAAGGGACTTTCAAGAGTCTTCTCCAACACCACAGTTCAAAAGCATCAATTCTTCGCACTCAGCCTTCTTCACAGTCCAACTCTCATATCCATACATGACCACTGGAAAAACAATAGCCTTGACTAGATGGACCTTAGTCAGCAAAGTAATGTCTCTGCTTTTGAATATGCTATCTAGGTTGGTCATAACTTTTCTTCCCAGGAGTAAGCGTCTTTTAATTTCATGGCTGCAGTCAACATCTGCAGTGATTTTGGAGCCCCGAAAAATAAAGTCTGACACTGTTTCCACTGTTTCCCCATCTATTTGCCATGAAGTGATGGGACCAGATGCCATGATCTTTGTTTTCTGAATGTTGAGCTTTAAGCCAACTTTTTCACTCTCCTCTTTCACTTTCATCAAGAGGCTTTTTAGTTCCTCTTCACTTTCTGCCATAAGGATGGTGTCATCTGTACATGTTGGAATTAATCGTTTGGTTTTCCAGAGGGAGCTCATAACAGAGGAGTCCCGTCCAATCCCACCATATATACATCATTATCTTCTTTGATGAAGACTGGCCTTCGGTGTGGTTGGCGGTGGTTCGTTTCTTTTGGCCCACAATCTCTTCCATTTTACATTATTGTGCAGTGTCCACTTTTCATCACCCATCACAATTTGTTTCAAAAAGGAACATTTTCATTACATTTCAGCAGAGAATCACATGCAGAAATATGGTCAAAAAAGTTTTTTCACTTAACTTATATGGAACCCAAACATCAAAGCAACGAACATAACCAAGCCAGTACAAATGATTTTCAACACTTGATCTGGTTATTTTGAGTATGTCAACTATCTCCTGCATGATGTAATGTTGATTTTTCTCAATTAATCTCTCAATTTGATCACTATCAACTTCAACTGGTCTACCTGGCCTTGGAGAACCATTCAGTGAGAAGTCTCCAGGATGAAACTTCACAAACCACTTTTGACATGCTCAGTCAGTCACAGCGCCTTCTCCATACACTACACAAGTCTTTCCGTGCATTTCAGTTGTGAATTTACCTTTCTTAAAATAATAAAGCGTAATTTGTCAAAAATGCTCTTTTTCCTTCCATCTTCAATATTAAAATGGCTACACAAAAATTCACTAGTTTTGGTAAGCTTTTTTAACACACGCTGATATGACAGCTGTCACAATACAATTGAACAAAATTGTTTCAAATGAAGTTAAAGACAACTAAGTGCTACCAGAGCCATCTTATAGAAAAAAACCAAGCAAACTTTTTGGCCAACCCAGTATCTGTCTGGCTGGCCCCTTTTCATCACCCCTGCAAGCAGGGAAGAGGACAAATAACATTTTTATGGGTCCAACCTGCATGGACAATTGGCTCCTACCCTTTGCTCTCTGCTACCCTAATTATCCACCTCGGTACTTAGCAGCTGCCAATATGCCAAGCTCATAAAACTGATTTCATGGTGATTTGGGGTTCGGCCCAGCTCAGTCCTCCATCCTTGACCAGATAAAAGGGTGGAGGCTGAGCTCACCCGATAACACTCCCGCCTCTGTCCTCCCGCCAGGGCGCCGTCTCTCCGCCTCTCACACCCACCATGTCGTGCCACTCCTTCCAGCAGGGCTTCAGATGTGGCGGCCGGAGCTTCAGCTCCTGCTCAGCTGTCCTCCCCCGGGTGGTCACTCACTCTGCAGTGAGCCAGGGGCCATGCCGGACTGGGGGCAGTGGGAGCTTCCGCGCCCTGGGCTGCCTCGGCTCCCGGAGCCTGTGCAACGTGGGCTTCGGGCGGCCCCGGGTGGCCTCCAGGTGTGGCCTGCCGGGCTTTGGGTATCGAGCAGGCACCGCCTGTGGGTCTTCTGCCTGCATCGCCCCTGTAACCATCAATGAGAGCCTGCTGGTCCCACTCGAGCTGGAGGTCGATCCAACTGTCCAGAGGGTGAAGAGGGACGAGAAGGAGCAGATCAAGTGCCTCAATAACCGCTTTGCATCCTTCATCAACAAGGTAGGAGGCGGGTGCTGGGGCGCAGGGCCATGGGAGACAGATGGCACCTTGTGGCTGTCGTGGGAGCCACAGTCTGGGGCTGCTGGTGTGGCTGCTCCATGACCTCTAGTGCTGAAAGCTGGTTAGATCAGGCTCAGCAGTGGACATTTCTGCTTGTCTGTCTTTTTTTATAATATGTTATCTTTCTCTCTGGGTATTATCTGATAAACTCACCAAGAGGGCCTGAGGTCAGACTATAAGAGGAACTCCCAAAGCCATGATAGATACTGAACGGGGCAATCAGAGGCAGAGATCTGCCCTTTCTGATGAGGCTTTAATGAAAGAGCTTCCTTCTGATGACATGAACTGGGGTGAGACCCTTGGCACTGTGACCCTGGAATTTGCCAACTTAGGTCTGTGATGAAGAGGAGGTGGAGCAGTCAGAGCTGGGGACACAAAGTGGGCATGACCCAGTGTCACATCTTTCAACCCCCAAGTCACGGCTCTGAAAGCCTTGAGAGAAGGGTGGCGTGCTGCCTTTGGAAGACACTGAACTGGTCTGTCACCTCGGCTGCTTCTGGGTCTGCCCCTATATCCCAGGGAAGTTCTTGGGATCAGCATACACACCAAGGGCTAAGCTGGTGTTCCTGGTGATCCCAAGTTTAGATCAGAGTCCTGGGCTGGCAGTTAAGAGATCTGGACCCTGACTCCCAGCCCCAGGAAAGCAGGCAGAGATGGAGAGAGAATTAAAGGAGGTAATACTCACAAAAGTGCTCCCAAAAGGAACTTGTTTTAGTAAATGGAAAATTTAAACTTACAGTTTTATTTTGAAAGCTCATTAAGCTCTGCTTGTAAACTCATTCCAACACTGTGAGCCCTGATCGTCAGCTGCATCACATCTCCATCTGGAAGGCTGGGGGCCTTCTGCTGACCAAGCCTTTGACCAGAAGGAAGATGATGTGACTTCCTCTATTATTTTCTTGAGAGACAGTGCACAAGGTGCAAAATCCCAGGGTGAGGACTTGAGACAGGGTGTGCCCGGCCAGTGACTAGCTTAGCTGAGTGACCATGGCCAGCTCACTCAGTGTCTCTTAACCTCGATCTCCAAGCCACGGAAATGAAGGGTAGGCCAGCAGCTCTCTGCGTTACTGTGCAGGGGCATGGTTTGGACTTGGCCATGTAGGATGGGGATGGGCCAGAGTAGCAATGAGTGCTAGGACCGAACTTTGAGCTTTATTCCCTGAGCACCCCTGGGCTGTAATTAAAGAAACCCCAATTTCCAGTAGCCTCGCCAGCTTCCATTAGCATGAAGACATACAAAGCTCTCCCTATGCAATCCTAAGTATGAGTTTGAGGCAGCAAAACAAGCTTGAGGGGCTGGGTGGCTCGGCCCAGGTTACAAGGCTGGTGGCAGGCAGGCAGCGCTGCAAGGAGAAACCACCCCAGATCTCTTGGGGCAGCCCTTTTTCCACTACAACACAACCCCTGGTGGAGGCTGGGGGTCCCCTAAGCCTCCTCTGGCAGGAGAGACAGAGACACAGCAGTGATGTGATGGAGGTCAGAGCACAGATGGATTCCACTGCCTGCACCAGCACTTACTCTCTCCAGCTGCGGTCCCCAGGGTCCCTGCCGCCCCATGACATCCTATTCTTGGCTGCAGGTCCGGTTCCTGGAACAGAAAAACAAGCTGCTGGAGACCAAGTGGAACTTCATGCAGCAGCAGAGGTGCTGCTCGAGCAACATCGAGCCCCTTTTCGAGGGCTACATCTCCACCCTTCAGAGGCAGCTGGACATCTTGACCGGGGACCGAGACCAGCTGGAGTCAGAGTTCCACTGCCTCCAAGACACGTTGGAGGGCTACAAGAAAAAGTGAGTCTGCCCCACTGCTACCCAGCCGGGAACCTAGGGCAAGTGGCATAAACAAGCTGTGCACTGGGTTTCCCCATCTATAAAATGGGAAGTTGAAAATGTAGACCTTTAGGGGGTTCCACAGTCAGGTGGGATAGTGTAGGTAGCGCATCCTTACTACGCATTAGGCACATCGTACAAGCTCTGAGATTTTAGATGTGTGTTCATCCCCCTTCCCACCACGTTCTACCTCTCTTCATGTAAAACAAGTTTTCTCCTGCTGTTCCCAGTGCTCCAGGGCTCTGCCTCTTACCTGTTGTGCCTCATTTCCATCAGTCCCTTAACAGATCGTGAAGACTTCTTAGCCTCCAAACAGATTCCCAAGCCCTCCTTCCCGCCAGCTTGGACTCCTGCTGTTCCTTCTTCCTGATAAGTCCCACCTCGGCATTTCTTTGTAACATCCGGGCTAATATATTCTACCTCGCATCTTCCTGGTCCAACTTGAAATCATCACCTGCAAGAATTCATAGATTCAGTGATTCTTTCAAGAAGCTGAGGCCCAGATAAATTGTCTCGTGGTCCTGGGTGAACCTCTCATGTTGGTGGGAGAGGGCTGAGAGAAACACATCTCCAAAGACAGTGTGAATACACTAGGAACGAGGGTTCAGTAGAGCGGAACTGTGCTGGGAACACACACACACCCACATGTCTAGTCCAAGTCAGATGCTGTGCTGGGCAGTTTGGGTTTGATAAAGTTGGGAAAATCTGGCTCTCTCCCTCCAGATGTCCTGGTAGAGTCAGCAAGACACCCCTGTATGCACACCAATGGCTACAGCATGGTACAAGGCGGGAGGGAAGAGGAAGCCCAAGAGAGCGAGAGAGCAGAAGCAGCCCAGGAAGTCTTCCCAGGGGAGGTGTCAGTTTGCTCAAGGCCTTGAAGGATATGTTTCATTCTGGTTGCTTCTCCTAAAAGAGAAGTTCAGAGTAGACCACAGAAAGGGAGATGAGACAGAAGCAGATGACAAGGAAGGACCAGAGTGTGCAAGTGAGAAGGGACGACTCAAGCAGACTGTAGGCGAGATGTGGCAAAGCTGAGGGTGTGGCAAGGTCAGCCCTCTCGGCAGGAGCGATGCCTTTCTTCATGGATACAAGGTGATCAGGAGACATATTTCACAGCTCAAGATTAGGACTTTGGATTTTTTAAGTGGGGCTGTTGGAGAAGGGTGAAGCCAAGTGGTATTTTAACACCAATAGCAAACACACAGTACCCTGTTCCAGGTACTGACCTGGTGTTCTGCAGACATTAACTTGTGTAGTGTTTGTAATTGTGAGACAGGACCAGTGATATTTCATTCTACAGGTGATGAAACTGAGGCCAAGAAAGGCCAAGCCACTTACCCAAAGTCACACGACAAGTGCAGGACAGAGTGGGATTGAAACCTAGGCAGTAGGCTCAGCATCCAGCATCTGTGCAGCGGCTGAGTTCTGCAGGAAAACGGAAGCGCAGGCGTCAGGAAGCACAGAGAAGCTTTTAAGGGATTGATGTCGCTCATCAAACTGAGTCATTCTGACCAGACTAAACCCTTGACCCTGATTCTGTTGCCTTGGGGTACAGTGAGTGGGCGAAGAGCTCCCTGGAGCCTAGAGGAAATAGGCCGGCTCTCCCTGAGGATCTGGTAAAGTGGGTAATTGCTACCTCTGCCAGTGAGCTGCAGGTAGAGGCCAGGCTCAGCGCTCTCCTGGTGAGGAGGAGCACGGGGTCAGCTGGGCTTGCAGTGACCGCAGCCAACTCTCAGAATAACTCAGAAAAGACAGTTGTGGGACTTCCCTGGTGGCCCAATGGCTAGGACTCCATGCTCCCAGTGCAGGGGACCTAGGCTCAATCCTTGGTCGGGAAACTGGATTCCACATGCTGCGACTAAAAGATACCGCATGCTGCCACTAAGACCTGGCGCAGCCAAATAAATAAATAAATATCTTTCCAAAAAGAAAAGACAGGTGTGCCAGCAACAGGTAGCCAACTCTTCACCATTTTCCCAGAGGAAATGACTGGATGAAGTAAGCTTCCTCAGCAGCAAGATAGAATAAAGGTAGCCTTAAGAAGGACTTCCCTGGTGATCCAGTGGCTAAGACTCCATGTCCCAATGCAGGGGGCTTGGGTTCGACCCCTGGTCAGGGAACTAAGTCCCCATATGATGTAACTAAGGACCTACATATTGCAATCAAAACCCAGCACAGCCAGTAAATAATTTTCTTTAATTAAAAAAAAGGACTTCCCAGAGAATGATTCATTACAGGAAAAGGCTACCACGCATTGGGGGTGGAACATAAACTTACAGAGTGGCTAATAAGAGGCTATGATAAAAAAAAAAAAATCTGTGTTGAGTGGCTGAAGGGGGCAGAGGTGAGCAGAGACAGGGCCAGACCTGGTGCCTGCGTAGGGCATTCAATCTGTGACTTGTCCCCAGAGGCTCCTACGCTCAGGCCCCACGCCCACACCCTTCCAAATTCCGCCAGTGTGACTAAAACACTTTCCCCCTGCCCCTTCCACCAGATATGAAGAGGAGCTCTCCCTGCGGCCCAGTGCTGAGAATGAGTTTGTTGCCTTGAAGAAGGTGAGGGAGGGGGCCCATGGAGGGAGAAGGCGCTCTGAGCTGGCCTAGTGGGCCTGGGGACACTCAACCCCTGGGCCGGGCCTGCAGCCAGCCCACCTTGCTGACCCCAGTACCAGCCCCGCTGACCCCAAGGGAGAGAAGGGCAAGCCTCTCATCCCAGAAGGGCAGTGACTGATACCTCCACCGCCCAACTCGTGTTAAGTGTTGTATTTACAACTGTCCAAGAAGCTGGAGATGTGGCAAATGCCAAATCAAAAGACAAAAGCTCTGACTCAAATGCCCAGAGATGAAAACCATCCTGACAACCCCTCACATAGACAGCTATGTGTTTTGTTGCCCAGGGTCCATAGGAGCTCTGAGGAATGGACTCCCATCTCCTTTAATCCCATTCCCTTCAGACCCTTCCCCACTGGGATGCCAGGCGCAGGCATGAGTTCCTTGGCTTTGTCACCCCCTTCACCTCCACGTGGACCTAAGTAAGGAAACAGGGTCCCGCACCTGTCACCTGCTACCAGCTTGCCTGGGAGGCGGCCCAGCTGGCAGAGGGTGGCCCCAGGTCATGACTGTCACTTTCCTGGCTGCAGGATGTGGACACGGCCTTCCTGATAAACTCTGACCTGGAGATCAATGTGGAAGCTCTGATCCACGAGATCGACTTCCTGAAAACCCTGTATACCGAGGTACCTGCAGCCATGCTGCCCATGGGTGGTCGGCTGGGGGACAGTTCTGGAGAGATGATGGGTGGGGGAAGCTCCTGCCCTGTGGGTACATTTGTGGCTAAAAGTGGGCAAGTGAAGAAGTCAGTGTGGAACAGCTGGGTCTCAGGCAGAGAGACTCCCAGAGGTCAGAGGGCCCACACCTGGGCTCTTAGGCCTTGGTGTACCTGGAGGGTGGGGACTGGAGCAGGTCGGTGACTGAAGGCTGGGACGGCCAGGCAGATCTGCCATGGGAATGTCAGAGCTGGGTCTCCTCATTTCTACCCCTCTCCCTCACCAACTTTATCCTCAAAGAGCTCACCTGGGCTCCCCCTCCCCTGCCAGGAGACGAACCTGCTCCAGTCTCAGATCTCAGAGACCTCAGTCACTGTGCAGATGGACAATAGCCGGGAGCTGGACACGGATGGCATCGTTGCCCAGATCAAGGCCCAGTACGACGAAATTGCCAACCGCAGCAAAGCCGAAGCAGAGGCCTGGTACCAGAGCCGAGTGAGTCTTGGGCAGGGCCTGGGAGACCCCAGAGCCGCTTTCCTCCAGGAATCAGGAGAGAAAATGTGAGCCATGCCACGCCACTCTCTGTTGTTTTCACCAAGCCTCAGGCCAGGTGCCTATGACTGTGGGAGAGACCCCACAGACAGCCCAGACCTGTTCATCAGAGCTCCCCAGCTTTATACACTCGTAGATTCACAGGAAGTGCTTCCCTAAGTAGCATTCAAGAAATACTAATTGGCAGTGATGGCAAAGAGGGCTCAGAATTTCCGGGTGTGGGAGGAGGCTAATGGCATGGAATGGTTACTAATGGTGGAGCAGAAACTGTGATTAAGGTGGCCCCAGACTTAGGTAATTAAGGGCTTGCTGGGAGGGCAGTTGTGCCCCCAAAGGCAATCTGACTTAACAGATACTATCATCTCAGTCTCACCTACCCCGTCTATGAAAGGCACCATTTATTCATTCATTCACTCACTCATTTATTCATTCGTTTATTGCACATTCATCATGTGCCAAGCAGCATTCTAGATGCTGGAGATCCAACAGGAAAGAGAACAAACAATAATCGCTGCCTCTGTGTCACTTTCATTTTCCAAGGCAGGGGCAGGACAGGCAAACAGGACGTATAAGTACAGCGGATGTATGTTAGATGGACATGTGCTATGGAAAAAAATAAATCAAGGTGAAGCACAAGGAGTGTGGCAGGAATTCGGTTTTTAAATGGGTGGTCAGGGAAGGAGGGCCTTACTGGGGTATGTGGAACCATGAGGATATGAAGAGTCAGACCATCCGCATCCTCGAGGAAGTCACAGTCCATGGGAGAGAGAGGTATAAACAGCCAGAAGGATACGAGGCAGCATGACGTGGCCACCAAGGTCGAACCGTAGGGCAGGGCACAGCATGATGATGCCGGAAGTGATGGACTGTGCATGGAAAGACAGGAGCACTGGCATTTGATCTGGATCTTGGAAGCCAAGTATGGTTTCCATAAGCAGAGCATGGGGTAGGGGTGTCTGGCTGAGAGCCAGCAGGAGCAGGCCAAGAAGCATGAAGGGGAGGCGTCCCCAGTGTGAAGCACCCTGAAGGATATGGGGCTGGAGACACAGCTAAATCACAGCAATCGGCAGAGCTTCCCTGAAGGCTTTAGACATTTTTCTGAAGGCCGTGGATACCAATTTTCAGGAAATGTCCCAAGAACTGCTCTTTTTCTGCAGGTCCATGGTGATCAAGGTATCAAGCCCCAGCCTGGGGTCAGCTCCCTGTCAGTCAGTCTGTGGCCCATCCAGGCCAGGTCTCGTTCCGGCAGGCCCCTCCTCTGATTGCTCTCCTCGGCCATCCGTCAGGCCTTAAGGAAAACGATCTTAATTACTCATCCTTCTAAGTTAGAATCAGAATGATAACTATTATTTATCAATTGTACTTGGCTGTGAAGATCAGAAATTATAAATAATAATAGTTAAAACAAATTTGATTTTTTTTTCAAATAACTTGAAGTACAGAAATAGACTCTCATAGATGACCCCAAGTTACCATCAGAAACACAGGCTCCTTCGAGAGTGCTATTCTGCCATTCTGTTAAGAACGTTAATCCTCATGGTACCCTCATGCCCTAAGATGCTCCAATACCACCAGTCTCACATGTCCACTCCAAGCAGAAGGAAGAAGAGAGGGCAAAAGGAACATGCCAGGTGAATCATTGCTGACTTTAAACAGCTTTCCTAGAAGCCCCACCCTGCAACAGTCTACACCTCATTGAAGAGAAAGCTGAGAAATATTCTTTTTGTCTGGGGTTCTGTCTGAGGAAAAGAAGTATGGATAGTGATTAGGCAACTACCGGGTTTTTTTCACAGTAACCAAAGAGAGTGACTTATGCTTATCTTGTTTTGCATAGAAAATGCATTATATGCAGAAAACATATAGTTGGCTAATTTTTAAAAATCTATTGATGTAATCTATAATTCACTATTAAGAAATTAGCTTTTATGTGCAGAGGTTTAAAAAAAAGTGTTAAGCCAAGATAGGAAGTAACACTGAATTTTGTTTTCAATTGTTTTGAGGGAGAACATGCAAATATATCTACCCTGAGGGAGCAGATGTTCTGAGTTCTCTGTTGTTGGTCTGTTAGGTACCCCAGGGTGAGGGCAGAAATCCCTTCCAAGGTCCAGAGCACAGATGGAGCAAAAGGGAAGGAAATTCCAGGGCAGAGAGAAGAGGATGAGACACAGAACCCACGAAACAGAGAGGAAGGGTGCTTGGAGCTTAGGGGAGAATTTAATAAGTTTGAAGGTTCAGGGCTGGGAGGTGAAAAGGGAATGAGAAGCAGCCCAGAAAAGGACTAGAAGTGGAAAAGGGCTGGGGAAACTTAACAAGTATAAGAATCCAGAGTACCCAATGCAGGAAGTCAGGAGAGCAGAGCCTGGGGACGGTGGGAATGAGGGCTGAGAGGGACCACAGTGTGGGTGCCCAGCTTCTGACCTCCCTGTCCTGCAGTATGAGGAGCTTCAGCTGACGGCCGGGAATCACTGTGACAACCTCCGAGACCGCAAGAACGAGATCCTGGAATTAAACAAGTTGATCCAGCGGCTGCAGCAAGACACTGAGAATGTCAAAGCCCAGGTGAGCCCATCACAGGCTGGCCCCCATCTGGTCTTGGTTGTACAGGGCAGGTTCATCCTCCCTGGGGGATCTGAGGAGGAGGGAATACACTTGCACTGTTTCCCGCGAGAGGGAGTGAGCCCTTTCTTCAGAAGAGCTGATCCGCAGCTGGGTAAGCAGAGTCAGGCAATAGTGAGGCCCCCAGCAGAGACAAGGCAGCCCATGCTCATCAAGATGAAAGCACAAGAATACTGCACGAGGCAGGAGTACAGAAAAGATGTCCTCCTCACCCCCTTCCAACCAAAGACTGTAATCCTATGATCCTCAAACTCAAGGTGACGCTGCAGAGTCCATAAAATCAGACCCACCCTCTCCTCCTAGGCTAGTGAAGACCAGGCAGATGCTTAAAATAACCACAAAGTAATTGCTTGGCATAAGAGGAAACTCTCAGATCTCCCTGAAGTGTCATAGACAGGAGGACTGCCCTCCGTCCCCTGGGGGAACCAGACGTCACAATTCTAGGCTGAAACCCACAGCAGACGTGGACCTGGCACATAACCATGACCGTAGGGAGAACTCACTCTTCCTTCTGTGTCCCTCCTTCACTCTCACACAGTCATACTCACAACACTTCTGACACCAGATAGCGGGGAAGAGTGTTTCCACACCAACCAGCTCTGCAACACCAGCTGGGTGTTCCACAGTTGATCTCACTACTGACACTACCTACCTGGAGATAGCATCAGATCCCATAGGTTAGGGCTGCCCCCCCAAGTCCCACAAGACTGCCCCCAGTTCAGATGCCAATCACACGTCCAGGCTGTGCTCCTGACCAGGTGGCTGCACATTGGAGGGCTCCATGACCATCCTCCTTGGATTCAATTAATTTGCTGGAGTGGCTCACAAAACTCAGGAAAATAGTTTACTTTTTTGGTTTATTATGGGCTTCCCAGCTGGCACAGTAGTAAAGAATCCATCTGCCGAGGCAGGAGATGTGGGTTCAATCCCTGAGTCTTGAAGATCCCTTGGAGGAGGAAAAGGCAACCCACTCCAGTATTCTTGCCTAAAAATCCCCATGGATAGAGGAGCTGGCAGGATACAGTCCACGGGGTCACAAAGAGTCAGACATGATTGAGCACCCATCCACGCACTGGTTTATTATAAAAGGATATGATAAGGAATACAAATGAACACCCAGCTGGGAGGGATGCATAAAGTGTGTGGGAGGGGCATGAAGCCCTCATGCCCGCTCCAGGTATGCCATTCTCCCCATACCTCCACCTGTTCAACAACCTGAAGGCTCTCTGAAGCCTCTACTATTGAGATTTTATGGAGGCTTCCTCACATCGGCATCATCATTTACCACCTCCATTCCCAGCTGCTCTCCCCTCTTAGGAGAATGGTGGGGTGGGCTGAAATTTCCCAGCTTCTAATCAAGCTTCTAATCCCAAGCTTCTAATCTGGGTTTTTCTGGTGACCAGCCCCAACCCAGGAGCCCACCTAGAGTCACCTTATTTAAACAAAAAGACATTGTCAATACTCAGGAAATTCTAAGGGGTTTCAGGACTCTGTGTCAGACACAGGTCAGAAACCAAAGGTTAGGACAAAGGATGCTCCTGGTGTGCTCATCACTTAAGAAACTAGGAGGTTTGAAGGAGTTCTGTGCCAGGAACTGGGGGAAGAGACCAATATATGCTATTTTCAATGATCTCACAATGACCATGCTCTCTGTTCTTCTGAGAGTCAGCCCAGGGTCCCAGGGCCCCTGTAACACTTTCCTGTGTCCCTCCCCCAGCGCTGCAAGCTGGAGGCCGCAGTGACCCAGGCGGAGCAGCAGGGCGAGGCAGCCCTCAATGATGCCAAGTGCAAGCTGGCAGGGCTGGAAGAGGCCCTGCAGAAGGCCAAGCAGGACATGGCCTGCCTGCTCAAGGAGTACCAGGAGGTGATGAACTCCAAGCTGGGCCTGGACATCGAGATCGCCACCTACAGGCGCCTGCTGGAGGGCGAGGAGCAGAGGTGGGTCAGGGATCTCTGTTCTCCTGCCCTCTGATTGCTGCTACAGCCACTGCCCACCTCTCAGCCTATCCAGGGAAATCTGGGACAGCATGCAGTCTGCAGCCCCTCCTCATTGGCAGGTCCACAGTGTGGGCAGGGGCAGGGGGTGCTGTGTCCTTCTCATTCTCTGATGCAGCTCTCTTGTCTCCTTTCCCTCGCACCTCCAGGCTATGTGAAGGTGTTGGACCCGTGAATATCTGTGAGTACTGGGGACTCTGCAGGGGCTCTGGGATCTTGGGAACTGATCCACCCAAACATAGACCACATTGCCCCTGCCCAAACCTTAGCCTGCCTCCCTCACCCTAAAGGAAAGAGCTCCTGGTGGATGGGGAGTTTCTCCCTCAGGGCTGCCCAGGTCTATGGGAGTCAGAAGCAGGAGCAGATACCCAGCGTGGTCTGCCAGGCACCATCTAGACAAGAGGATGTTTTGCTGCAGAAACAAGACTTGAAGCAGACAAATAAGGAGCTTCCCAAGTGGTGATGGGGATAAAGAACCTGCCTGCCAGGGCAGGAGATGCCTGAGACAAAGTTTCGATCCCTGGGTCAGGAAAATCCCCTGGGGGAGGGCATGGCAACCTACTCCAGTATTCTTGCCCGGAGAATTCCATGGGCAGAGGAGCCTGGTGGGCTACAGTCCACAGGGGCACAAAGAGTCAGACACGACTGAAGCAACTTAGCATGCATGCACACCTGCAGACAAACAGAAAGAGAGGGTAAAGCAGAAGACAGGGCTCTGGGGCAAGAGAAGGACACGTGGGGAACTGCTAAGCATTTTATGTGACTGGAATGGGAGACTTGGGCTTCCCCGATGGCTCAGTGATAAAGTATCTGCCAGCCAATGCAGGAGACACAAGTGACTCCTCAGACAAGGCTCGATCGCTGGGTCAGGTAATTCCCTGGAGGAAGAAATGGCAACCCACTCCAGTACTCTTGCCTGGAAAACCACATGGACAGAGGAGCCTAGCGGGCTATAGTCATGGGCTCACAGAAGAGTTGGACACGACTGAGCAACTAAACGACGATAGGAGACTTGGAAGCTGGTAACTGGGATGGGGTGTCCTTAGACCTGCAGACAGCAGGTGGGGAGCTTGGCCTGGCAGGGCCCTGAACACCCCTTCCTGTTCCCACAGCTGTGAGCAGCTCCAAAGGCGCCATCCTCTACGAGCCCTGCGTGGTCAGCACGCCTGTGTACTGTCCAGGGAGCACCACCGTCCTCAAGAGCGGTGGGGGCTGCGGCATCGTGGGCACTAGCGAAATCTACATCCCCTGTGAGCCCCAGGGGCTCCTCGTCTGTAGGAGCAGGCGGAGCTCCGGTGTGAAGCTAGGGGCTAGGGGCAGCACCTCCTGCCACAAGTGTTAGTACAGCCTCAGAGGCGAGCAGCCCAGGGGACAGGGCCCATGCTCCAGACTGGGATATTGTCCCCCACAACCAGGGCTCAAGACAAGGCTGTTCCAAGATCCCACCTTTCTCTACTGACCGAAGATTCCCCTTGGGTTTTCACTGGGAGCTGCCCCGCAGGTATCTTCGAGAGTCTCTTTTCACTTAGCTGTGTGCAGACCCTGAGCGAGGGTAAGGGTAGGGTACAAAGGAAGAAAACACATCTCCCGTCTCCCTGGACTGCTGCCAGTCAGGCTCCAGTGTGACCAAGAAAATGGCAATGGCTCCCTAACACTTCTCTTCCCCAGGAGGTCAAAGGGGCACACCACAGTCCTGCTTTGTGGATCATCCCATGGAACTGGCCGCACAAATTCTGCCTCCCCTCACAGACATTCTCCTCCTCTCTTGTTTGGACTCTCATGAACCTGAGAAAAGTTAACTCCTTCTAGCTCCCACCTAATGCATGCATGGTTGCAAATATCAAAAGGAGACACCCCAAAATCCCATCCCAAATTCCCAAGCCAAATGCCAGGATTTCAGGATCACTCGGAATCTGTCAACGCTGTTCTCAGCACACAGAATCAGGAGATGTTCTTTGGGCAATAGATTTACCTGCTCAGTTGTGTTGAACTGGCACTATAAAAATAGATCTCTTTCCTGAGCTGATATTGGCAGCTGGTGTCAAAGAAATGCCTAAAAAAAGGGGACAATCAAGAGCTGACATTATTCATTCAGTGGAGTCAGTCATGCCCGCG
This sequence comes from Aepyceros melampus, assembly GCA_006408695.1. NCBI lineage: Eukaryota > Metazoa > Chordata > Mammalia > Artiodactyla > Bovidae > Aepyceros > Aepyceros melampus. The sequence continues at coordinate 111,115 of SJXQ01002265.1, forward strand.
CCTTTTGTACATAGCCACCCCCTGCCAGCTCCCTCTCCCTTGAGTTCCTCTTGCTTTGGATCTGATGTGAACGTGTTTTCCTGGCTACAGGGATAAGGAGCTGCCTCAGCAGGCTTGGAGGCTCTGCCTCAGGGGCTGTGAGGGAGGAGAAGGTGCTGAACTGACCTCACCTCCCCAGAGCACGCCCCCTCCCAATAGCGCTGCCTCCTGCCCACCCAGGGATCCACATTTCTTCCATGAACCTCTGGGCTTGTCTATTTCCAATAAACTGTTCCCAGGCTACAGGAATCAGGACTGTTCACCCTGCTCTGAGGACAGTGAGGTTAAAGGGAAACCGATGAACAGCTTTGGGGGCCTGGGGGCCAGTTGGGAGCATTGGGAGTGGAAACAGAGGTTATTAAACAAACAGGAAAACTACAAGTGAATGATTGGCAAGTGGCCTGTGCAGTAAGTGTGGAGCCATACAAATTACACTTGAAGCCTGTGCATCGTACCACAAGAGTTCACAAGTCACTTGCCATGTTAAAAACCGTGGTCTTATTCCCCACGGGCCTCCTCACCACATGGTCCCCTGCATACATCCTAGAGAAAGCCCGTGGGGCCCCTTATATCATGTCTGTACTCAGCAGCCTCCAGGCCTGGACTACGTGTGCCACGTCTACCCTCGAAGCAGGACAGAGTCAGGCCTGGGGCTGACAGGGAAGCTGGGTAACAGCCTGGCCAGGGAGGGGCATCCTTGAGGAGCCTCTCCCTCTCCACAGCCCTAAGACCTGGAGCTGAGACTTGGTGGCAGCAAGCCCACCCTCAGAGGGGCCCTGATACGCCCCATGTTGCTTCAGTGACCCCTGTGACAATCTCCCCACCATAGATGGCCCCCTGTGCTCCCTCCTCCTGAGCTCTCCCTTACCTCACAGCCCTGCCTCACAGGGCAGCTCTTCTGTGCCAAGCCCTGCATTAGGAGCTGGTATAGAGAGGTGACTATAACACCCTCGGAACCCTGGAGGGCCTCGGCCTCAGAGAGGAATCATAAGCAGTGACAGCCAGAGAGGATGGAAGTGACAAGAAAAAGCAACTGATGATTATACCAGGCAGGGGGCTCAGAGAGAGGTTCACAGAGAACCCTGCAAGGACAGGGTTTGAAGAGACAAGGGTTACTGATTTACAGACATCTTATTCCAAAGGACCCGTGCACTCAGTTTTCATTCACTCAGTGTATTTACCAAGCACCTGCTGTGGGTCAGGCCACCCAGCGGCTGGTGTCACAGTGGCGAGCAAGGCAGCCCCATTAGGGCCAATAGGCGTGGCACCGACCTGTAGGGACAAAAGGCATGGTGCCGAGAGCCCAGAGTAAGGACTGTAAACTCTGAAAAACGGTCTGGCAATTCCTCAAGATGTGAAACATCAGAGTAACCACGTGACCCAGCAACTCCAAGCCTAGGTAGATACCCAAGAGAAACGAAAACACATACAGGACAAACGTCTGGACACCAAGGGAGGGGAGGGGAGGCAGGATGAATTGGGAGACTGGGACTGACATAGACACACTACTGATACTGTGTATAAAACAGATAACTAATGAGAACCTGCTGTATGCAAGGAACTCTAGTCAACGCTGTGGTCACCTAAAGGAGAGCAAAATTTTACAAAGAGGAGATATATGTACACATTAGCTGATTTCTTTGTTGTACAGTAGGATCTAACACAACAGTGCAAAGCAACTATGTGCCAATAAAAATTTAAAAAAAAATGTCCACATAAAAACTCATCCATGAATTTTCACAGCAGCACTAGTCACAATCCCCAGCAGGTGAAAGCAACCTGAGTGCCCATCAATGGACTAATGGGTGATCAAAATTTGATCTATCCGTACAATGGAGTATTATTTGGCCATAAAAATGGAGTGAAGTACTAATGTGTGCTACAACATGGATGAACCTCGAAAACATAAGGTAGATAAAGAAATCAGACACAGAAACCAGATAGTCTGATCCGTTCATACGAAATTCCAGATTAGGAAAACCTATAGAGACAGAAGGCAGATTAGTGGTTGCCTAGGCCTGGAGGAAAGAGAGGATGGGGTAAGGGTGATATATTCTAAATATTCTAAAGGTTTCTCTGGAGGTGATGAAAATATTCTAAAATGGACTATGCTGTTGGTTGTACTTATCTGGGAATATACTGAAACCATTGACTTGTACATTTTAGATGAGTGAATTATATGATCCATGAATTGTATCTTTTAAAAAACTGTCTTTCAAAAATGGGGCCCTGGTTCCAATCCAGGCCTCTGGGGCTCACAGCCTACCTGAGGGCACAGACTTAGACATGAAATTATAGATGTCAGGCTTGCTGTGAAAGAGGACAGAGCTGAGGCTCCCACCCTGGCCATGGGCCTCCAGTAGGTCCACTGAGGAGGGCCAGGTAAGCTGGACCCCAAAAGCCAGCAAGACTGACAGGAGGCAGGGAAGCCCATGGCGGCAGGGTCAGGGGGTGAGGTTCAAAGCTGAGGGATCAGCAACCCTGAGTCAGGGCACACGCAGAGTCAGACAGGTGAGAGCTGGCGACTTCAGGGGCGCACATCCACACCCAGGGAAAGAGAAGAGACGAGACAACAAGGGCCTTACGACTTCCACTCCCACTTGAAGCCCTGTCACCCTAGACCTGCCCTAGAGCCAGGAAGCTGCTTGCTGATCAAAAACCCAAAGCTCTGAAAACTACAGAGACACTCCAGCGTGGAGTCAGCAAAAAGAGAGATGACAATAGGCCACCTCTGTCCCGCAGATAAGTATCCAGGGCCCAGGAAACACCCCAGTGGAGTAAAGGAGGAGAGAGGAAGATCCCTCCACCTTCACAGAAAGATGGGCTCCGGCCTGGTGACCAGCCCTGCAGGATCCCCATCCCAGGGTGGCCCTGTCCTGGACGTGAGCTAGAGGCACCAGCATGCCCCTTCAGAGCACCCCCCTGGAGAGCCCCCTCAGTGCTGCGCAGTTGCGCCCTCCCTCTCCGCTCCCCACCCCCCCCCAGAGAGGAGGTGACGCCAGGTAGGCGGGATGAAAGTGCCTCCTGGTGGTGCCCCAGAATTTCACTCCATCAGCTGGGCCAACACCTCCCGAGCTTCTCCCAGGACCCGCCCTGCAGGGATACAGGGATGATCAGGCCCCCGCCCTGCCCTNCTTCAGAGCACCCCCCTGGAGAGCCCCCTCAGTGCTGCGCAGTTGCGCCCTCCCTCTCCGCTCCCCACCCCCCCCCAGAGAGGAGGTGACGCCAGGTAGGCGGGATGAAAGTGCCTCCTGGTGGTGCCCCAGAATTTCACTCCATCAGCTGGGCCAACACCTCCCGAGCTTCTCCCAGGACCCGCCCTGCAGGGATACAGGGAGGATCAGGCCCCCGCCCTGCCCTCCGGAGGAAGGGAGAGATGTCTGCTGAAGCCAGAGCCTCCCTGCATTCCACTCCTTCTCCGGAGTTCAAATCGCAGCCCTTCCCAGAGTGCCCCCGCAAGGACAGGTGGGGAACAGCCCAAAGAGGCCTGGGTGGAGGACCTGGAATAGGTTCCTTGTTTTTGTTTCTGTCTCCCTAGAATGTCTCCCATTTTCTTGTTCCTCTTACCCCCAGGAGACCCTTCCTTGCCCCACTGCCCTCTCCCTCAGTTGTGCTCTGCCCCACACTCTGGGTTCCCTGGGATCCCTTCCTCATCCTGGTCCCATCAGGGGTTCCATGGACACTCACTACTGCCATTCTCCTCCTGGGGCTTGGACTGGGGGAAATGGCCACAGAAATGGAGCTGTAAGTGGAGGAGGGGAGCTAGGATCACTGTGTCTGGTAGAAGGAAGAGGGTTGCACCCAGCTGGCTGGCATCCCCACACCTAGCTCGATGCCAGGCTCCATCAGCACCCAGTGAAGGTTTTCTGACATGAACTGACTTGCATGCCTGCGAAGAACATCATTTCACCCTGAAACTGTGTGGGCAAGTGAGGAATTTGGGCTAAACCTGAAAAAAAAAGAAAAGCCATCCTCCTTGAAAGGGTGGGGATGGGCTCAAGTAAGAGGGGTGCTTTGTCTCTCCTGAGAGGTGTTTAGATTCTATCTCAGCATCATTAACCTGACAGGACAGAGGGCTAGAGGGCCTCGGCTCCTTCCCATCGCCCCCTCCTTCTGCAGGGAGATTCCTGAGTCTCCCTTCCCACTGGGGCAGGTCTCAGCATGAACACGTCCCAGTGAGTGCCTCTCTCCAGTACAGACTTGTCCCCAGGCAGAATAGAAACACTCTGAAGGAGGTGGTGGCTTTAGAAAGTCATCTCATCCTCTGGGATTTCCCTGTCACCCTCCTCCCCACCCACAGGCATGCACACACACAGAGCAGCCAGGGTTCCCAGGCTCTGCCCAGCCAACCAGCATGGCCCCCTCCCGCATCAGCAGTTCCCCCTCCTCCCAGGGCAGTTAGCATCAAGATGAGCCAGCAATCCATCTACACTAGCTCAGCCAGCAGATCTCAGGATTACGTCCAGACCAACTCTCAACAGGAAGAAGAAACTGTCAGAGCAGCAAAAGCCCCAGCCCAGAGTTTCCAGGGCTACGCCTCCCCTCTCCCCGCCTGCTACCCTTTAAAAATGGCTGAGGACTGTATTTTGCATCGTCTGGCGAAATAATGCCTCAGAACTATTAAATTGCTAATGGTGACAGCTCATCTCAGAACAGGGGTCATGCATGACTGGTCTCGATTACCCCCATCCCGCCCCGGCTGTTAGGGTTGAAGGAAGCTGAGACACGGGTCAGCCTCAGGAATGGCTGATGCGGTAATGATGCCATAACCACTGGCGGGAATGAGGTGGGGTGCTGGATCACAACAGGAATGACAGCTTACAGGTGAAGGGAGGCAAAAAAGGGGGAAAGAGGCAGAGACGAAAGAAGGAGATGAAGAGAGGAGAGAAGTGAATAACCACACGAGGCTCCACACAACATACACCCCGCCCAAACATTTCCACATGTATCCTTCACATACTATGCAGTAGGTATAATTCCATGATACAGATGAGGAAACTGAGGCCAGAGAGGTTAGACAATTTCCCCAGGTCATTTATGTACCAAGGAGGGCAAGTGTTTGCACAGTGATAATAAAATTTTACCCACTGTCCTCTCTCCCTTTTCCTCCTGCTTTTAATCTTTGCAGTGTCTCCATTCATTCAGCAAAAACACACAGCCTGCCTACCACGTGCCTCCACTCTCCTAAGGAGGGATGAAGAGGAGAAAACACACACACACACACAACATTGCCTGGCTCCTGGAGCTTATATTACGGCCTGGGATGATGATGTTAAATAGCAAATTCTTGCAGGCAAGGACCTCAGATGGTGAGAACTCCTAAGGAGAGGAGGAAGCAGGGAGAGGGGATGGAGAATACGTGGAAGAGGGGAATTTAAAGAGAAGGGATCTATGAGCAAAGACCTGAAAGAGTTGAGGGACCCGGCCATGCAGCCATTTCAGGAAAAAAGATTTCCCAGCACAAATGAAAAACAGTCAATGCGAAAAGTGTCTGAGCAGGAGCTTTCCTACCTGTCTGATGGACATACAGGCAGACAGGGTGGCTGGAGCAGAGTGAGTAAAGGACAGATAGATGGAAGGGAGGTCAATGAAAGAGGAGGGCAGACTATGTAGAGTCCTGTATGGCATTTACTCTGGATGTTTGAACTTAGAAATGGCAGGATCTGACATGTTTTGTTTTTAAAGGACCACTCTGAGCATGGTGTTAAGGAAAGACAGAGGAGGCAGAGGAGGAAGCAGGATGAGTAGCTGGAAGGATACTTCAATAGACCCTGTGAGGAGTGGTGAACTTGGACCAATATGGGAGCAATGGAGTGGTGAGCAGTAGTAAGGGTCCAGGTATATTTTGAAGGCAGGACTTGTCAATAGACTGGACGTGGGATATGGAAAAGTTGATGAACAAAAGATGGCTCCCAGGTTTTTGGCCTGAGCCAGTACAGAGATAGCAAGCCTGGCAAGTAGAATGTATTTCACAGGAACAAGCAATTGGGAGAACAGTTTTGGACAGATTAAATTTGAGATACATAGTTGATATCCAAATACAGATGTTGATCAAAATATGTGTGTGGGGGCACAGAAGGGACATTCAAAGGGATGTTCAGGATAGAGATACACCTTGGCAGCCATCAGCAGACAGATAGTATTTAAAGTCGTGAGGCTGTATGATGTCACAGAGGGGACGAGAGTAGATAAAGACGTGAACAGGCGCAGGAGCTGAGCCCAAGGATGCCGTGGTGTGTGCAGGTCAGGGATATGAGGATACACTGGTTGAGAAAAATGAAAAGCAGCAGCCAATAATATGGAAAGAAAATCAAGAGAATGTGGTGTCTGGAAACCAAAAAAGGAAATTATTTCAAGGAAAGGAGAATGACCAACTATGTAAAATTCTTCTAAATTAAATAATGATTTAATGGAGAATGGACCACTGAATTTAGCAACACGGAGGTTGCTGGCAATCTTCACAAGAACTACTGTGTTATTATTATTTTCTACTTCTCTCTTTGAGACATGCACCTGATACCTGGATCTATGGAGTACAGTGGCAAACTAGAAACAGACGGAAACATCCTCAACTTGATAAAAAACTTACATATGCAGAAAACCTACAACTAACATTGTACTTAGCTGTGAGAAACTTGAAGCTTTTCCACCAAAAATCAGGAATAAGGCAAAGATGCCCTCTCTCCCCACTGCTTTTCAACATCATACTGGATATCCTAGATAATACAGTAAGACAAGAAAAAGAAATAAAAGGTACAGAGACCAGAAGGAAGGAAATAGTGAAGACCTGAGATGGATGGCTCTAGTCAAAAGCTCATATTCCCTTCCAAAATATTGATAGAACCCCAAGTAAGCATCCAATCAAGCACAAGTTCCCCCAGACACAGATAAGCTGGACAAATCATGCCATTTCTAGAACAGAAAAGGTCGACATTTGTCTCTCCATCTATAATGCAAAGAAGCTGCATAGGTAAGACTGCAGATATCCCTAATGTGTATTTTAGAGGTTCAGAATCATGTGGTTAACTTTCCACACAGATACATGGTCAAATCATTGGCGTGTTTTGGCCTCAAATTATGTCACAAAACTACTGGTTGGTAAAAGTCTTCAAGATAATCTCCCCACACCAGCAGGAATACAGAGACCACCTGTTTCGTCTCTATACCCTCGGCACCAAGCACGTTACCTGAGATAGAGTATTTGGTAATTGCTGAACGAATGAATGAATGTCCTTTGAGAGTCTCAAATCAGACATGTATTACATTAACCCAAATGAGCTTCACTGATGATTCAATTATGTGAACAGTCAAATCAGATTACAGAGGATAGATGAAACACTGCAAAAGGTTTTTGGACTGTTTAATCCATCTACAGGGATGCAGTAAACTGTATTCTCACCATATCATTTCTTTCTTGGAGCTATGGAGACCGTGCCTCTCTTCTATATACCCCTCATCTCTTTAGGGATTATCTGTGTAGCTGCATTCCTTGCAAGCCTCTTGCTGGAGTTGTTACCATTCTAACTTTCTGGTGGTTAGCCACACTTGCAATGGAACGTCTATTGGATTTAAGACCAAAGAAAATTAATGTCACCATAATGGCAATTATGGTGAACCTGCGGGAAAAATAGGACAATAATGTTTATGTGTTTATGTGTTTTTAATGTTTATAGGTTTGATGTTATGGCTCTGATTCTGAGGGGAATAGGTGTGTCTGAGATTAGTTCACTGTGAAGGTTACAGGCATGGAGAGTTTCTGCTAACTACCCAAGCTCATAAATGCTTCCAAGTGGCTTTTTTCACTTTTATGGGACCAATCCTCAGATCCCCACACACATAAAAGGAGTGAGAGGGATCCACTAGCCCCAGAGGACTTCTAGCTCCAGCTCTCCCCGCTCTGCAGTCGCCACTCTGCTCTTGCCCAGGACACCTCATGTCTTGCCGCTCCTACAGAGTCAGCTCTGGTCGCTGTGTGGGCAACTTCAGCTCTTGCTCAGCAGTGACACCTCAGAACCTGAACCGCTTCCAGGCCAGCTCTGTCTCCTGCAGGAGTGGGCCCAGCTTCCGCGGTCTTAGCAGCTTTGGCAGTCGGAGCGTCATCAGCTTTGGATCGTGCTCACCCCGGATAGCAGCTGTGTGCCCTCGACCCGCCTGCTATGGAGTTGGCTTCGGTGATGGGAGTGGTGCTGGTCTAGGGTTTGGGGCTGGCAGTTGTGTTGGCCTGGGGTTTGGAGCCAGAAGTGGTCTTGGCTATGGCTTCTGCAGCCCTGGCTTTGGCTACAGAGTCGGAGGAATTGGAGGACCTGCAGCCCCATCCATCACGGCAGTGACTGTTAACCAGAGCCTGCTGACCCCGCTCAACCTGGAGATTGACCCCAATGCCCAGAGAGTGAAGAGGGATGAAAAGGAGCAAATCAAGACCCTCAACAACAAATTTGCCTCCTTCATCGACAAGGTACTTGAGACAGCTCAGCCTCTGGGTCTGGGATGGTGAGAGCTAAATGCACTGGGGTGTACTTTCCCTTAGGAAGAACTGATCTAGACCCAGGACACAGATCTTGACCCCACATCCTTTGAGATCAACCAAAGGCATGCAGTATGATTTCTGGGTCGCTCTTCTGCAGAGGAGGGATGAGCCTGAGGAAGCACTGCATGGAGGGAGATTGACAGTGGTGGTGGAATATCCAGCCACTGACTGGATGCCTAAAGGGATGTGTACAACCTAGTCATTTAGAAATATCTTCCAAACAGGCTAGAATCACAAACACCTCCACCAGGTGTTGGCTAGGACAGGTTTAAAAGATTTTGTCCTTTGATATCCTCATGCCCTCTTTGAAGTTTTCATGGTTTCTGAGGATGAGTGGCCACACCTGTTCAGGCTTAAAGAAATGGAGAATGGAGTTGAGTAATTTGTACAAAATTTATACAAAACAAGGAATTCATACCCCTCCCCCAAGAGGGGTATCCAGATTCAGCCAAGTTGCCTAGACTGAGGGAAACAGTAGGGAATGATCACTGGTGATCACTGATCTTCAGATTGGTGAGAGGAACAAAGAGGTGGAACTGACATCCAGAAGCAGAGATTCATGTCTCCATGAAGTGAGGATTCTCTGATTGTGCCTGAGATTGTAAACTCACCTCTGTGAGCTTCATTTCATGTGAAATGAGGGGTTGAAGCAAATGGTCTCTACATTCTCCTCCAGCTTTGTAAGTCTCAGCTGATGGAATATCTGGGGTGATGGGTATGACTTTCGACCTGAGAGTTCCCACCTCCTAAAGCCACATCCCAGCCCAAGTGTACTTTACTCTGTTCTTCATTCCCTGCCAGAGATAACTGACATTGGTTTTCAGATGTAGGCCAACCTCGGCTCAGGTAGAATCGATTTCTGAATTCCCAGTGAGCTGGCCTTCCCCTCTCTCAGAGTGTTAAAGGGGAAATGGTTGAAGATTTTGGTTTCAAAGCTTCTGTTTGTAGCTCAGCCTGGCTGAGTGTGAGGAGGAGTCCCAGACCTGCTCTGCCAGGTCGTTCTGAGTTAGAGGACTGAAAGTCAAACAAAAAAGGGAACAATGGTCACCACGAGGTTGTCACCTCTGACCATCTGAGCAACTAGTCCACATGGGTGGTCATATTGAGCACTCAGTTGCCATGTATTTGCCTCTGTGGATTTAGGTGCGGTTCCTAGAACAGCAGAATAAGCTCCTAGAGATGAAGTGGAACTTCCTCCAAGAGCAGAAATGTGCCAAGAGCAACCTGGAGCCCCTCTTCGAGAATTACATCACCACCCTACGCAGGCAGCTGGATGTAGCGAACAGTGATCAGGCCCGGTTGGAGGCTGAGAGGAACCACATGCAGGATGTCCTTGAGGGTTTCAAGAAGAAGTGAGTGGCATCTGGACCATATGGACCAAGGACGGGCATAGGGCTGGTTCCCAGTGCAGCAGCCAAGCTCAGATGGGAGCCCCTGGAAGGATCAGATTGAATGCTGGTTTCAATTCCCAGCCTGGAGACAGGGGCAGTGATATGTACGGGAGGGTGAGGCCCCCTGCAGGTCCTGAGGAAAAGAGACCTGAGATTGGACACAGTCTGTCCCTAATCCTGCCTGTGCATATGGGTGAGTTGACCCCAGAAAAAGGAAACCTCTGGTTCTGTAAACAGTGCCCAGGTCCAGCCACAAGCAGGATGCTACTTCCTCTAAGGTCAAGTGCAGTGACCCTAAGGCATTTCCAGCAGATGAACCACAGCCAAGGTTCAGATTTTCAGGCCCTGCACCCAATTTGAGAAAGTAAAAGGGATTTGGAGAAACCAAGAGTCTAAAAGGTCTTAAAGATGGGGCAGAGTGGAGAACATGAGGATGGCAAGAGGGAGCCAGGTTCCTTGCTGGGGCAAGAGAGGTCATAAAAGGTGATAACTGGGGAGCTGGGAGTAATCAGCTCTCAGTTCATGGGGAGAACACACCCTATTCGTCTTTATCACTCAGGTATGAAGAGGAAGTGGGTCTTCGGGCCAATGCTGAGAATGAGTTCGTGGCTCTGAAGAAGGTAAGGAGAATAACAGGTACAGGCAGACGTCGCCTCCAGACAGACAAATGTTTTCCACATCCCAGGATGCTGCCCGGGCAGCCCTGTGAATACTCACACACAGTAGACCCCCTAAGGTCACAACTGCTTCCCTTCAAAGTTCTGATTTGGTCTCCAATGACTTAGGGTCTTCACGAGAGAAGAGGTTTGAAGAGATGACATTTTAGGAGTCTTGGGTTATCCAGATTCTTCTTGCCTCTAAATGAGCATCGAGAAAAGTCCAGCATCCCTGGGGTTTTACGTTGTCCAAGGGAGAACAAGAGTCATTAAGCTGTATTTCCACCCCATGACTCTCCCACCTGTCCCAGTTGGCCTGCCCCTGTGGAGATTGGTCTGATCTTGCCACCCATCTCCAGACTCTGCCAAGGTGGGGAGACTAAACAGTACACAGATAACGAGCATTTTATTCTTCTCTCTTTGTGCAGGATGTGGATACAGCATTCTTAAGCAAGGCTGATCTAGAGGCCAATGTGGATACCCTAACTCAGGAAATTGACTTCCTGAAAACCCTGTACACGGCGGTAAGGGCTCATCCCCTCTGAGCCATCCAAGGAGATCACTGTGTGGCTTGGACTCCCTGGGGGATTCACTGGACTAGTGTATTTTCTAATATTTGGTATCAAACATCTTTCTTCCCATCAAATCTATATTCCTTAAATGCTAATAAATAGACAAGTGGAGAAGGTAAGGGGAGCCTGACTCAGGTCTATGAATCAACTCCTTGTTGGCCAATCTACTGATGGCCAGGAAAGTTTTGGGTCTAGGACTGTCACTTCCTATCTTCTGATGAGAAGACTCTGGAAAATTGACTTGCTGGGAGATGTAAGATGTGTTACCTAATTAATCAAATGAACTAGCTATCTTTTGCTTCATAAGGTCTTTTTGGTCTGGGATAGACCTAATTGCAGAACTGAATGTCTGGCTCTGAGTAGAAAGGCTGAAGAAATCTCCCTTTGAGGCCATCGCCTTGCAGACCAGTTCTCAGCCCTCTCCCATCCCCGCTGCCAAGTCTCTTAAGGACTTGGGGTATGAGAACTCCTAGATCATTGTTCTAAAATGTTGTCAGCTCTCAATGATCCATGACTGGCACAGTCACTGTGTGGCTAAACCAAAGAAAAGTTTAAGCTTTATCATGGTTCTTACTCCCCTCGACAAATCCCTAGGCCCCCCCCCAGTTTTACTAGCCACCTAAGCAAGTTAGGGTGTTGAAGGGATGTCTCCTGGTATACAACAAGGGTTTAAAGTCAAGCTGAAACGGTTTGGGGTCCCCTTCTCTTCTTTGCCCTCAGTTTGCATGATCTGCTCTGTTGCTTTGCCCTATAGAAATAAGCAATGCTCTGTCTCCTGACTCCAAGTCCTGGGGACCCTGTGACAAAGCCCTGGCCATTGATGGGAATCAGTCCATCTGTCTCATTTATCTTCCAACACAGGAAATCCAGTTATACAGTCACACATCTCAGAGACATCAGTCATTGTGAAAATGGACAACAGCCGGGACCTGAATGTTGACGGGATCATCGCCGATATCAAAGCCCAGTATGAAGAGATCGCCAGACGCAGTCGGGCTGATGCAGAGGCCTGGTACCAGACCAAGGTGGGCAGCAGGGTGCTGGGGAAGGGGTGCAGGCAGCCCTGGGATGACAAAGATGACAAAGTGGGTTGTGATCTTGACCCAGTCTTTGAATCATCCCTTTCTCCCACCAACCCCTAGTATGAGGAGATGCGAGTGACAGCTGGCCAGCACTGTGACAACCTGCGCAACACTCGGGATGAGATCAATGGGCTGAACCGGCTGATCCAGAGGCTGAAGGCAGAAATCGAGCATGCCAAGGCTCAGGTGGGCAAAGGAAAAAGAAAGCCCCATAAGGAAGACAGGCAGAGCCCCAAGCTTTGGGGAGCCCAAGGTGGATGATATGGGGGAGGCAACTGGGACCCAGAAACAGAGGGATGGGAAGAATTAGTCCAGGAAGACTTCCTGGAGGAGGAAAATGTGGAAGGAAAGGAGAGACTCTCTTAATCTCCAAAAACATAGAAGGAAAGCTCTTGGGCTCACTTAAAGGGGCAAGCAAGGCAAAAAGAATGGCTTTATTCTCTGGAACCCCTGAGTCTTAAAAGCAACAGAAATCAGTAAGTGCACAATCAGTGAGGATGAAAATGGAAGAAAAGCAATGTTCCACTCCCTGGCGAGATCAAATGACAGGATGACAAGCCCCTCCATGGGCTCCATTCCTGGCTTGGCACCAGGCTGTGTCCCCACAGACAGGGGGCAGTGTTTCTAACCCAACCTGAGGATCCCCTAGTCCCTGCCAGAGCCCATCTGCAAACTGCCCTCCCCACAGCGCTGCAAGCTGGAGGCCGCCGTGGCTGAGGCTGAGCAGCAGGGAGAAGCTGCCCTCAATGATGCCAAGTGCAAGCTGGCGGAGCTGGAGAGTGCGCTGCAGCAAGCCAAGCAGAATATGGCGCGCAGCTGAAGGAGTACCAGGAGCTCATGAATGTCAAGCTGGCCCTGGACATCGAGATCGCTACCTACAGGCGCCTGCTGGAAGGCGAGGAGATCCGGTGAGTGCTCTCAGTGCAGCGATTGGAGTGAAGTCAGACTTCTGGCTTCTAGAAAGTCTTAGTGGGGGAAGGAACCAGGAACAATTTTTCCTGCAAACCTCGTTGGATTGCCCTTGGCAGGGGTTTAGAAGATGGCTCTAGTTCTTGTGCCTTTAAGTGCAAGCTTGTAGACAGACTGCATCAAATCATAGAGAGTTCCACTTGATTGGTTAGCTTGTTTAAAAAAAAGAAAAAGAAGACATTTTCTCAAATATTTTGCTTCAATAGTTTTGGAGGGTTTGGGGACATGTAAGTTTTGAAAACTCCCCGGATGCTTATGCAGACATGGGTGAGAACCACTGTCCACACAGCCAAAAAAGCCCTCTCATAGCAGGGAGGTTTTCAGAGAACAATATGTTTGTGAACTGACTTGCTTTTTTCTCTTTTCAGGATCTGTGAAGGCGTTGGACCAGTGGACATAGGTAAGACCCTGCAGTCTCTTCTTCTTCACACATGTCTCTCCTAGGACCCTTCAAATTTCCTTTGAACTCAAGCCCACATTGAGGTCAGGAGCCCATGGCTGGACTGGCCATGACAGCCAGGGGAGCAGGGATCATCTGGCCCTTGGACTGAGAACATCCTTAGGTGACTTAGGTCTTAAGACATCCCCAGAGCCTGCCTCCCCAGAGCTAAGCAATCAATCACAAAGGTTTGCAGAACCTACTAGGTGGGAGAGGGCTCAAGAAGTCAGCCTTTTGCCAACAGTGACCTGTCCTTCAAGGGCAAAGACCAAGGAAGAAATGGAAAGGCCTGTGGCAGGAAGTTCCCTCCTCTGCTGATGGCAGGGAATGGGACAAGGCTAAATGCAAGTCCCCTTGCAGCTGCTGCCACAAGCACTGGTTGTGCCCAAAGCACACAGGGCCTGTGCTGGACACTGCAGGGGAGGGAACAAAGAAGACAAGACCCAGACCCAGCACTCCAGATTTACAATATTCTTGAGATGAGTCCTATCCACTGTCAACCTAATCCTCAAAGCCCCGGGGGGAGAATGGCCTGAGCAACTCCCTTTTACTCAACAAGAAAAAAATACGTGACTTGCCAGCAGTCACAAAGATAGTCAGGGGCACAGCCGGAATTCAAACCAAGACTTCAGATCCAAGAGTGCAAATATACACAGCTGTATATGCTCAACTGGGTGGGTCACTGATGGCAAGAAGGATTCTGGTGAGAGGAGAAGGCAGAAAGGGGGGCCCTCCACCAATGAGGGTTGAGCTAAGTAAACTTAATCAGACTAGAGACCTGGGTCACAGAGGTGTGTCCAGTGGAGACTAGAGAGCTAGAGAGCACAGCCATTTAGTGAGTCAGGGGAAATGAAAACAGGCCCTCTTTAGGGGTGGGCAATGTGGGGATTGCCAAGTGGCAAGATGTAACTGGAAGAAGCCCTGTGGCTTTATTGTGGAGGCTACTGGATAATTCAGCTCACCAGCACCCTCACACAACCCAACCAGACTTTGGCTGTATATAAATAACAGTGGACTAAGCTGTATGCCAACACCTGGGAAACTGGCTGAACTCTTTCAATTTAGTCCAAATGTTCCATTTTAGTCACTTTAGTGACTTGACTAAAGTCAAAGTCCATTTGGACTTTAGTGAAGTCACAACCTTTGAGTCACCCAGGCAAAAGGACAGAAAAGTGGGTATTGACTAAGTAGACAGTAGGAACCCCTGAGACCCAGGCCACTTCTGCCTGTCCTCTCCCCTCCCGCAAAAGGAGCGTGGAGGGTGAGGCAGCCTCGCTGAGGGTTTCTTCCTCCCGCAGCGGTGAGTAGCTCCCGGGGTGGCCTGGTGTGCGGGCCCGAGTCCCTGTTCAGCAGCTCCAGCCTCTGCCGTGGCGGGGTCACCCTCTCCGGAAGCAGCAGCAGCAGCAGCAACATCCGGTCCAGCGGCTTCTGCAGCTCCAGCGTGGGCGGGCCCGGGTCGTGGGGGGCGGGGACCTGCTGGGCGCCGGCGGCCGAGGGGGCTCGGTGCTGGCGGGCGAAGCCTGCGCTCCCAGCGTCCCCTGCCCGCTGCCCACCGAGGGCGGCTTCAGCAGCTGCAGCGGCGGCCGCAGCACCCGCAGTTCCACCGTCCGCTTCGTGTCCACCACCACCTCCCACCGGACCAAGTGCTGAGAGCAAGCGCTGGCCAGCCACCGCTCTCAGAAGAACCATCTCCACACCTTCTGCTTCTGTCCCCAAGGTGCCCTGAGTCAGGCTGGAGGGCGCTCTAGGTACCCCTCCTGCCAGGAAGCCACGGCGCTCTGCCTGGTCTCTGTCCTTTGAGGGGATTTTTTTTTACATCTCTTAGATGCTCCATCCACAGGCCCCAAAGGACTGGCTTTCTCCCTAACTCCCAGTTTCCTAACTTTGGGTCACTCCTCACCACCCAGGCCAACAGCCTAAAGAAAGTACAAAAACCAATATGTTGGGGGAGAAATGGACCAGTTCAATGCCAGAAAGGATGTGCCTGGGCACCATCACCATCCTAACTTTGGATTAACTTCAAGAATGGAGAGCTGGCTGTCCACAGAGCAGGGGTCCTCAGCCCACCAGCCTCTGCTTCCCTCTCCTAACTTTCCCTGGCAGAAGGTTCTTTCCTCCTCTTTCTGACCCAGAAGGAGCCACGATCTTCAGTGGCCCAAGGGATCCCTGAGTCCCCAGAGATGGTTCTTCTCCAAGTGGCATCGGTCCTGGCTGCTTCTCTTCCTGGGGTGTTGGTTTAACCCCAGCATGCAAGTCCACAAGGTGGATGGGTGCTGGTGGAGAGGCGGGCCCTGCAACACTCCATGCCCCTGCTGGTGGTGTGAGGGAAGTCCAGCCTTCCACTGCAAGAGGGTTTATGTCTGAAAGCTCCAAGGAGGCCTGGGCTAGGGTGGGTGCCTGTTTGTACTGCTCTTTGTGTTGCTGGAATTTCAATAAACTTGCAAGCTAACATGTCTAGGACTCTGGCCTCTTTTACCAGTCATGCTGGGGGTGGGGGATCTTGCCTTCTAGATTCCACTAGCTCACTCCCCTGGGGACTTGCTAAGAGGCTGGTGTCCTGGGACAGAGGACATACTAAGAAAAGAGCCCTCAGGCCCCTCCCTGGAGGGCCACATAGTTAACCAAGGGAGATGAGACATACCGCAAAAGCTCTGAAAAAGAATGCCAAGCAGCCCACTTCTCTCCATGTGTTGCTCTCTACCCTCCTTCCACCAAGGCAAACCCTTCCATTTGGTCCCGAGATCCCACCCCACCCCGAATTCCTCTGGGATCATTGTAGGGGCCAAGAGACCCAGCCATGTGGTTAGAGGGTTGAAACTTTCAATCCACCCTCCCTGACCTCCAGGAAAGGGAGCGGGGTTGGAGGTTGAATCAATCAATCATGATTTATATAATGAAGCTTCCATAAAAACTCCAAAAAGAACTGGGGGTTCCAAGAGTTTCTAGGTTGGCGAACATGTGGAGATATGAAGTGTGGGGGGGTGGGGTGCCTGGTGAGAACATGGAAGCCCCCAGGCCCTTTCCCCACACCTTGCCCTGTACATCTCTCCCATCTGACTGTTCTTGAGTTCTATCCTTCCATAATAAACTGGCAATCTATTAAGTAAAATGTTTCTCTGAGCTCTGTGAGCCACTCTAGCAAAGTAATCAAACCCAAGGAGAGGTTTTGAAACTTTCAGTCTATAACCAGTTGGTCAGAAGTCTGGGCAATAACCTGGGTTTGCAACTAGCACCTAAAGCGGAGTTAGGGCGGGCAGTCTTGTAGGACTGAACCCTTGACCTGTGGAATCTGATGCTGTCTCCAGGTAGACAGTGTCAGAATTGAGTTGAATTGTGGGACACCCAGCTGCTTATTGGTACAAGAAACCCCATGTGCATGTGTGTGTATGTGTGTGTGTGTGTATACACACATGCACACACGTTGGAACTGTGACCAGAGCTCTTAGTGTGTGTCTTGTGCAACAGCAGAGAATCCCACACCATAGTAAGTCCCACACTTGGTTTAATGACTATTCTCATCATCATTAAATTCTAAATAGTTTTAACAAGGGGTTCTGCATTTTTATTTTACATTAAGCCCCATAAACTGTATAGCCAGTCCTACCTGAATAGCTATATTTCTACTAAGGGAATTGAATGTGCAGTTTAAAATCTTCCTACAAAGAAAACTTCAGGCCCAAATACCTTCACTGGTACATTTTACCAAACATTTAAGGAAAAATTCAGAGTCTTCCAGAAAACATAAGAGGAGGGAAATTTTCCCAATTCCGTTCATGAGACCAGCATTACTAATACCAAAATCAGCCAAAGACATAATAAGAAAAAAAAAATAACTACAAATCAATACATGTTATGAAACTTCATGTAAAAAATGAAATATTAGTAAATTGAATACAGCAACAAAGAAAAGGATAACACATCATAACAAGTAGATTTATCCTAAGAATGTGAGGCTGGTTCAACTTCCAAAAGCCTAATGTAATTAATGTAATTTATGATATCAACAGACTGAAAAGTGGGACTTCCCTGGTGCTCTAGTGATTAGGGATCCATCTGCCAGAGCAGGGGACGTGGCTTCAATCCTTGGCTCAGGAACCAGGACCCCACATGCCACAGGGCAACTAAGCCCATGAGCTGCAACTACTGAAGCCTGCACACTAGAGCGCATGCTCTGCAACAGGAGAAACCCCCGAAACGAGAGGCCCACACGCTGCTACTGGACAGTAGCCCACGCCTGCCACAACTGGAGAAAGCCTACACAGCAACAAAGACCCCATGCCGCAAAAAGAAACCAGACTGAAAAGGAAGAATCGTGATTACCTTAATAGACACACAAAAGGATTTGACAAAATTCAACACCTAGTCGCAATTAAAAAAAAAACAACTCACAGTAAACTAGGAATAGATGAGAACTTCAGTAATCTAAACAGCATCTTCTAAATTAATTCATCAACAAAGTAACATCCCATAGCTAACAATCTCCTTAATGGTGGAAGTCTGAATGATGTCTTCCCTAAGCCAGTCCTACCTGAATAGCTATATTTCTACTAAGGGAATTGAATGTGCAGTTTAAAATCTTCCTACAAAGAAAACTTTAGGCTCAAATACCTTCACTGGTACATTTTATCAAACATTTAAGGAAAAATTCAGAGTCTTCCAGAAAACATAAGAGGAGGGAAATTTTCCCAATTCCTTTCATGAGACCAGCATTACTAATACCAAAATCAGTCAAAGACATAATAAGAAAAAAAAAAACTACAAATCAATACATGTTATGAAACTTCATGTAAAAAATGAAATATTAGTAAATTGAATACAGCAACAAAGAAAAGGATAACACATCATAACAAGTAGATTTATCCTAAGAATGTGAGGCTGGTTCAACTTCCAAAAGCCTAATGTAATTAATGTAATTTATGATATCAACAAACTGAAAAGTGGGACTTCCCTGGTGCTCTAGTGATTAGGGATCCATCTGCCAGAGCAGGGGACGTGGCTTCAATCCTTGGCTCAAACTACAAATCAATACATGTTATGAAACTTCATGTAAAAAATGAAATATTAGTAAATTGAATACAGCAACAAAGAAAAGGATAACACATCATAACAAGTAGATTTATCCTAAGAATGTGAGGCTGGTTCAACTTCCAAAAGCCTAATGTAATTAATGTAATTTATGATATCAACAAACTGAAAAGTGGGACTTCCCTGGTGCTCTAGTGATTAGGGATCCATCTGCCAGAGCAGGGGACGTGGCTTCAATCCTTGGCTCAGGAACCAGGACCCCACATGCCACAGGGCAACTAAGCCCATGAGCTGCAACTACTGAAGCCTGCACACTAGAGCGCATGCTCTGCAACAGGAGAAACCCCCGAAACGAGAGGCCCACACGCTGCTACTGGACAGTAGCCCACGCCTGCCACAACTAGAGAAAGCCTACACAGCAACAAAGACCCCGTGCCGCAAAAAGAAACCAGACTGAAAAGGAAGAATTGTGATTACCTTAATAGATACACAAAAGGATTTGACAAAATTCAACACCTAGTCGCAATTAAAAAAAAAACAACTCAGTAAACTAGGAGTAGATGAGAACTTCAGTCATCTAAACAGCATCTACTAAATTAATTCATCAACAAAGTAACATCCCATAGCTAACAATCTCCTTAATGGTGGAAGTCTGAATGATGTCTTCCCTAAGACTGGGAAAAGATAAGGGTATCTGCTCACACCATGTTTAGTCAGTATGGCACGAGCTGGCCTAGCCAATGAGCGAAGGCAAGAAGAAGAAATAAAAGTCATATAAAAAAGGGGGGGAGTCAAATGGGTTGGGTAGGAATAAAACTCTTTATATTTTTGGAAGACATTATTCTCTGCATAGAGAATTCCAAGGAATTTCTCTTTTTAAAAACCCACTAGAACTAATAACTGAGTTTAGTAAGATTAAGGGATGTGGGGTCAATATACAAAAACTAATTGCATTTCTATAGTCTAGCAAAAACAGAAACATTTTAAGTATCACTTATAATAGCACCCAAACAGAGAAATACCTAAGCATAAAGCTTTAAAAAGGATCAACATGGTAAAAACTACAAAACAATAATGAAAGAAATCAGAGAAGACAAGTAAATGGAGATATATACTATGTTCCTGAATCATAAGACTCAATATTGTTAAGACATTGATTCTTCCACAAAGATGACACAAGTTTCAATCAAACTTGTGAACTCCGGTTTGTGCAAACCCAGTTCAGATCCCAGGTTCTCTACTTAATAGCTGTGTGACCAAAAGTAATAACAGGCAAGAATGATACTTAATATAGATTGAATTGAGCAGGGTTTCTAGTGTGTTTTGTGTTTTAACTTACTTGATTCTTTCAACAATCTTATGCAGTAGACGCCTTAATAACTGCAACTTAGATGACAAAATCAAGGCCCAGTGGTCAAAGCAAAGGCATTCTGAGTGCAGAACCCACCCTCATCACCACCATGCTGTTCGATCTGTCATTTATTCTGTCTCTTGCCTCATCTATAAAATAGGAAAATAGCTTCTATATCAAAAAGTTGTCATGGAGATTACACACAATGGCATAACTACGGTGCTTAGCACATAGCCTGGTACACAGTGGTGCACAATAAATGGTTGCTATTGTTTTGATGCTGATGGTGGTGGTAGGTCTAGTTCTGCTGCTAATGGAGAAGAGCTGTGTTCAGCAGCTCAGTCACCCCATTACCAAGCACGGGTGGATGCCCAAGGGTCAGCAGACTGTTACCAGTTGTTTGCACGCAAAGCCCTCAGCCCTGAGCTGCAGGCAGGCAGGCCGCTCCCCAGCCTTTCCTGCTCCTGCAACCTGGACTGGGCTTCTGCCTGGCTACCTGTGGGGCGTTGCTGCCCTCTGCTGGCCACCAACTTCCCTGGAGGCACTGCACGGGGCCTTTTCAAAGCATTCCCAGGGCAGGGTATTGTGGAGAGAGAGAAGGAAGTCTTTTTTTTCTCCTTTTTGTTATTAATTTTCTTAAGCTTATTTTTTAAATTAAAGTATAGTTGGTTTACAATATCATCTTGGTTTCAGGTAGGCTGCTGCTGCTGCTGCTAAGTCACTTCAGTCGTGTCCGACTCTGTGCGACCGCATAGACAGCAGCCCACCAGATTCCCCCGTCCCTGGGATTCTCCAGGCAAGAATACTGGAGTGGGTTGCCATTTCCTTCTCCAATGGTTTCAGGTATATGGCACAGCAACTTGTGTGTGTGTGTGTGTGTGTGTGTGTGTGTGTGTACATATGTATATATGCATATACATGGCTTCCCCGGCAGCTCAGTTGGTAAAGAATCTGCCTGCAATATAGGAGACTCAGATTCAATTCCTGGGTCAGGAAAATCCTCTGGAGAAGGGAATGGAAACCCACTCCAGTATTCTTGCCTGCAGAATTCCATGGACAGAAGAGCCTGGTAGGCTACAAGTTTATGGGGTTGCAGAGTCAGACACAACTAAGCGTGTTCACATACACACACACACACACTCCACATAATATAGATAGACAGATAGATTCTTTTTCAGAGTCTTTTCCCTTATCAGTTCAGTTAAGTTCAGTCAGTCAGTCATGTCTAACTCTTTGCAACCCCATGGACTGCAGCATATCAGGCTTCCCTGTCCATCACCAACTCCCAGAGCTTGCTCAAACTCATGCTCATCAAGTCAGTGATGCCATCTATCTCACCCTCTGTCATCCTCTTCTCCTCTTGCTTTCAATCCTTTCCAGCATCAGGGTCTTTTCCAATGAGTCAGTTTTTCACATCAGGTGGACAAAGTATTGGAGCTTCAGCTTCAGCATCAGTCCTTCCACTGGATATTCAGGATTGCTTTCCTTTAGGATTGATTGGTTTGATTTCCTTGAAGTTCGGGGACTCTCAAGAGTCTGTCTTCTCCAACACCAAAGTTCAAAAGCATCAATTCTTCAGCACTGAGCCTTCTTTATGGTCCAACTCTCACATCCATACATGATTACTGGGAAAACCATAGCACTGACTGTACTGACCTTCATCAGCAAAGTAATGTCTCTGCTTTTTAATATGCTGTCTAGGTTGGTCAAAGTTTTTCTTCTAAGGAGCAAGCATCTTTTAATTTCACAGCTGCAGTCACCATCTGCAGTGATTTTGGAGCCCAAGAAAATAAAGTCTCTCACTGTTTCCATTGTTTCCCCATCTAAATGTTAAATGTAGTTCCCTGTGTTATGAGAGGGAAGTCTTTTAAAAACAAATTCTTTCCTCCAAAATTGTGTTTAGGATACAAACACTGCAACACTGAATAGCAACTAAGGAAAGGAATCCAGCCCTCATTCACCAGCCCACGACTATGCTGTTTTCACCATTCTGTGTCTCTGTCGGTCTTGGTTCTCACAGATGCTCAGAAAACCACAACCTTGAAGCAGAAAAGAGCCATGGAAGGTTCTGAGTTCCATGCTTTTCATACCAAGTATGTTCCTTGGGGCTCAAGGGCCAGACCATTCCATCTGTGGCATTTTTTGCCAAGTACAAAATATTTAAAGTATCCAAAACATCTATTCATTTGCACATTCACTCAGTCCACAAATATTTATTGGGCACTTACTGTATTCCCAACACTGTTCTAAGTGCTTGGGAACCATCAATGAACAAAAAGAGTGAAAATTCCTGCTTCCATAGTGTTTATTTTGGAGTGAGAGGAAACTTACAATAATCAAGAGATAGAATAAACAAGTCAATTTAGTATGTTACAAGGAGATCCAACCAGTCCATTCTGAAGGAGATCAGCCCTGGGATTTCTTTGGAAGGAATGATGCTAAAGCTGAAACTCCAGTACTTTGGCCACCTCCTGCGAAGAGTTGACTCATTGGAAAAGACTCTGATGCTGGGAGGGATTGGGGGCAGGAGGAGAAGGGGATGACAGAGGATGAGATGGCTGGATGGCATCACTGACTCGATGGACGTGAGTCTGAGTGAACTCCGGGAGTTGGTGATGGACAGGAAGGCCTGGCGTGCTGCGATTCATGGGGTCGCAAAGAGTCGGACACGACTGAGCGACTGAACTGAACTGAACTAACAAGGTGTTAAGTGCTACAGAAAAAAGAAATTCGAGCCAGATAAGCTGGGTGGAGAACCCTCTAGAGGGAAAGGCAGACTGCCATTTTGAAAAGAAATGCCAGAGAAACCTCTTTGAGAGGCTGTATCTGAGCAAAGACCCACAATGCAGGTGGCAACAGGGCAAGCCATGTGGCAGAGAGAAGAGCATTCAGGGAAGAAGGGCCAGTCAATGCAAAGGCTCTGGGTCAAGCAGTGTGTGTGTCTGAGGAGCAGAGAGAGGCCAGAGTGGGTGCCCAGAACAAGGGGCTGAGTTGAGAACTGTAATAACAAGGACAAGCAGTGCAGCATTAGACTTTTTCTTTTTCTTTCTACTTTGAGTGAAATGGAGAATTATTTGGGCATTTGAGCAGAGGAGTGACACAGCTCCATGTCTTAAGGGGATCATTGACGTAAAGGGGGCCAAAGCAAGCAAAGAGACCAGCATGTCCATCTTACCTGTTTTTATAACCGAATAGATAAATATAGAGAGAGATTTATATAGCTGCTTTCCACCTAAGATTTAGAGAAATGATTCTACTGCTGAAGAATGAGAGAAGAAAGAGGACGAGGAAGAGAAGAAGAGGGAAAGGGATGGGAGGGAGGGGCAGGTAGAAGAGGACAAGGAGGAAGAGAAGAAGAAAACTTCAAAACTATTAATATGGTCCATTTTGAAATTCGAGGCTCTGTGTTTACTGAGCATCTGCTCTGACCCAAAGTAGCCATCAGGAAACAGTAAAGCCACCAGAGAAAGCTGCCTGCAGGAAGGCATGTGGACAGGGTTTGAGAGAAAAGTCTAGAGTTCCTAGCAGGGAAGCCCATCAGAGGAAAGATGGGGAGGTGCAAGGAGCAGCTTTGCCAGCTGGATGGAGGGCCCAGCCCCGGATGCACTGGGGAGAGTCGCATTCATCCAATGCCTCCCTGTTGCTCTGGCCTCACTCCTCTCACAGAGGGTCTCTGAGTGACACCCAGGTCTTGCAAAAGCCAGAGAAACTGTCCTGGGGCTAAAAGACCCTCCCAGAACTGTGTTCCACCACCAGGACGTGGTGTAGATCTGGACACATAATAAAAGTGTGGAGAAGACCAGCAGAGATGATGGGCAATGCCCAAAGTGGATTATCTGAGTGGGAAACTACCAAGGCCTTGCTCATCACAGCCATCAGGATCAATCCCAGAGAATCCCACTATCCAAGAAGAACAGTGAGATGGTCTCTGAGAACCCCAGCAGATACATATATGAAACTATAAGGGTCAACAGACAGCTCTAGGACAAACAGGGTAAGATGAGAAGGTATTAGCACTCCTCTATCTTTGGATAAGTCCAGGAAGCCCTCCTAGCAGCAAGGGAATTGTAAGCACAGGAAAGAGCAGAAGGGAAGGGAGATCATGACTCCTGGTATGGAGAACAGCACGTGTGTCCTCCAGCAAGCATCCAAGCTTAGATAATATGTGGGAGGAAGATGGAGCATCTGTGCTGGGTGTGAGTTTGAGCAGTGACGCCTCTGTGGAAAGCCCAGGAGACAGATTTCAAGAGTCGAGGAAGCTGCCAGGGACTCCAGGGTGGAGTAGAAAATCTCTCACCCAATTACCTCTTGAAGACTTCCTGGAAGAAGTGGCCTCTCAGGAGCATTTTAAATTATGGGAGTGCCATGGGTTCTCAAATGGACATTCCTGATACTGGGTGTGAGTGCGGAGGGGACAGAACTGAAGGGCTGATGAAAGCCAGCACCCAGGACAAAAGGGTGTGAAAGAGAGTAACTGCAGTTACCTGGGGAGCCCCAGAAAGGGTATCGGTGCACTGCTGTTGAGACAGAGGAGGAGAAATCACAGCCTCCCTCCGAATAGTCCCCAAAGGCTTCCTGGAGGAAGTGGCCAGCTGTTCTGGGACATTTCAGGCAAAGATGTGACAGGGGAGAAGGCTTGGAGATAGGGAAAGCAGTGTGGGAAAACTAAAGGGCACATGTGGGCAGTACAGAAGGAGAAGGCCAGTAAAAGGAGGTCTGGCTCCCACCCCAGCACCCAGACAAGGATCTGGTCTCACTAAGCCAACTGCTTGGGGGGACAGGTAGAGATGGGTGTGGTTCTATGGATTCTCTGCCCTCCCTGGGATAGAACCAGATGGCAAAGGCCCAGGTCCGATCAGTTCAGTTCAGTCGCTCAGTCGTGTCCGACTCTTTGCAACCCCATAGACTGCAGTACTCCAGGCCTCCTTGTCCATCACCAACCCCCAGAGTTACCCAAACTCATCTCCATCGAGTTGATGATACTATTCAACCATCTCATCCTCTGTCCTCCCCTTCTCCTTCCACCTTCAATCTTTCTCAGCATCAGGGTCTTTTCCAGTGAGTCAGCTCTTCGCATCAGGTGACCAAAGTATTGGAGCTTCAGCTTCAACATCAGTCCTTCCAATGAACACCCAGGACTGATCTCCTTTAGGATGGATTTGTTGGATTTCCTTGCAGTCCAAGGGACTCTCAAGAGTCTTCTCCAACACTATAGTTCAAAACCATCAATTCTTCGGCACTCAGCTTTCTTTATAGTCCAACTCTCACATCCATACATGACCGCTGGAAAAACAATAGCATTGACTAGGTGGACCTTTGTTGGCAAAGTAATGTCTCTGCTTTTTAATATGCTGTCTAGGTTGGTCATAGCTTTTCTTCCAAGGAGCAAGCGTCTTTTAATTTCATGGCTGCAATCACCATCTGCAGTGTTTTGGAGCCCCCCAAAATAAAGTCTGCCACTGTTTCCACTGTTTCCCCATGGGTCTACACAAACTCCCCAAGGTGTTGTGCCAGACTGACCTGATCTGTGAGTTCCTCACTTGCCTGGGATGACCCTGAAACAGTCCCTTAAGGACACAGCCTCCCCCTCCAGCCCAGTCCCTTCAATCTAAAGCACCATGTGGGTGGACTTCCTCAGCAGACCCCACCAGCCCTGGGCTCTGCTGCCACCTGCAATAATGCAAACTTCACCCAGCACCCATAGGCACATTCCTGTATCTGGCAGGGCCTGCCCTCCCTCCCAGCACACTCACCCAGGGACTCTCACCCTTGTTCTGAGTTGTCCTGCTGGTCCTGGATGGGTCTCTTATTTCTGAAGGCAGTGTGGCATTCCCAGGTCTCCTGAGTCCCTGGTTCCCCTTTCCCATCCTCAGTGCCCAGGCCCAATTTGAGGTGGAGGCGTGTGTGTGTGCATGTGTGCGTGTGTACGTGTGTGCGTGTGCTGGGGGCATGGGGAACCGCTGATACAGGCATCTCCCCCTGGACCAAAGCCTCCACTCCCTTCTGCTGCCAAGAGGCAGAAATGGGTCTTCCATCCTCTTCAATAAGCTGAAGGAGAGCTGAGCTTACAGGAGGTGAGAAGCAGGTGAGGTTTAATGGGCTTTCCAGGCTGACAGAGCAGAGGACTCACCCATCCTCCATCTCCCATGCTCGGCTCCAACCCTCCTCCCCTTTAAAGGGCCCCAAACCCTCTTGGCCCCACCACGCCACTCCAGGTCTACACCAACACCTAGCCAAGGCACAAGAGTACATCCCTGGGTCCAGGCCAGCAGGACCCCCACTGAAGGGGTGGCGGCTGGGAAACCATCCCCTCCTTGATCCCCAGTATAGCCTCCTCTATCCACCCCAGACTCCACCTCAACTTTTTACACTAGTGAAATCAGGTTAAAGAAAGCATTAAAAGCAGACTTGAAAGGATTATGAAATCATAAACATGCAGAGGAAGTGAAGCGGTAGGTGGGGCAAGGAGCAGGCCCACTCTGCTGAGTGAAAGGGTGCGGGGGCGGGGCAGCAGGGGTATTTCTGGTAGAAAGCAAGAGTCCCTTTCCCTCACACAGACCCTTTTGGTCCCCAAAGTACATTCTTGTGTATTATCCACTTAATCCCCCCAACAACCCTGGAAGATAAGAATGAATCCCACATTACAGCCAAGGAAACAGAAGCCCAGAGAAGTTAAGAACGTCCCCAGAGCCACATAGCCAGGAAGTGTCCAAGTTGGCACTTAAACCAGGTCTTCCGATTTGGACTTCCTTGCCCAGGTTGCTAAATACCTGCTGCTTCACCATGGGTGACTATGATCTGAAGATTATTTGGTGCCAGCTGAAGTCATCTGCTCCTCGCTTTCCCAAGGCCTCTGCCCTACTCGGAAGGACAGGTGTGGGATGTGGAGATAGAAACCAGCTAGCCTGGTGCTGGGCAAAGACCTGCAGTGGGTAGGGCTGTGAAGACAAGGGCAGACCCCGGATGGAACGTGGGGCGTCTAGGGAGGATTCAGGAACAGCAGCACAGGGACAGCATTCGATTCTGGCAGGCTCCCTGGAGGAGTTGTAGCCCTCAGAGGAAGTTCCTCTGCCCTTCTTCCTGAAGTTCCTAACCCCTCGGGGGCCTGGCGAGCCTCTCTAGGGGTATAGACAACATCCCCAGGTCTGTACTCAACGAACAGTAAAGAATAGCCATCATTATGTTAATAAGTGGCCCCAGGACACATAGGGAAGTGGGGACTTCAGAAAGAACCAAGATTCCAGAGCCCATGGGAGCCAGAAATCACATTGTCCTCAAATAAGAAAAGCTACCTTCCTCCCCTCTCTCTGTGCAGAGCAGTTTTTGAATGTTTTTCCAGGAGTGACAATTCCAGGGCTGGCAAACAGGGTGAGCCCCTCCCCTGGCTGGTGGTCTCGGAAGGAACTGGGACTCACAGGACCTGTTTCTTCTTAAAGAGCCAAGAGATAGTGTCCAGAGCAAGTTTGAAGCATCGGGCTCTCCCGGAACTGGGTTTTCCCATCCTTTCAGTCAAGTGGGAGAAAGTGTCTAAAGGGAGGCTTGCCATTATCCACAAGAGGTCATTATTGTGGCCACTGAGAGTTAAGTGGTTTGTAGTTTTGTGGGTGAGAAATGAAGGCCCTGGAACACAACCTTTCAGGCTGGAATCCAGAAGGTTCTAGAAGCCCATGGGCTCAACACTCTGCCCTGCAGGGAACATGATCAAAATGCCTCTCTCGACCTGAACCACCTCCAAGCCATGCTGCCTGAGTGGGTTTGGGCTCTCTTGATCTATCTGCCCCGAAACACAACGATATAGCCGAGAATGTATCCTGTATGGAGCCCCGAGGACAGAGGTGATGACCTCTGGTGGTCTCCCCCAACCTGGGGCCCTAGAACTTCTTCCTGGAGATGGTGGCCCCAGTCCCTACCCCACACTCAGCCACTCCAGACTGTTGTGTTCAAACCCGTCTCCAGGTGTGGGTTGAGGCCATCTCTCAAGGAGACTGCGGGAAAATTAATTACCCTAATGTATGTAAACGAGCTTTGAAGATGAAAAGTGCAAACGTACAGTGTCCCTAATAACATCTTCAATACTTTTACGGAGGTCGGGAGTCACTGCTGAGCTCACCTTTAAGACGAGTCCTTGGAGAGTTGTTGGCAAACTCCCCAAGCCAATAAACAACATAAAATGACTTTCCACTTCTTTCATGTAGCCAACCCCAGCTCTCTCCACCAATAAAAGGACTGAGGAGGATCAGTGGGTCCAGAAGCATCCTACGTAGCGCACCCGCCACCCTCAACACTCCCTTGCTCAAACCTCCATCCACTCAGACCCACACCATGTCGTGCCGTTCCTACAGGATCAGTCCAGGATACTCCGTCACCAGGACCTTCAGCTCCTGCTCGGCTGTGGCCCCCAAAACAGGCAGCCGCTGCTGCATCACCGCCGCCCCTTACCGAGGGGTGTCCTGCTACCGGGGACTGACGGGCTTCGGCAGCCGCAGCGTCTCGGCCTGGGCTCCTGTGGGCCCCGCATAGCGGTGGGCGGCTTCCGAGCCGGCTCCTGCGGCCGCAGCTTCGGGTACCGCTCCGGCGGCGTGGGCGGCCTCAGCCCTCCCTGCATCACCACCGTGTCAGTCAACGAGAGCCTCCTCACGCCCCTCAACCTGGAGATCGACCCCAAGGCGCAGTGCGTGAAGCAGGAGGAGAAGGAGCAGATCAAGAGCCTCAACAGCAGGTTCGCTGCCTTCATCGACAAGGTCAGTGAGGCCTGGGATGGTCCAGAGAGGCCGCGGCCCTGCCTTCCCCTCGGGAAGGTCCCAGTCTTTAGGGGAGCCAGCGTATGGCTGCCAGCCACCGGAGAGAAATGCAGGCCGATCTTCGCAGAAGGATTTATTTTTCTCGTGTAATTCCAACAAAGTGTATCTATATCCACAGCCCAGCATGGTCTAGAAATTGAGTCTGTGCTGTAAAGGGTTTGTGATTCCGGAGACAAGACAACATGGGAATATCCGAGCTGCCATGCAACACTGGGCACTGGGTGCTGGAAGAGCAGAGGGCCAGTGGGGAGAAAAGAAGGCCCGTGGTGGGGCAGCTTGGGAAGCAGTTGGAGCTCTGCTCAGAGCCCTGCGACCTCCCCACCTCCCCGCCTCTGCTCGCAGTGCGAATCTTCAGGCCTGTTGCTTGTCCCCTTAATAGAATCAGCTTCATATGTTTGCTTTGAAGATTAACTGGGCTCCTGTGCAGTCAGTGCTGGCACATAGAAAGCAGCTGATAAATGTTAGCTGTTAGCACTCTTCCAAGGACAGTAGTGGGCGAGGAGATGTGATAGGCAACCAACCAAGCTTGCCAGGCTGCTTCATGGGTGCAGAGCTGGGAACGGAGGAAGGGAGGCCACCAGACTGGCAAGAAGAGACCCACCCGTGCAGAGGGTGGGAAATCCCCAGCTGCCCTCTGGCTGCCTCCCAGAAAGGTCGCCGCTGCACCTCCCTTCGTGTGGGCTCCTCCTCTGACCATGGGGCCTTACTCCAGCAGAGAGATAGGACCAGACTCAGGTCTGGGACCTGGAGAGACGGGACAGTAAGGGGAAACTTCTTATTATCACTTTCTTTAGTGATCTCAGTTAATCCTTGAAATGACTCACTGGAGTAGATATTATCATCTCTATTTTTTTTCATAACAAATTGAAGCTGAGAGCTTAGGGAGCTGCTTAGACAGACTATTCATAGGGTTCTCACGACTGAGCAACTGAACTGAACTAGATAGATCGTGGTGACAGGCAGGTGAAGGAGACTCAAGGAACGCAGGATCCTGACTCCTGACTAATTATGAGACGATAAGGTAGTCATTTCATACCTTGGGATCTCCTTTTCCCCTCCTGTACTATAAGGGAAATAAGATCTCCCCCCATAGGGTTGTGAGAATTGAATAAAATTGATTGGTAGGTACAGTCATAGATTAAGATGTGTGTGTATGTGTGTGTATGTGTGTGTGTGTGTGTGTGTGTGTGTGTGTATCTTAGGACAAGCCCTGGGACCACACAGTAAATATTCAATAAATGTTTGTTGCATACATGAATAAATGAATAACTTGTAATTAAAGTCATAGTTAAATTGGTTGAGCACTACCTGTGTGTCAGAAACTCTTCTAAGCACTTTACATGTAGCAACTTGTTCAATCTTTACAACTTTAAGGAAGGTACTATTATCTCTGTTTTGGAATGAGAAAACCAAGCACCCAGAGGTGAGACAGCTGCTGTTACAGTGGCAGACCTGGGATGTGAATCTGACCTTTGGCTTCCAGCCCGGGGCACTCCCACCCACAGTGCCTCCCTGGGGGGCTGGGAGCAAGGCCCCCTGAGTCGCAGGGATTCCATGGCTCAACCCCCGCCTGGCCCCGGCTGTTCAGCGGGCACCAGGGCAGGGGAAGGGAGAGCTCTGGGGAACCAGACACCTCCCGGGGCTCCTCCTGAGTCTCTTTCTCCCACTCTGGATGGCAGGTGCGCTTCCTGGAACAGCAGAACAAGCTGCTAGAGACCAAATGGCAATTCTACCAGAACAGCGCTGCTGCGAGAGCAACCTGGAGCCCCTGTTCAATGGCTACATCGAGACGCTGAGGCGGGAGGCTGAGCATGTGGAGGCTGACAGCGGAAGGCTGGCCTCAGAGCTCAACCACGTGCAGGAGGTGCTGGAGGGCTACAAGAAGAAGTGAGTGTGGCACCAACTGGGATAACAGGGTTAAGGCGGAAGGCTCTGCCCACAACCCTCTTGAAGCAGCTTCATTAAGATTCCTGCCTGTCTGCCAAGAGGGGCTGCCTGCTACCCAAGAGGGTGGGCAGTAGGAGCCTAGGTTTCTTCAGATTCTTTGGCTCCAGCTCAACTCCTTGGAGGTCCATGGGTTTTAGAGATGGTTTCAGAGGATTAAGGAAGCCCATTGGGGTTCCACGGCTTTCTTGTTCCTCCTGCTCCCCTTCCTGACGTGGGCTCCATATCCTCTCTGCCTGTGGCACCAGCTCTCTTTGGATCTAGGATGGAAAGATGATTGTAAACTTGGGCATGGGGTGTGAATTCTCTGATCTCATCCCAGAGGCAGCAGGACTCAGGTGGAATAAGCCAGGCTGGGACAGGGCTAGCCCACAAACAATGCACAAAATAGAATGGGGAAAGAAAGGGATGACGTTTGCAGAGTTCACCCCAATTGACCCCCAGAAGAGCTTGCCCAGGATGGCTGCCCAACCCTGACTCCTCAGCTCCAGCCTCTGTCTCTCTCACACCCAGGTATGAAGAGGAGGTGGCTTTGAGGGCCACAGCGGAGAATGAGTTCGTGGTTCTAAAGAAGGTAAAGGGGCTGGGCTCTGGGAGGGAGGGAGCAACACCTCTGTGCGCACAACCTCCAGTGGGATGGGTCTCCACACCCACCCAGAGCACCTTCCCGGGGCCTCCTCCCACACGCTCGCCCCCTCCTCTCCACCCCACCACCAGGATGTGGACTGTGCCTACCTGCGAAAGTCAGACCTGGAGGCCAACGTGGAGGCCCTGGTGGAGGAGTCTAACTTCCTGAAGCGCCTCTATGACGAGGTGGGGGGTCCCTGCCAACCAGCCTGGAAGCGAGGAGGGAAGGTGTGGGGACTCAGAGCAGAGGCTGTGTGCACATTCAGCCCCTGAGGGATGAGAGCATGGAAGGAACACGCACACACATGCAAGTGGGCATATTGTGAGGCTGTCACAGACACGTGCACATGAGCGCCGAGGACTGTGGAGCACGGGTGTGCTTGGGCTTTCCGTGCCTGTGGTCTCCGTGTGTTGCACTGTGTGTGCCTGTGGCTGGTCTGAGTGCCTGTAGGTCTCTACATGGATATGAAAGGGTATACGTGGGGAGGAGAGTGCAGGGGGTGGGGAGGGTGGGTTTCCAGCGAGAGAGGGGTCTTAATTCCTGGACAGATCACTAGTCCTGGCATTCATACCCCAGCTTCCCTGCTGAATGACTTTGAGTCAGGCCTTTTTCACACACTGGGATTCAGTTTCCCCATTTGTTAAGTCACAGGCTGTCCCCAGCTGACCTCTAGAGCCCCTCCAGCTTCAGTGATGATGTACCTGTGTGTGAGTGAAGGCGAGTGGGAGTCACGAATCATGCGTGACCAGTGGGTCCCCCAGGGAGTGGACAGCCCCCAGGGGTAGAGCATGTGACCCGGACCAGACACCAGAACCAAAGGCATTGGCTTTTGCCCCCCCCACCCCAGGAGATCCAGATCCTCAACGCCCACATCTCAGACACCTCGGTCATCGTGAAGATGGACAACAGCCGAGACCTGAACATGGACTGTGTCGTCGCCGAGATCAAGGCTCAGTACGACGACATTGCCAGTCGCAGCCGGGCTGAGGCTGAGTCCTGGTACCGCAGCAAGGTGAGTGGCCCAGAACACCTGCCTCCTAGACATGGCACTGGAAAGGATATGAAGCGGGTATTAGAAAAGGTTTCTTCTGTCTGGGGACTTTGATCTTTAGGGATGGCAAGAAAGAGACAGATCTCAATTTGGGCGTCAGGGCAAGGTGGCCTTGTACAGTTGCGCAGGCTGAACATTGCAACCTGCACAATTATCCAACT
Organism: Aepyceros melampus; assembly: GCA_006408695.1. Classification (NCBI taxonomy): domain Eukaryota; kingdom Metazoa; phylum Chordata; class Mammalia; order Artiodactyla; family Bovidae; genus Aepyceros; species Aepyceros melampus. The sequence continues at coordinate 143,751 of SJXQ01002265.1, forward strand.
GCCCTGAGTGGATGAGATGTCCCATCCTGAGCCTCAGGAGCCTCTCTGCTTCCTCCCAGTGTGAGGAGATGAAGGCCACAGTGATCCGCCATGGGGAGACCCTACGCCGCACCAAGGAGGAGATCAACGAGCTGAACCGCATTATCCAGAGGCTGACAGCTGAGATTGAAAATGCCAAGTGCCAGGTATGGGTTCTGGGAGAGCTTGAATACCCAGCACAGGAAAACTGTAGCACCAGGCCCTTTGCTTGCGGAAGAGCAAAGGTCTGGCCCTAATCAGGCCTCAGAGTGTGCCCATGAGGAAGCAGGGGCCCAGAGAGGGGGCTGGGGCCCTGGCACTTCACACAGCACAGCAGCTGAGATGAGCCAGATCACTGAGGTCCCCCTTCTGGCCACCCTGCAGCACCATCAAGAAGAAATGATGAAAAGTGTCCATCACCTCCCTTGTGTTCATAACTACCTGCTCATAGGAGGTTAACCTAACTTTTCTCTGGGATCCTTGCCCCAGCTCCCTTGGCTCAGATGAGACTAGCTGCACCTTCCCATCCTCACATCTCCTTCCCCACAGCGGACCAAGCTGGAGGCCGCAGTGGCTGAGGCTGAGCAGCAGGGCGAGGCGGCCCTTAACGATGCCCGCTGCAAGCTGGCTGGGTTGGAGGAGGCCCTTCAGAAGGCTAAGCAGGACATGGCCTGCCTGCTCAAGGAGTACCAGGAGGTGATGAACTCCAAGCTGGGCCTGGACATCGAGATCGCCACCTACAGGCGCCTGCTGGAGGGCGAGGAGCAGAGGTGAGGCTGAGGAAAACCTTGGGAGTCTAGAAGGAGGTGGCCCTGGTCCTCTGCGGGTGAATTTCCCTGAACCCAAGTGGGAACTGCATCTTTGCCCACTGCTAGCACAGCTCAGGCTTCAATAGTAAGAATAATTTCTGAATGCTTTATTAGGCCTGTCCTCCATGCTCATTTTAATCCTCACAATTTAGGTATCATTTTTCCCACCCAAAGATAAGGAAATAAGGCCCAGGTTCAGTGACCTTCTCGGGACCACACAGTTAATAAGCAGAAGAGCCAGGACCCTCACTCAAGACCTGTGGCTCTGAAATCCTCTCTCTTCCAGTAGCTTCCTACAGGAGGCTGCCACTTGGCCTGCCCTGGAACAGGGCATTATAAGGTCGATGCAGTCTATGCTGTAGCTCTTCATTGGTGCCAGGCCCTTTCACATGCTTTCTGTGAGCCTGATTGGCACTATCCAGGGTGGGCCAAGTCATTCCTATTGAAAGCAGCACGTGGATTTCATAGCTTCACTCACCTCTGCTGAAAAGCAGAAGGCCTTGTCTCTGTGGTCAATGAATAGTTAAAGGAACGTGAGCATTTAAGGCAAACTCAAGGGAGCACTTCCTGCCTCTGGGGAATTGGATCTGTACACAGCAGGGCCCTCTCTGTGCCTAAGCTTCAAGGAAGCTGCCTCAAGCAATCCAGCTCAGTGCTTGGAATTAAAACAGACTTTTCTTTCCCGTAGGCTGTGCGAAGGAGTGGGCTCTGTGAATGTCTGTAAGTACCTGCTTGAAACCCCCCTAGAAAACTGGCTTTATTGATGGGCAGATTTGAGCGGGACAGCCTAACCTACTGAACCTGGAAAGTTCCAGACCTGGAAGGGGGTCTTTCAGGCCCCCTGCTCCCTCCTCCACTGCGCCCCGCCTCCACCCTCCACTTCTCCCTGGAGCACTGAGCAAACGCATAGTTGGGCGCCCTCCACTGGTGGATGTGTGAACTACATGCCAGGGAAATAAGGGTGCAGCAGCTTTGCCACTGGGCTGCCCTGGTGGCTCAGGTGCCTCCAATGTGGGAGACCTGGGTTTGATCCCTGAGTTGGGAAGATCCCCTGGAGAAGGAAATGACAACCCACTCCAGTACCCTTGCCTGGAAAATCCCATGGACAGAGGAGCCTGGCAGGCTAGAGCCCATGGGGTCGCAGAGTCGAACACGACGGAGCGACTTCACTTCAGCTTTGCCACTGAGTCTGGGGGTCCTCGCTTCCTTCTCGCCCGGGGCTC
>SJXQ01002265.1:153314-171274 GCA_006408695.1 Aepyceros melampus
TTGACAAAGTCAGAGGAGAAAGGCAAAGAGTTGAATCTGATCCTGTGAAAATCAGAGGGGAAGTCACCTCCACAGCCAGAATGATCTGAGCCACCCACACAAACCAGTGATTCTTGATCTTTAATTCTTATGGGAATCACCTGGGAGCTTGCTTAAATTCACATTCCTGGACTCATCTCCATAACTTTTGATTCAGTGGTTCTGGATGGAGCCCAACATCTGCATATTTAACAATCCCCTCACCCCCCCGCTCCTCAGGGATCCTGATGTAGATGGTGGTCCCGCAGTCCACACTTGGAGAAGCACTGAAACAACTGGGAAAACAAGGAGGGGTACAGGCATTGACTTGAGTACAGGCATTGACTTGGGTACAGGAAAAAACGTTTACCATGACATTGAATCATGCACACCGAAAGAGAGAAGCAGCCACACAGGAACCACACCAATACAATAAAATTACAAACCACCAGTAATAAACACCTGGGGGGATTAGCCTGTCTTTCCATCCTGCCCGCTACATGGTTGAGGGATGCTCTGGGAAGATACAATCTCTCAGAGCAAGTGAGGGGACTCCCAGAGCCCCAGCCCCACTCCCTTTGCTGCCCCTCAGTGCTGATGGGCCATGAACAGTCCGTTGTCCAAGGGCAAAGCACAAGGGTGCATCCATGCCTGCCACCTGCTACCTGGGCCCCTGCCCAGAGGGCCTGGCACATGGTCAGTTCTTAGTAAATGTCTACTAACCTGAAGTTAGGGAAGAGGAGGGGTACAGGCATTGACTTGGGTACAGGCATTGACTTGGGTACAGGAGAAAACGTTTACCATGACATTGAATCATGCACACCAAAAGAGAGAAGAAGCCACACAGGAACCACCCCAATACAATAAAATTACAAACCACCAGTAATAAACACCTGGGAGGATTAGCCTGTCTTTCCATCCTGCCCGCTACATGGTTGAGGGATGCTCTGGGAAGATACAGTCTCTCAGAGCAAGTGAGGGGACTCCCAGAGCCCCAGCCCCACTCCCTCTGCTGCCCCTCAGTGTTGATGGGCCATGAACAGTCCGTTGTCCGAGGGCAAAGCACAAGGGTGCATCCATGCCTGCCATCTGCTACCTGGGCCCCTGCCCAGAGGGCCTGGCACATGGTCAGTTCTTAGTAAATGTCTACTAACCTGAAGTTAGGGAAGAAAATGACTAAGCAGTTTATATCAAAAAGTCTTTACATCTTTTCTTGGACCACAGGGAGAGGGGAGAATCAGTGGAGGCGGCAAGAATGCCAAACCCAGAGTTGACAATCAGAGAGTAAACCATAAGTCCAGTGAGAAGGAACCTGGAGAGTTAGTTCTGGCTCCCCAGTAAGGGACAATCACTAAACTGACATTTGGGCCTGAGACAGAAAAGCTTTCCCTGTGCCCCACTTTCCACCCTGGCCCCCTCAGACACCTTCTGTCCAGAGTCCTAAGCCCACTATGCAAATCTCACAGATCTCACACTGGAACAGAATCCCCCTACCGAGGGGGAGCAAAGAGCACTGCTGCTGGTGGCCAGGCCACCCAGGCCACGAGGGACGGTGGAACCAAGGTCCCCGCAGATCACGCCACCCTGGGAACGGCTCACACCTGTAAGGAGACACCAACTCAGAATTCTCTCCATCTCAGACATGGCATAACCCAGAATTTTTCTAGAATGAATGATTAACTCTGTTTACACACTGACGGACTAGTAACATGAATCCTTTTAAACTACAGGAAAATCTAAACCCATTGCCATCTTCCTGAAGGAGTATGGTTAGTAAGTTGGACACCGAACTCTACTTGACTACATTGCAATATTGAAATCTTTAGGCAAAAACTGACTGAACACAGAATCATCTGGAAATAATGCTGCTGGAAAGGTGAGGGGAATGGATGACATCTAGGCCAGAGGCGGCATACACGTCGAATTGTTAAAGATGCAGGCTTGAGAGATGGTATTCTCATAAAACATTGTACCACTTGAGGAGTACTCTGTGTGGCTGAAAGCCTTGGGTGATTTTTAAAGAACCAATGAGCAGGTCCGAATTTGCCACAGGCGTAAGCCTCAGCTTCGTGGATGCTCCAGACTGGTCCATATTTGGGTGGTGGTCAGCTATTTGGGGCTATCCATGTCTCTCAGCTCCTATCTCCCTCTCACTCAGTGTACTATGGACAGAGGCTCAGTCCCCTATCACAGCAACCTACAAAGCAATCCATGAAGACCATAGATACCCAAAGAAGCATGCCCACCCACACCCTCAAACTCACAGATGTTGATGGAGCCCACACCTTCACACAACCTGCAGGGGAGAGGAGAGGAGGCGGTTAGAACCTGGTTGCTCTGCTCTTGCGGCATGCCTGCTCTCCATCCTGAAGGCAGGGAGGAGAGATGAGGGGCGGGGCCTTCTGTAGAGGCATCCGAGCTAGCACTGTTCCCTGGATCCCGAAAGGACATGGGGAGGTTACTTTGCAGGATCAAAAGGTCACTTTATTCCCTGTTTGCTTCTAGGCTATGGAAACTTGGGATGCTGAAAAGTAGGGGTGGGGCGACCCTTCTTGTCCCTCTGCTAAAATTCCAGCAAAGCCGAAAACTAGGTGATGGGAGCAGCTACTGCCTAACTGGGTGGGAAAAAGCTTGCCTAGCATCCAGATGGGTCCATTTTCATCTCACACTCTTAAAAGCTACCCCAGACACTCACATGACTTGATAAACTCAGAGAGAGGCTGGAGGGTATGTAGTTAAGAGCCTGGACCCTAGAGCCGGCTGAACCAGTTACTAGATGGATGACCTCCGGCAAGTCACTTCACCTTTCCAAGCCTCAGTTTCCTCAGCTCTAACAAGACTGCTATAAGTTCTGCGTGTAAAGTGTCTGCAGACAGAGCCTGGCACGCAGTAAACCTGATGTAAGGGTTTTCGGTACCCTTTGCTGAACACTATAAACAACTCGTTTCGATGAGTCATTATACCAGGACCTTGCATGCTTCATAAACACCTGTACTTTCTGTTCTGTGTCTCCCTCACTTTTTTTAAACTCCCAACTTCAGAACTTTTTCTCCAGGAATGTTCTACTCTGATTCATTCTGCCTGACTCAGAACCCTTCTCCACTCCTCATCTTCTCAGGGGATATATGCTTCTAGCTCACCTTGCTGCTACATGAACCTGGCTTTGCTACAGTCTCAGAATTGTGCCCTTCCAGAAGATTCTAGCCAATGCCTATCAGCAGCTACCTCCAAGTTGAATAATTAGGCCTGCTTTTATTTTCTAATTTTCTGTGCTTTCTGCAATGAATGAGCATATAATCTAATTACATATGTTATACGTAAGAGGAAAGTGAAAGTGCTGGTCGCTCAGTCATATCTGACTCTTTGCAACCCCACGGACTATACCTCACCAGGCCCCTCTGTCCTTGGAATTCTCCAGGCAAGAATACTGGAATAGGTTGCCATTCCCTTCTCCAGAGGATCTTTCCAACCCAGGGACTGAACCAATTTTCTGTGCTTTCTGCAATGAATGAGCATATAATCTAATTACATATGTTATACGTAAGAGGAAAGTGAAAGTGCTGGTCGCTCAGTCATATCTGACTCTTTGCAACCCCACGGACTATACCTCACCAGGCCCCTCTGTCCTTGGAATTCTCCAGGCAAGAATACTGGAATAGGTTGCCATTCCCTTCTCCAGAGGATCTTTCCAACCCAGGGACTGAACCCGGGCCTCTCACATTGCAGGCGAATTCTTTACCATCTGAGCTATCAAGGAAGCCCCATATGTAAGGGAAGAAAGTCTATCAAAAGGGCAATGGCCACCATATGCAAATACACTAAACAACCTTTTAAAAGCTCATGTGTAGGGAACAGTGCGCCATTTACCATGACTGAGTTATCAACAGACTAATGATGGATACAATGAAAGCAAGTTCCACATTGCACACGGAGTGCTAGCAAGTGGCTTAGGGACTGCAGGAGGCGACAGCACAGTTGGCTTCACCCAAAGGCCTGAGAGATGGACGGGAAATTCACCAGCTTTGGTCAGGCATGGCCAGATGCCTTGGGTGCCACTCCTGTCAGATTTCTAACACTAACAGTGTTAACAGGGAGTCTCTCCGTGGGTGCAGCCCTGTCGGGCCACCCCACCATAGAGTTATTCTAATTCTGATAACTCCTTCCTGTACAAACTTACTACGTTCCATTACCTGTTGAATCTTTGCGATAGCCTGAAGCGGTGGATTTTATGATTATCTGTTTTACAGGTTAGGACATTACCTTGAAGCTAGTACGTGTAGTGCTGGGATCCAAACCCGGGTGATCTGGCTCACAGCCTGTTACCGCAATCTCCACACTCTATTCCCCAGTCTGGCCTACTCCCCACGATGGGATCCAGCTCAGAGGCAATGGTGACGTGGCCATCTCAAGGCTAGAGACCCTTGTACCACCTGAGAAGTAAACCTGCATTGCTCCCTCCCATGCTGACATCCCCTGGCCCCAGTTCTTGGCTCAAAGTGTCAGCACTGCCTGAGGTGACCTATCCCTTTCCCGCCCCCCTCGGCTCCTCTGCCTCCGCCCCTGAGAAGGCTGTGCAGCCTTCCTGGGAAACTAAGCCCAGTCACCTAGAGGATGGGTGGATCCATGCCTGTCCTTGTCTTCTTGCTGGGCAAGGACACAGCGCTGCTTCTGTCTATCCGCCGTTCTGAACACCAGACTCTCTGGGCTGAGAGAATTCCTTGCATTCTGTGCATCCCAAATTGAATGGAATGGCCTTTAACAAAGCTTCTGAATGATTCCAGCTTTCACAACTCACTGAGATATGACTTGGAGAAGGAAATGGCAACCCACTCCAGTATTCTTGCCTGGAGAATCCCAGGGACACAGGAGCCTGGTGGGCTGCTGTCTATGGGGTCGCACAGAGTCAGACACGACTGAAGCGACTTAGCAGTAGCAGTAGCAGCAGAGACATAAGTGCAAAAACACGCTTTCAGCCAACAGGCTAAAGTAGTTGCCTGGGAACGAGCTATAGGTGCACTGGAGGGACAGCGCAGGAAGGGAGAGAGATCACTGGAGTGCTAGGCAGGAGGCTGATGTAGTTCTAGCTTAGCCATTAACTAGCTGCAATCTGATGCTGAAGCTGAAGCTCCAATACTTTGGCCACTTGATGCAAAGAGCCGAGTCATTAGAGAAAACCCTAGTGTTGGGAAAGATTGAGGGCAGGAGGAGAAGGGGATGACAGAGGATGAGATGGTTGGATGACGTCACTGACTCAATGGGCATGAGTTTCAGCAAACTCCAGGAGATGGTAAGGGACAGGGAAGGCTGGTGTACTGCAGTCCATGGGGTCGCAAAGAGTCAGACACAACTGAGTAACTCAACAACAAACTGGTCTTGGACAAGCCTTTCTCCTCTCTGAGCTTCAGTTTCCCTCTCTGGGAATAGGGCAACGGCTGGCCTCTCTAGGTCTCTAGAGACTTGGCCAGTTTGAACACTCTCTGCCTGGAGGTGAGTCGGTGAGACACTTCTAGCCCCACGTGGGGATATGAAGTGGCCCTGGGCCCATCCTCACCGGCTCTCCTCGCCCTCCAGCAGTTTGCGATAGGTGGCGATCTCCACGTCCAGGCCCAGCTTGGAGTTCATCACCTCCTGGTACTCCTTGAGCAGGCAGGCCATGTCCTGCTTGCCTTCTGCAGGGCCTCCTCCAGCCCGGCCAGCTTGCATTTGGCATCGTTCCGGGCCACCTCGCCCTGCTGCTCTGCCTCGGCCAGGGCAGTCTCCAGCTTGCAGCGCTGGGGGGAGGAAAGGAGAAAAGGGGCTTAGGAAGAGTGCAGCCTGTGGGGACTCTGGGTCTCTGTGGGGACTAAGGTCTCCCGTGGCCTTAGTCATCCTAGTTTACCTCAATTCAAAATGGTCAATTTTAAAATTAACTAGGCAGGGACATCACAGCCATTTGGAGCTTTCTTTCTTCATTTTTAAAACTATCTTGTAAGACTCAAGTCCATGGTGAGCTGTTAGGGGAAGGAAATGTTAGCACTAGAATCAGACTAATGCTAATATTAGATAATTATCTCACATTTTAATACTGCTGTTAGTTTACAAGTCACTTTCACAGATGGTATCTAATTTGACCTTGAAGTTAACTCCTGAGCTTGTCAGAACAGGTGTGGTTATTTCCATTATTCAGATGAAGACATTGAAAGGCTCTGACTTGCTCCTAGCTACCCGATTAGTGAGGACCAAGCCCAGATTTTCCGGAGAAGGCAATGGCACCCCACTCCAGTACTCTTGCCTGGAAAATCCCATGGACGGAGGAGCCTGGTAGGCTGCAGTCCATGGGGTCACTACGAGTGGGACACGACTGAGCAACTTCACTTTCACTTTTCACTTTCATGCATTGGAGAAGGAAATGGCAACCCACTCCAGTGTTCTTGCCTGGAGAATCCCAGGGATGGGGGAGCCTGGTGGGCTGCTGTCTATGGGGTCGCACAGAGTTGGACACGACTGAAGTGACTTAGCAACAGCAGCAGCAGCAGCCCAGGTTTTCAGAGGCTGCTGTATAGGAATCTCATTCTTTGGTCCCCTGAGATCAGCATGCTGGAAGAAGCTCCCATTCCAATGCTTTTGTCCACTAACTATAGTGCCTTCCTTTTGGCCAACTTAAGAAAGTATAAGGAACTTCTACAACTCAATAGCAGAAAACAAAATAATCCAATTTTTTAAATGGACTAAGGACATAAAGAGACATCTCTCCAGACAAGACTAATAAATAACTAATAGATACATGAAAAAGACATTCAACATCACCCATCATCAAGGAAATGCAAACCAATCCACAGTGAGAATCACCTCATACCTGTCAGTTTGGCTATTATCAGAAAAGCAAGACAAGTGTTAATGAGGATGTGGAGAAATTGAACCTCTAGTACACTTTTGGTGGAAACACAAAATAGTGTAGCTGCTCTGGAAAACAGTTTAAAGGTTTCTCAAAAACTTTTAAAAATAAGATTATCATATGATCCAGCAATTGTGCTTCTGGGTATTTTATCCCAAAGAATCTAAAGCAGGATCTCAAAGAGATATTAGCTCTCCCATGTTTGCATTATTCACAATAGCCAAGAATGAAAACAGTGTAATGTCCATCAACAGGTGAATGGATAAAGAAATCGTGGTATATACATACAATAGAATATTTTTGAGCCTTTTAAAAGAAGGAAATTCTCCAATGTGAGACAATGTGGAAGAACCCTGAGGACATTATGCTAAGTGCAACGAGTGCCGAAGAATTGGTGCTTTTGAACTGTGGTGTTGGATAAGACTCTTGAGATTCCCTTGGACTGAAGAAGATCCAACCAGTCCATCCTAAAGGAGATCAGTCCTGGGTGTTCATTGGAAGGTCTGATGTTGAAGCTGAAACTCCAATACTTTGGCCACCTGATGTGAAGAGCTGACTCATTTGAAAAGACCCTGATGCTGGGAAAGATTAAGGGTAGGAGGAGAAGGGGACGACAGAGGATGGGATGGTTAGATGGTATCACCGACTCAATGGACATGAGTTTGGGTGGTCTGAGAGTTGGTGATGGACAAGGAGGCCTGGTGTGCTGCAGTTCGTGGGGTTGCAAAGAGTCGGACACGACTGAGCGACTGAACTGAACTGAATAAGCCAGACACAGAAAAACAAACACTGCACAATTCAGCTTATATGACGTATCTAAAATAGTCAAAATCAAGAATTAGAGCGGAGTGGAGATTTCCCTGGTGGTCTAGGGGTTAAGAATCTGCCTTGTAATGCAAGGGGAGCGAAGAACTAAGTCGGGGAACTAAGATCCCATGTCTCGAGCAACTAAGCCTGCAAAAAACACTAGAGAGTCCATGCAGCTCAAGTAAAGACCCTGAATGAGGCAACGAAGATTCCATATGCAGCAACTAAGACCTGAAGCAGTCAAATAAATACATATTAAAAAAAAAAAAAAAAGAGTGGAGTGATGGTTGCCAGGGGCTAGGAGGAGGAGGAAATAGGGAGTTACAAATCAGTGAGCATAGAAGGCCCACTCCAGTACTCTTGCCTAGAAAATCCCATGGACAGAGGAGCCTGGAAGGCTGCAGTCCATGGAGTCACTGAGGATCGGACACGACTAAGCAACCTCACTTTCACTTTTCACTTGCATGCATTGGAGAAGGAAATGGCAACCCACTCCAGTGTTCTTGCCTGGAGAATCCCAGGGATGGGGGAGCCTGGTGGTCGCACAGAGTCGGACATGACTGAAGTGACTTAGCAGTAGCAGGGCATAAAGCAGGACAAATAAGCTCTAGAGATCCATTATAAAACACTGTACCTAGAATCAACAATAATGTGTTGTACACTTAAAAATTTTGTTAAGAGGATATATCTCATGTTAAGTGTTCTTGTTGTTACTCACTCAGCCATGTCCAATTCTTGTGACCCCATGGACTGTAGCTCACCAGGTTCCTCTGTCCATGGAACTCTCCAGGCAGGAATACTGGAGCGGGTGGCCATTTCCTTCTCCAGGGGATTTTTCCCACCCAGGAATCAAGATAGGGTCTCCCGTATATCAGGTGATTCTTTACCATCTGAGCCTTCAGGAAACCTGTAAGTTTTTATTCTAACCACATCAAAATAAATATTTTTAAAGCATATCAGAATGTAAGTGAGGACTTCACTTCTGGAAAGTAAATCATTCTCATATTCCATTATTTGGCTACTAATAGTAACAAATTACTTCTGATACCCTTAGTGGCTGAGAAGAGCTAAACTGAGGGGAGAGGAAAGAATTTAAGTCAGGTATATGTGGAAACTCAGTATTATGATACAGGTGATATCACAAACCAGTGAGTAAAGAGATGGATTACAGAACACATTTTCTTACTACATGTAGAGAAATTTAATTAAAACCTACTCCTCGTATATACCAAAAATAAAGGTCACATGGATTAAAGACCTAAATCTGAGAGGTAAAAGTATAACATCAGTAGAAGACAAAATTGTAACAGGAGATCTCTATGACCTCAAACCTTTGTAAGTATTAACTGTTAAAGCAAAAGTGATGGATTTGGCTACATCCAGTTTAAAGATTTCTATTCAGTGAAGGAAATCAGAGCAAAACAGACAAGTGACAGATTGAGAGAATATTAACTGTAAGGTGTATAAATATAAAGGGTTAACGTCTACATAGAATGAGCAAGGAAATACTGGAAATCACTGAGGAAAAAAAAAAGAGAATCACAATAAAAAAATGGGTAGATAATCTGAACAGGCAGCTCTCAGAAAGAAAAATGCAAATGAGTAGTAAGTGAATGAAGAGACAGTCATTCTAGTTAACGACAGAAGTGAAAATTACAGTAATGGTTAGATGCCATTTACACAAGAGTTCCAAAGTCTGGTAACAGCAAATGCCGAAACAGAAGTCCTCACTTGCCCATACTGGGAGCACACTCTAGCCCAGAGCTCCGAGGGCACTTATGGAAAGTAAATTAGTGAATATCCTACAACTCAACAATTCCATTTCTTGCTTTATATCTTCAAAATGTCCCTCATGTGGTTACACACGGAAACCTGTAGAGATATGTATTAAATGTTCACGATGCAACTGATTGTAACAGCAACGTCTTGGAGGCAAACTAAGCAAGCATCCATCAATAAGGGAATGGATGGGAAACCATGGTTTATAAATAGGACAGAAATAATGAAACAGACAATTTATAGTGATGTGCATTGATTTCAAAGACTTCCAACTGGCAAGGGGCAGAATTTGATGAGATTTATGGTATAACAACATTTTGTAAACTTAAAACACTAAGAGGTTTAAATGAATCTAATATACATACAAAATATATAGATGAAAGAGAGACTATGAAGAACTATCTTAAATGCATGAGCGTGAGTGCTGGGATGAAGGGGAATGGAACTGAAGGTGAAGGATGGACAGTTTTAAATGAGAGGAATGCACAGAGGGTGGTAGTGCTCTGAACAGAGTGGTGTGTCACCAGTTCAGGCCTGTGCCCCCCAAGTCCAACAATAGAAGCGGGGAGAGAGAAAGCAGGAGACAAGCACAGCACTGGACTGGGTTACCTCAAGTGTGTTTAGAGGAGAGGAACTGCGAAGAGATATAGAGGGCAATGAGAACGGAATGCGGAGGAGGGAGACCAAGCGTCCTCTCTTTGACTGTCTTGTGCACTGGACTGTGTTGTCTAAGGTATGTTTAGAGGAGAAGAACTGCGAAGGGATACAGAGGGCAATGAGAACGGAATGCGGAGGAGGGAGACCAAGCGTCCTCTCTTTGACTGTCTTGTGCGCTCTTGGCCATTCAGATGCAGGTTGTTAAAACACAAGCCTCTTCAAAAGGGAGCACTCCTGCACTGTTGGTGGGAATGTAAGTTGGTGCAGCCATTATGGAAAACAGTATGCAAAGTGAAAGTTGCTCAGTTGTGTCCAGCTTTTTGCAACCCATGGACTAAACAGTCCATGGAATTCTCCTGGCCAGAATACTAGAGTGGGTAGCCATTCCCTTCTCCAGGGGATCTTCCCAACCCAGAGATCAAACCCAGGTCTCCTGCACTGCAGGCAGATTCTTTACCAGCTGAGCCATCAGGCAGATTCCTTTAAAAAACTAAACATAGAGTTACCATATGATCCAGCAATCTCAGTCCTGGGTATATATCTGGAGAAAACCCTAATCTGAAAAGATACATGCACCCCAGTGTTCATTACAGCACTATTTACAATTGCCAAGACATGAAGCAACCTCAGTGTCCATCAATAGATGAGTGGATAAAGTGTGGCAAACACACAGAGAGAGAGAGAGAGAGAGAGAAAGAGAGGAATATTACTCAGCCATAAAAAGAGAGTAAAATAATACCTGTAGCAACATGAATGGACTTAGAGGCTATGTACTGAGTGAAGTCAGTCAGAAAAAAACAAATACCATATGATATCCCTTACATGTGGAATCAAAGATACAGCACAAGTGAACTTATCTCAAAAGAGTCACAGACGTAGAGAACAAACTATGGTCACCAAAAAGGGAAGAGGATAGGGCAGGGGATACATTAGGAGTTTGGGATTAGCAGATATAAACAACTATATATAAAACAGATAAACACCAAGGTCCTACTGTATAGTGCAGGAAACTCAATATCCTGTAATAAACCATAATGGAAATGAAATATATATGCTTCTGCATGTGAGCTAAATTGCTTCAGTTCAGCTCTTTTGCAACCCTATGGACTATAGCCTGCCAGGCTCCTCTGTCCATGGGATTCTCCAGGCAAGGATACTGGAGTAGGTTTCCATGCCCTCCTCCAGGAGATCTTAACAACCCAGGGATCAAGGCCATATCTCATGTCTCCTGCTTTGGCAGGTGAGTTCTTTACCACTAGTGCCACCTGGAAAGCCCCTCCAAAGTTAGCACCGACCTGCTGCTTGGCATTCTCCACCTCGGCTGTCAGCCTCTGGATCACGCGGTTCAGCTCATTGATCTCCTCCTTGGTTCTGCGGAGGTTCTCACCCTGCTGTGTCACCGTGACCTTTATCTCCTCGCACTGCAGGTTGGAAGACAGGAGGAAAGGACCAATGACTGCAAGGTGGCTGCAGGTACTGAGATGTTGTCATGCAGAGTCAACCCACATTTCTTCTGGGATTGTCCCACCTCCTGCCCTGCTCTGCGTGGACCTCCACCGTAGCCCCTCTGAGTGCATGGGTGCATTTTCCAGGGAAGCTCCAGCTCCAGTGGTCCCCTCTGCCCAATGGGGCAGTCTGCCCTCCAGCTCACCTTGGTTTGGTACCAGGACTCAACCTCGCCCGGCTGCGGCTGGCGATGTCATCATATTGAGCCTTGATCTCAGCCACAACCGAGTCCATGTTGAGCTCCCGGCTGTTGTCCATCTTGACCACCACTGAGGTGTCAGAGATTTGCGACTGAAGAAGGTAGATTTCCTGTAGGAGACAACAACCAGTGCCCTCATCTCCAAAGCCCTCTCAGATTCTCCTCTCCACAGGTAATTCAAAACACAAACCCCAACTCTGAAATTTTAGAAAATTAATTGGAAAACTTCTGACAAGTCAGGAAATTTTTTTAAGTGCTGCTTTAAGAATAAAAGGCTAGAATTTGTATCATAATATCAAGGCAGTGAGTAAGGTGGAACTTCATTAATGCCTGGATCAAAGAGGTAGATTTCTATGGATAGAGTCAAATTGGGTCACTCCAATTGGGTCCTCAACTACCCAGATCAGCTGTGACTGTATAAACCTAATCCACCAGATAACAGATAGGTTCAGAGTCCTGAATTTTCTAATTGGGCTTTCACACTATTTGAATTAATAAAATATGATTATTACATTCATATACTTAAACTTATAGTGTCAAATCTCCATGTTATGCTGTGTAGATAGGCAATGAATCATAGTCTTTCAAATTATTTTTTGTTTCTTGTCTTTTTTAATTGCAATATAGTTCATCTACAATGTTTTGATCACTTCATATGTATAGCAAACTGATTCAGTTATACATACATATATATCTTTTTTCAGATTTTTTTTCTTATAGTTATTACAGAATGTTGAGTTTAGTTCCCTGCGCTCTACGGTAGGTCTTTGTTGGTTATCTATTTTAGATGTAGTGTATATCTTTTCACTCCAAAAAGGAAGGGCATTACTCATTTCTATTTTGAAAGATCTGAGCAAGAGAAAAATCTCTTGTCATAAAAGGAAAGGATGCTGAGGCCCTAGAAGAATAAGGAATGCATAACTTTTCCTAGAACCAAGGAACCGCGACAGAAAACCTAGAAAAGCCTCCTCCACCCTCTGCTTCCCTTGTCCTTTTGAGATGGGAGGAGGCTCACCTCAGCGTACAGGGACTGCAGGAAGCTCATCTCCTCCCTCAGGGCCTCCACGTTGGCCTCCAGGTCAGCCTTGCGCAGATAGGCACAGTCAGTGTCCTGGTGGAGACACACAGGAGGGTGGGACAGGAGAGTGGGCCAGGGGAGCCTTCAGCCAACGTGGAGGCCTTGAGGCCATCTCCCAGCCCACCGCTTGCCCATCACATATATATCAGTGGGACCCCCTGGGATAGAAGTGGGGAGGAGTCAGGCTCCTAGAGACTTCTTTCCACTTCCTCCGGAACTAGGGATCCCACAGAAGCAGGTAGCCTAAAATGACAACCCAACATGCCAGGCTGGCCACCAAGCCAAACTGGTCCATAGGGCGTGGCCGTGTGCTGAGCACAGAGCCAGGGGTGGTCCAGGCACCACTCAACACCCAAGCAGCTGGCTCTCCCATCTGAAACCAAGGCCACACCTGTCCTGGCAGATTTTCTACCAGCCCTCTCTCCATTCCATGATTACTAACAAACGAGGTGTATATGGTAAGCACAGTATTTATGAAGAGCATTAGCATTCACTTCAACTCACCAATTTGAAATCAAAGAGAAATCATTGTTTTCTCCCCTGGTTTTTTCCACTGTCTCCACTTGCACTGAATAAAAACCACAGTTCCCATAATCACTAGCAAGCTGAGAACTAATACCTCCCGATCTGGGAAGCAAAGGCCATAGGAGAGTGAAACTGATTTGAAAGCAACCATTTCAGCTTTGGGGAAGTTTACAAAAAGCCAAACAGTAACATGATGAGGTCTCTTTTTAAGACGCTTCCATCAGCACAAGCTGGGTTCCTGCACGGCACCAAGATGGCTTTGGCAGCCTGACCCACCGACAAGCCTCCGTTTGCCGAGGAACCTGGTCTGACCACCACAATTGGACTGCCTCGAAATTAGCAAGGTGCCCCGTCTCCGAGCATGCAGCGTCCAATATTTAATTCCTCTCCATGTGCAACGAGTCACTCACCTTCTCAGCACCACAAACTCATTCTCGGCCGTAGTCTTGAGAGCCACCTCTTCTTCATACCTGAGGAGAGACAGCACAGTTGGAGAGGCCCCACCCCAGGGGTAAGGGCCTCGGGCTAGCCAGCCGAGTCCTAGGTATCAAAACCCCCTGGTCCTGCCCTGGACTTTCTGTGTGTCTTAGGAGAAGCATTTGGCCCCTCTATACTTCTGTTTCTCAGCCACAAAGAACCCACCAAAGGACACTGGATATGGAGTCCAGATACCTGATTTCTGGTCCAAGTTTGGGCTGAAGTCGCTGCAAAACCTCAGGCAAGTCACTGAATCTCTCTGCATCTAGGGTTAAATTGCCCAGTGTGTGATCAGGTACTCAGTAATTATTTGTTCATTTCAAATGAATGAAAGATGCTCCAGGGGGCCTTTCAACTCTAAAACTATAAAAAACGGAGCGACCCGGGAGGCCATTCTCTCCCCCTCCCCCAACATCCAAGACCTTGAAATCAGAGAAGCTACCTATGGTGACCAGACTGCTGGGAGCATTTCCACAGCCTTACTCTGCCAGCTTGGTCTAGTCTCTCTCTCTTGCCTGTGAGGTTTTATCACTGGAGCAGTCCTGCCCCAACCTGACAAGGAGCACCGGAGTTCCCAGAACATGGTTTTCACAACTTTTTAATGACGGGGTAATTGGGACTGCTATAAACTCTGAGCCCTATAATTACCGGCCCTCACACCCCCAGAGCAGGAGACAGACCCTGACACCTGCAAACACAATTGTGTCTGCATTTGCATCCCCCCAGGCAAAGTTTAAAAATCCATTGCTGGATCCATCCGGATGGTAGAGCCTGATCTTCCAAGACTAGAATTTCAACTACTTCCCAGTGAAATTAACAGCACCAATTATGTCAAAATCACCCATCACTCTGTCCATATCCACCAAGCAAAGAAGAGCAAGTTAACAGTGACCCAGTAAGTTTAAACAAGGTAATGGCCAGACTAGATAAATCGAATTAAAGCAAAAGATGTACATGGACTTTGAATTGTGGAGCCTGGCAGAACAAGAGCCTGATAACTTATCTGCCGAGTAAATAGAATGATCCAAGTTCATCAGACACTTGAATGGTATCTGTCGGATCATTGTCACGGTAACTCCCCAGAGGCCTCTCCTTTCCTCCACACTAGCACTGACTGCTCCCAAGCGTCTGTTCTCCATCCTCCTGCTTCCTTTGTTCCTCACTCTCCATCTCTCTTGGGCTTCCCTGGTGGCTCAGATGGTAAGGAATCTGTCTGCAACGCAGAAGGCCAGGGTTCAATCCCTGGGTCAGGAAGATCCCCTGGAGAAAGGAATGGCTACCCAGTCCAGGATTCTTGCTTGAAGAATTCCATGGACAGAGAATCCTGGCAGGCTACAGCCCAGGGGTCACACAGAGTTGGACACGACTGAGTGACTAACACTTTCACTGTCACTCTCCATCTCTGAGTCAGTCTGTGCTCTGGATGTGTGCCCACCTCTCCCAGGCTGGGAGCTCTTCTGCCCTGCAAAGCTTTCCCCCTTTCCCAGAATGGGGCTGCAAGTGTTGAGAGCTGAGACAAGACAGAGCAGACTAATAACGCAGAACCATCTTAGTAAGTAGGCTGGGATGACCCTAATCTTCAGCCACCTCCATCTCCGGGAAGGTTGTATGAACTCAGTCAAGACCCACTGCACACTTATAACCACCCCCAGCATGACCACACTCACTTCTTCTTGTACCCCTCCAGAACTTCCTCCACGTGGTTGAGCTCTGAGGCTAGCCTCCCACTGTCGGCCTCCACGCACTCGGCCTCCCGCCTCAGTGTCTCGATGTAGCCATTGAACAGGGGCTCCAGGTTGCTCTCGCAGCACTGACGGTTCTGGTAGAACTGCAGCTTGGTCTCCAGCAGCTTGTTCTGCTGCTCCAGGAAGCGCACCTGCCATCCAGAGCAGTAGAAAGAGACTCAGGGGGAGCCCCAGGAGGTGACTGGTCCCCTAGAGCTCCCTCTGCCCTTGGGGATGATCCATGACCTGCCCCCAGAGCCAAATAATCTGACCAAGTCAGAAAATGCAAGACACAATTGCTCCCCAAAAAAACTTCCCTTCACTCCTTCCCTCCTTCCAGAAAGAATACACAATTTTTTGTGAATTATTTATTTTGCACAGAATGAAATAAGTTCTCATCCTGCAAAAATATCCCAGACTTCATGTGGCAAGACAAAAATGGCCCCTCAAAGATGTTTATGCCTCAATCCTCAGAACCTGGAAATAGGTTACATTACGTGCAAGAGGACCTTGCGGGTGGAGTTAAGGTTATGAAACTGAAAATCAAGAGATTAGCCTGAATTATCCAGGTGGCCCCAAGATAGTCACACAGGCCTGTTAAACTGGAAGGCAGAAGAGTAAAAGATATGCTCAAAAGAAGGAAGCAGAGGAGAGATTTGAACCATGAGAAGCTCTGGACCACTATCATCTTTGAAGATCAAGATCAAGTCTTGAGTCAAGGAATATGGCGACCCCTAGACACTGAGACCAACCTCTGGCAGTCAGCCAGCAAGGAACAGGGACTCCAGTCCTCCAATCACAGACCTCAATTCTGTACAACGTCTGCATGGCCTGAAAGTAACTTTTCTCAGGACCTCCAGAGGAAGTACAACCCTGCTGACCCCTTGATTTTGGCCTCATTAGGTAAAAGGTTTGTGTTCTTTTAAGCTGCTAAGTTTGTGGGCATTTTTATGGCAGTGATTCAAAAATGCACCCACCATGACTCTCCTTCACCCTGACCCCAAGGCAAGGGGTCCAGAGGGACTGGACCAGGAATTTGAAGATTTCTCACTGCCTAACTCTGCCACTCACCATGTCATTGTGCCTCATTTTTTCTGAACCTCAGTTTATTTATTTTTTTTTATTTACTTATTTATGGCTGCCTTCAATCTTTGCTGCCGCTCGAGGACTTTCTCTAGTTGTGGTGAGCAGAGGCTCCTTTCTAGTTGCGGTGTGTGGGTTTCTCCTTGAGGTGGCTTCTCCTGCTGCAAAGCAAGGGCTCCACAGTCCGAGCTCAGTAGTGTGGCACACGGGCTTAGTTGTGCCGAGGCACATGCAATTCTCCTGGACCAGGGATCGAACCTCTGTCCCCAGGACTGGCAGGGGGGTTTTTAACCACTGGATGACCAGGGAAGTCCTCTGAGCCTCACTTTAAACTGAGGCAGTGAGAACACATCAGCAATGGCACACTGGCAGCCCCCAGGTGCGATCTGGCCCAGAAGCATGTTTTATTTGGCCTTCACACTGTTTTATAAAAATTCAATTCATTGCCAGTATCTAATAAGAGAGTGATTTGGGGCACGAATCTGGTTTTCCCTCACCTTAACACGCCTGAAACTTGGACAATGCTGGGTATGAGCTGGATTTCAACCTCGCCCAACCCCTGGTGGTGGTCTTGGGCAAGGAGTGACCTGCGTGATCCAATGTCATCTTCATTTTGCCGTTGTGAGGGAAGAATGATTTGGACAGCCAACGGCATGTTAAGAATGGATGTCCAGCACTTTTGCTGACAGGCATGCCTCTTCCTGATGAGAGCATTTGTCTAAGAACAAAGTTTCCACCCCTCCCGCCCCCATCCCCTTGGAATGCACCTTCCTACAAGGTCCAAGGTGCAGATGTGCCCAGGAATCACCCTGGAAAGGGAGGCTTTCCTCCAATGGACGTGGGTGGCCATCCTTCCCAGAGCCATCAGACTCACAGAGGGAGCTTCATTGGAACACAAGAAACCAGAGCTATACACCCAGCCAGAAGGCCGGCTTGGAGACTGCAACATCGGAACAGCACCGTGCTTCATCCCCCAACCCGGCCCCCATGATCTCCTGTTTCTCACCTCACTGTCTTTAATCCATGTATGTTTTGAGTAGGGGAGTACATGAGGGCCTGAAGTCCTAGAAATTCCCAGCCTTCCCACAAGGTGCCCACCAGACAGGAGCAGGACAGGAGCTTCTGGCCTCTCTCTCTGTCATGGCTCCCCTGTCCACGAGGGAGATGGCAGCATCTCCTCTAGGAGAGGGTGAGACACCAGCCTCAGTAGAGAGGCCCAGCCCCCCCCACCCC
>SJXQ01002265.1:171548-261359 GCA_006408695.1 Aepyceros melampus
TGATTACACTGAAGTCTCATGGCCACATTTGAAAACTGAGACCCTGATTCAGTCGTGTTCTCAGGGCCATGAGCTGATTCGGAACAGGGCAGTCCCCAGGTATTTGAACCCAGTCTGTCACCAGGTTCCAAGTACCTTTCCCTTCCTAAGCCGCAGCCCAGGGGACAAGCCAGACACCCACCTTGTCGATGAAGGCAGCGAACCTGTTGTTGAGACACTTGATCTGCTCCTTCTCCTCTTGCTTCACGCACTGCGCCTTGGGGTCGATCTCCAGGTTGAGGGGCGTGAGGAGGCTCTCATTGACCGACACGGTGGTGATACAGGGTGGGGTAGGCCCGCAGAGGCCCCCTACCCGGTAGCCAAAGCTGCCCTCTCCTCGGAAGGGCCAGGCATAACTCACTGCAATCCGCGGGGACCCCCGGCACACAGGCTCCGGCTGCTGAAGCCCCCGAGACGCCGATAGCCAGGGCCCCTGGAGCTGCCCCCGTGGAAGGCCAGGCTGTTGGCAAAGCCATGCACCCCAGGCTTGGGCACAACAGCTGAGCAAGAGCTGAAGTCCCTGACCCTGTAGCTGGAGCTATTGTGGTAGGAATGGCTCGCCATGCCTCTGCTCGCCAGGCCAGAGCCAGAACAGGGAGGTGGGGAGAATCCAAGGATGCCAGGACCCGCTAGCCCTCCTGCCTTTTATCAGGCGGACAGCAGGCCTCCAGACAATGTAATAATCAGGAGAAAGTCATTAACATCATTTATGAGCGTGGGAATCTCCCGCTAGGCAGGCCGAGAGGAAAGCTGAAACTTGCCTCCCTTAATAGATGTATCAAGGAGACCCTGCATCACAATAAACTTGCCCCTGCCTTTTCAGCCCCACAGGCCTAGACACATCCATGAAGCCCCTAATTCCCCTGCAGCCCTGGGATCAGACATGACATCGTGATCCCACATGGGGCGAGTGGAGGCCTGTACCAGTGGATTCTTGAGACTCAAAGCGTCCCACGTCCCACTAAGGTCCCTGGGCCTGTCCTTCCCAGCAGAGCACACAATGCCTGGAGCATCCTTCCAGGTGAGCGTGGGTAAGGGGTCATCTTCGAGTTTTTCCCTGACATGGATGAAAGTGAAAGTCTCTCAGTCATGTCTGAATCTTTGTGACCCCATGGACTATACAGTCCATGGAATCCTCCAGGCCAGAATACTAGAGTGGGTAGCCATTCCCTTCTCCAGATCTTCCCACCTAGAGAGATTGAACCCAGGTCTCCTGCATTGCAGGCGGATTCTTTACCAGCTGAGCCACCAGGGAAGCCTGGCATGGATGAAGGTGCTGGTCTCTCTTCTTACGTGCTGTTGGCTGGCCAGCCGCTAATCCCTCCCATTGGCACAAGCAGGACAACTGCGGGGTCCTGCAGGTCACCCAGTGCACAACAGCACCCCGTCTCATAGTAGAGTTCTGAAGCTAGTAGCGGCCTCTCGATTCAGAAACCGTGCCTTACCCACTTTTATAGCCCTCATGGCAACCAGCACATACTAGCTCCTCAGGAAGAATTGCTTGAATAGCCCGGACACAAGAGGGGAGGGCCAATGTGTGGAGAGCTCCTCCATCTAGTCCACAGACACTGGCTGGCCCCCAACTGTGTGCCAAGCCTGGGAGCCAGCCTGGAGGAGGTGCCTTCATTCTTGGGGGTGAGTGCTGATGTCCCACCCGAGTAGGACCCTGGTCTAGATGCTGCGGGAGATAAGGAGAGTAGACAGAGTTTGCCTTGAGGAACCTCGTTCTCATGGGAAGACCAGACAGAGGCAGGAAAGACAGATGGCAAGAGAGGGAAAGAAAGACCGATCAGGCAAAGGGGGTGCTCCTGGCATTCTGAGGAGGGCCATTTACTTACGGTAGGCTGGGCTGGGGCGGGGGGATCACAAAGGAGGTGGGAGCCAAGGCAGGTCCTGAAAGACAGTAAGATTTGGCAGAAAGAACAGAGGCAGGGGTGCCAGGCAGAGGCACTGGGCAAGCCAGACACCCAGAGAAATTGCCCAGCACTTGAGGCCCCTCGACAAACCAAGGCCCTCAGCCCGGGCCCCCCCCCCCCCCAACCACCTCATAAGATACCACCTCCCAGAAGATCAGGGGGAAATGGGCCCAGTGGGGAAGTGCCTGCCTCTTGGATCAAGTGCCATCGGCGGCCCTGACTGCCATGATGCCAAAGCCCTCAGCTCGCCAGGGTCTTGAGTAAAACACTCATTACAAGAATCTCTATGCATAAAGCCAAGAACAAGGACTAACCTTCCAGAACGCCCCTGCAGGAAGCAGGCTTAGGGAAGGGGCATAAGAGAAACAGGACAAGGAGAATAAGCGGGGAGTCCTCTCTGCTCTCTATCTTTCTCTCTTCCCCCTCCTCACACACACACGCCCCCCCTCCAGCAGGAAGCAAAGTCCTACTCTATGTGGGGAGCACAGGGATCTATCCAGAGGGAGCATTCGTGCCCCAGGAGCAAAGGTGCAGAGTCCCCAGGGTGAACCCAATCAGTGATGGGATAAGGAGACCCTGCAAACTGAATTTCTACAGAAAAAACCGACTCCAGTCCTTTGCTCTTGTGGCCACAAGATTGCCTCCCCATCCCCGCTTGCTGGCACAGTTCATGTACCAACCCTGACTGGTGGGAGGAGATTTGCCTGGGCCAGAAGGCCAGGCTGCTCCTCCACGTGGACTCGCTGATTAAGGGAAACAAAATAGAAACTGCAATACAACACGGGTGCTCTGGAAGGGTCTCATGCTGGTCTCTGAATGTTTCTCACATTCAACAAGAATGTATTGAGCACCAGAGCCAGTCACCATTCTTTGAACTTGGGTTACACCTGTGAATAAAGCACACAACAACTTGTATTTTGTTTAAGTTTCCATTCCGTGGAAAGAGATTGACAATAACCTTGGTGGCTCAGATGGTAAAGAATCTGCCTGCAATGTGGGGGACCCGGGTTGAATCCCTGGGTCGGGAAGATCCCCCGGAGAAGGGAATAGCAACCCACTCCAGTATTCTTACCTGAAGAATTCCATGAACAGAGGAGCCTCGTGAGGTACAGTTCATAGGGTTGCAGAATCGGACATGACTGAGTGACTACCCTAGATGATGATAAGTCTTATGGAAAGAATAAACAGAACAAGACAAGAGGAATCAGGAGAGTAGGGAGAAAGATGGGGCCATTCATAGCAGGGCGGTCTGAGTGGGCTGCACTGAGAAGGTGACTTTGAGCCAAGGTTTTGAGGAGATAAGGGGATGAGCCACGAGGGCAGTGGAAGAGCCAGGGCAGCTGCTCAAGGCGCACACAGGCCTGGCTGGTTCCCTCCAGGAACAAGGAGGCCAGTGTGGTTTGAGGGGCAGGAGCAAGTTCCGAGTGTGGGCAAGTCTAGGAGACAGGGAGTGGAGGGTTCCACTCCAATCATGGAGCCGGTGGGCTCCCATTAAGGGCAGTGTGGGGCCGGGGGCTTGATGGACATGAGTGAAGTGTTAGATGACCTCCATGACATGACGGCAGCCTGGAAAACAGACTGCAGAGGGAGGCAATGGAGGAAGCAGGGGGAAGGGTCAGTGGGAACCCTGGGAGACAGCAGAGCCTCGTGCTAGGGAGGAAGCCCCAGAGGGTGTGCAAGTGGCCGGCTTTGGGTGGAACCTGAAGAAAGAGCCAACCACATTTATTGGATTCAGGATGTGAGAGAAAGGGAAGAGTCAAGGATGTCTCCACATTTTCGGGTGGGGTAAACCTATCCCTGGGCTCCTCCAGTGGCTCAGCAGTAAAGAATCCGCTTATAGTGCAGGAGACGAGGATTTGATTCCTCAGTCAGGAAGAGCCTCTGAAGGAGGGCGTGGCATCCCACTCCTATATTCCTGCCTGGAGAATCCCAAGGACAGAGGAACCAGGCGGGCTACAGTCTATATAGCAAAGAGTCGGACATGACTGAGGTGACAGCTCATGTGCACGCAAACCTGTCTCCACAACAAAGAAAAGCAGTGAAGCAGTGAGAAAAATGCCAAGATCAGTGCCCCAGACACTCATCCTGGCTCTGCTGATGCTATAGCCTGGCACAAGTCACCCACCCTATCTGGTCCCCCGTGATCCCAACAGAGCATGCCAGGATCAGACTGGATGGCCTTCAACATTTCCTAGGGAAGCCATGGGATCTCAGTTTTGTTGGGAATCCATTAGAGTTCATCGTTCCACAGGGCCCGTGCTAAGTACACTGGATAGATGATAGATAGATAGATAGATGATGAATATTTAGAGATAGATAGATGATAGACGGATAGATAGACAGATGCTGAACTCTCTTCTCCAGCCAACAGACCTATTTCTCGCTGTGTCCCATCCCTTACTTGTGTGAATGTGAGCTGCTTCTGGTCCCAAGCACTGCTTGGGAGAAACAAGAGCAAACCTACTTTGTTGTCTTTGGAATTGAAACCATGTCACCTGCCCTTAAACCCTTGTGAAGCTAACCTTTTAAAATCTAAGTTTCACCTGAAATGATACAGTATTTATTGTTTGTTAATTGGCTGTACCTCAATACAAAATAAAAAGTGTTTCTTTGAAAAACAGCTGATCTCATGCACAAAATAATACAAACATGAAAAAATCTGAGTTAAAAATACCTCTTTCTTTAGCAACACTGATTTCTTTGAATGCCTAGCTCTGTCTCTTTTCATTAACATTATTCATGACAATATTGTCAGATTTTCATTTTCTATTCCTTCTTAGGGCTCTGAGTATGTATTCATACCAATAATTTCTTGAAATTCAATTTTACAATATACTTTTCTAGAGCCTTGTTAAATGATGAGTGTGTTAAAAAAAAAAAAAAAAAAAGTCCTTCCATTGCTATCATGGACTGGCAAGGGACAAGATCTCTTCCTGCTAACTTTGTTCACACACCAACCAGGGCTTCCCAACAAAACTAAGCCTTATGGTTTCCTCTACCCTCTGGAGACAGAACTGTTGATGAGGGACCCCAAAAATCACAGACGCTCTGATCTTAGCATCTGTGTTCATGCACCTGGCTGGTGTCCAACACATGAAATTCTTCACTCAACAATATTCAAGTCTTACCATCTGTGTTTTTAAAGCATCATCTCCACCATCTGAGGAAATGGCTGGTTCTATCCAGCTTTGCTTCTTTCCTCTTTCCTTTTCACTGAAATACATCCTTCCTTAACTCCAAGGAGTTTTTTAATGCTTTATGCACAATGTGACATCCTCTCTTTACATTAAAGCTGTTTCTTCCACATAAAGTCAACTGCCCTTTAAGTCCTGAGTTCCATCCCAACAACTGGTGAACTCCAATTATCTCCTTTTGTTAACATTCTGTCTAGGTTAATTCCCTGTATCTGTTTTGCTTGTGCAGGATTTAAGGAAAATGCGTGTCCCGGCGGTCTGGGCAATGGTGGCTTCCTAGGAGGACGTTAGAGGG
The DNA here is from genome assembly GCA_006408695.1 of Aepyceros melampus. Lineage (NCBI taxonomy): Eukaryota > Metazoa > Chordata > Mammalia > Artiodactyla > Bovidae > Aepyceros > Aepyceros melampus. Next base: position 176,993 of record SJXQ01002265.1, read on the forward strand.
GGACAGGCTGCACGTCAGCAGTGGCACCGAGTCGCTCCGGGGTGTGCAGGGACTCAGGGCAGAAGGCTTCCCACTGTTCAGGACCGGCATGATGGCATCTCAGAAGTGTTCCCTGCTGCCTTCTCTCAGGGGGGCTCATGCCTTTACTCTCAAAGGTAGAGAGTGAAGTGAAGTGAAGTCGCTCAGTCGTGTCCGACTCTTTGCGACCCCATGGACTGTAGCCTACCAGGCTCCTCTGTCTGTGGGATTTTCCAGGCAATAGTACTGGAGTGGATTGCCATTTCCTTCCCCAGGGGATCTTCCCGACCCAGGGATTGAACCCGGGTCTCCTGCACTGTAGACAGACACTTTAGCGTCCGAGCCACCAGGGAAGTCCAAAGGTAAAGATTAGGCTAATTCATTAGAAACTCACATGCAACATCCCTTGGGCGGAGTTTCTTGTGGAGCCTGGCTTGCTCCCTGATATAGGATACCTTTGGCCCAATTACAAATTCTGACCTAATCTAGTTAATCTTGCAGCTAAAGGACACAGAGATGAGCCTTCCTGCCCCAGAAGGACCTAAGGGCAGGGAAGGCAGAGCTTCCCGGATTACTGGGTGCATTCCTGTGTTCCTGTAATGTAAAGAAGGCTGCTTCCCGGGCGGAAGGGAAATGTGTATAATCGTGCCAATGATGCGTCCCCAAGGTGGGGAATGGGGGCGGTGAGTGGCAGCAGTATACTCTGGTGGGGGACAGTATTTTGTCACTGACATTGCTTAGAATTGCTCGTGCTTGGTGATAAGAACAAACTGATTTTTAGTTTTACTATTGATTTTTAAATTCCTTACCCAAAAAATGCACCCCTATGGCCTACACCCAGGGGAGATCAGTCTCATTGTATCCTTCACCCCACCGCATACATCACCAAGTGGCTCAAATACAGTAAGAGTTGATTCCTTGATCGCTTAGCACCTTTGAGGGTATAAACTGGTCAGTAGGATAGCCCTCCACACAGGAATTCAGAGACCCAGGCTCTGATGAGTATTATAGTTCTCTCCTGGCTGAGACATGTGAGTGTTGGATGCTGGATTAATCACCAAGGAATACAGTCACTAGTCACTCCTTCTGCCGATGTGAAATGAGGTGACCTGACCTCACAGCCTGGAGAGGGCTGGCATTTCCAATTCCATCTTGGCCTTGGGCTGGGTCAAACTCACATCACCTTAGATAGACTTTAATGCAACAGACTTAGAAATCCTTCCATACATGCAGAAGCTTTGGGTCAACCCTCAAGTATTTAGAGTTTTACTAAGTGTAACACCTCCTTCCCTCACAATCCCAGATCAGCAGAAGGTTCCTGCCTGTGGATTAGATCCCTATTTCTAAGAGGCTTTCAAGCTAAGTGAGACGTGCTGAGATGGGGCGGCGGCAGGCAGATGGGCACAGAATAAGAGCCTGGAGCCAGGACAAGAAGGGCAGGGGCCCGCCCGCTCGTGCCCTAGGCAGGTGCAAGGCAGAAGCAGGGTTTCTGAGGTGCGGGGTTATCAGAAGAACATCATATCACTGGGAAAAACAGGAGGGGACCTGGGGGAACAGCTTTGAGTCTCCTGTATCTGATGCCAGAAAGAGATCAGGCTGTTCTGATTTCTGGAGCAAAATAGCTGCTAAAAATCTATGATTCAGATGTACAAAAAAACTAAATTATCTATTATTGTTTTGCATGAGGAATGGCGATCCAGGGGATTTTTCCAGAGAACCCAGAATGGCAGCCAAGTCCCAAAGCTCAGCATCAAAGGATGTTAGTCCCCAAGGTCTAAGAGAGCTACACATTGGACCTGCCCATTACTTTTCATGGTCATAGGCCCCAGAGATGTTCTGGGAGGAAGCTGAGGTGGAAGGACCACAGTCTTGCCAGTGCCCAGCAGCATGGAAGGCAAAGTGTAGCCAATGGTTTTCAGGCAGCACCAGTATCGGGGGACCTCACAGGAATCAGCCCTCAACGAGCTTGTGGGACCACCACTTAACTGTAGGCAACTGTGGAGCCCGCACCCCACCAGCTGTCACCTAGGCAGAGGCCTGCTCAACAATGCTTCCCCTTGATGCAACACACATTGAAAATCTCCTCAAAGAAGGAGGCGGAGGTATGTTACAGAGACCTGCCCACCCAGCCAAGCCTTTATAGCTGTGAGCAGACCGGCTGGGCCCTGGGGAGGGGGTTTAAAAGTGAGGTGAGAGAATAGGTTTGAGCAGAGCTTAAAACTGAAATCTTAAAATGAATTTAAAATGTCTTAAATTCTGAAATGAGATGATTCTAATGAAGAGTGGTTGCCAATTACGGAATCCAGCCAGTGTAGTAAATGACCCCAAAACATAGCAGCTTTTTAAAAAACTTTTTATTTTGTATTGAGGTATAGCCAGTTAACAAGCAATGTTGTGATATTTCAGTTGAACAGCAAAGGGATTCAGCCTTACTTATATTAATACCTATATCCATTCTCCCCAAACTCCCCTCCCATCTAGGCTGCCACTTAACGTTGAGAAAAGTTCACGTGCTATATAGTAGGTCCCTGCTGGGTTTCCATTTTAAATATAGCAGTGTGTACATGTCCATCCCAAACTCCCTACCTATCCCTTCCTCCATCCTCCCCACCCCCAGCAACCATAAGCTTGTACACAAAGTCAGTGGGTCTAACACGCAGCAGTTTTAAAAGCCAACATTTGTTTTACTTATGAATCTGTGGTCTGGGCAGTAATCAGCAGAGTCAGCTCACGTTCTGCCTCAAGGAGCTCCCGAATTCCCAGGCAGCACCCACGGATGCTCTGAGCCCAAAGCGGCAGCCATCCTTGCCCTCTGCTGCTCAGCCCACACAGGAGGAAGAGTGGCCAGTCTCAGCCCCCTCGCTGCTTCTGGAGGAATAGTGGTGGCCAACACAGCAGACCATGGGGGTCGAGGGCACCTGAGAAGTCCTGAAGAAGAAGAGGAGGTTTGGTGTCTGTGTTGGGGTGAGGGAAAGCTGATGGAGACATGAGAGGCAGCTGTACCCACAGATGCTGTCAGGCTGCTAAGGGTCAGGACTGATGCTTTGGTTCCCAAAGAGGTGAGGACACCCAGGGGGCTACAGTGACAGGGGACTCAGCTTTGGGTTCCACTTAGGGGTCCCTTCCAGGGTTGTCAGGCTGGCCGTGAGACAGGGAGGCAGCTAGCTGTCTGGAGGGTGTGGTGGGACTCAGCGTCCTCCGGAGTTCCCCAATCCTAACAGCTCAGGAGGCTTGCCAGAGGAGAAATTTCAGGAGCCAAACAGAAAAAAAAAATTTTTGGCCTAGAAACACTTATAACTAGCCCTCTCCTATCTAGTTCCAGGCTCTCATCCAGCTGCATCATATGAGCCTGATGTGCAATCCATTTCACAGCTCTGAGTTCTGTGGTTCAGACCATCCGACAGAGATGCATGAGTCCTGCTCTGGGACCTGAGGTGCCTTAGAGAAGATGCTCCTGGACTGCCGGCATTGCAATGCTTCCCCACTAGAGGGCATCCTAGTCTGGCTACAAAGGCACACAATGCCATGATTGGGGAAAAGCCATTTTCCTCCATGAAGCCTTCAAAGGTTGATGGGCATAAAGCGCAGCTTCCCTGACTCTTCCCAGCCTGGATATTTTTCACTCTCCCAGAAGCTTCCCTCTGAGTGCTCAGTACCTCATGGTATAACCTCCTTGGACAACCCACAGTCATCACCCCTACATGTTAACTTTCTAACAGATCTTGCGTACCAGGCCTCCTTCCTCTGGACATTCCTATGCCTTGTCAATTTCAGCTCCTTAAAAATCTGCTTCCAAGACACATCTACCCAGGCACCAAAGGCTCAGCAGAAGATGTCAGAAGATGAAGAGCTCAGGTTGGCTCCAAGAAAGCCCTCTTTCTCATCTCCTAGGTCTTTCCCACTTTCTTTGCTTCATTTCTGGTCTTTCTTTTAGACCACTTGGCCAGAGTTGAGTCCATCACACTTCCCAGTTCTTGGCACAGTGTCTTCACCAGCACATAGAAGGCTCTTTCCTCTTTTACTCATCTGTTCCACCTCATTTCTTATCCCTCCTCTCACTCTCCTCACCAAAGGCACCCACTGTAATGCATGTGATGATGTCTCCAAATTGTATAAAGTATTATAGCCTTATTAGTGTAAAGTAGGGCTTTCCTGTGGCTCGGATGATAAAGAATCTGCTTGTGTGGCCAGAGACTTGAGTTTGCTCCTTGAGTTGGGAAGATCCCCTGGAGAAGGGAATGGCTACCCACTCCAGTATTCTTGCCTGGAGAATCCCACAGACAAAGGAGCCTGGTGGGCTACAATCCATGAGGTCACAGAGTTGGACATGACTGAGCAACTAAACATATACACACACATTGTGAAGTAAGTAGCAATGCTTTTGGACAGTGTATATTTTATTTACATACATGGTATGGTTTTGACACTGTTTAACTCAACACTGTGTTTGTAAGTACATCAGTTCTGTTGCTTCTAACTTCCATAATACAACTTTATCACCTTTTATGTTATCTAGGCTGACTCCCACTTCCTTCTGCTACAAACAAGGCCACCATGAATTGTCTGGTGCTGGCAGAGGGGCTGCTCTCAGATGTGGGGTTGAACTTCCCTCAGAAGTGGGGTTGCTGGGTCCTAGGCTTTACACATGCCTAAATACATGAGCAATGCTACCCTGCTTTCCAGAATGCCTGCACCAGCTCTTATTCCACCCCCAGTGCCCTAGCGTCCCCATTCTCCCAACTCTCCACTCATTGTTGGTAGTACCTGCTTTTTAACCCTTGCCATTCTGATGGTAGAAGGATAACTCATGGTTCTGGTCTGCATCCTCTAAGGACTGGCAGGAGCATCCTCAAAGCCATTTGGTCTTTCCCTTTGGGGGGCTGTCTGTGCAGACTCTGGCTAGCTTTTCACTGGATTTTCTGTCCTTTGCTTGTTGTTCTGTAGGGCTCCTTATATATTGCAGATATTAAGCTTGTCCCAGGCTCTCCACTTTTTCTCTATAGTCTTTCACTGAAGTAGAATTCTTAATTTTGATGTGATTATGTCAATCTATCTTTTTCCTGTTGTTTTGCTTTTTTCTTTTTTTGTGTGTGATTTTGACTTCTAAAGTTTGCTTAAGAAGTCTTTTCCCACCCCTAAGTTACAAGGATTTTCTTTTATATCTTCTGTTTGCTTTAACTTGCATGTTTCATGTCCAGACCTTGCATTCGTTGAGGTCTCCCATGGCATATGCTATAAACGGGACACCAGCTCTATGCTTTCCATGTAGTGGGTCTATTTTTACTTATCTCACCAGCTGAATAAATAACTCTTGTTGCCACCATCATCAAATACCAAATTTATCTTACGTTAAAGGGCCTGTTTTGAGCTCTCTCTTCTGCTCCAATGGTCCATTTACCTGCCCCTACACAGGTACTAGGCTTTTTAATTACTGTGACTCTCTATCCTCAGATATTCTCTTTGCTTTCCTTTTTTCATAACCAACTTTACTGTAAATGGACTTTATTCTTTTGCATAAAAATTAGATTGATTTTATCAAGCCCCTCAAAAGAAATTCAGCTGGAATTATATTGCATTATACTTAAAATTAATTTAGAGAGAATTGATATCTTTAAAATATTAGGTCAGATTATTTCTGAATATGATATAATCCTACTTAGATTTTCTTGTATTCTTTTATAAGAGTCTAACCTCTTCCATAAAGATTGTATAAATAGTTTATTGTTACATGGCAACTACTGCGCTGTTTTGATCACTCCTAGGAATAGTATCTTTATTTTTCTATTTATTGTCTCATTGGTGACACTGATATAGAAACACACTTTTAATTTTTGTAAGTTGATCTTGTAACCAGCAGCACTGTTCAACGTATCCTGTCATTTCTAGAGTTTTTTGGTTGATTTTTGTTGAGTTTTCTACACAGCTGATCCCACTGTCTACAGATAATACCAGCCCTTTCTCGTCTACATTAATTGCATATACTTATTTTCTTGGCCAGGAACTCCAGTATGCCAAGCAAGCACGGCTTTGAGAGCCCATGTCTTTGTCTTGTTCCCAACCTTCATTGGAATGAGCCCAAAGTTCCTCTTTAGGTATGACACCCTTTGCGATCCACCAGTGCTCTTTGAATATTTCTGTGCTGTTCTGCCCTTTTCTACCATTCTGACTTCCCCAAGCCCTACCCACTCTTCAAAACTCACTCAAGTCTGGCCTTTCCCACAGAGCCTCCCTGATTGTACCAGCCTACAGTGAGCTCGGTCCTTGAAACAGACACACTTTATCAAGCAATTGACAGTCAAGCATAATCAATCGCAAACTGCCTTGGAAAACGGACTATATCTACTATCTTTAACATGTACTTGTTTCCAAACCTACCTGATTAAACAGTCAGCTTTTGGAAGACAGGGAAGTATGGAAAATGTCTCCTCACCTCTTACAGGACAGAGTACTCGCTGAATAAACAGTTGTAGAGTATGTGACGGTGCCACGAGTTATCAGCTCCAGCCGCTGTGCCTCAGTGTATTGCAAGTTCAAGGCGGAAGGCAAAACTGGAGGCGGCAAGATTGGAGAACAAAGGAGGCAAAGGGGGAGGGGACGCAGTTCCCTCCTGGATTGCAGGCAATGCAGGCTTAGCCTCAGGGGCTTTCACAAAGACCGTCTCCTTTCATCCTTAGGGAGGCCTAGGAGGCCAGTGTTCCAATCCCCACTTTACAGACGAAGAAACAAGGCGCTCAGAGATGGCCTTACTTGTCACACAGCTAGTCAGAGGCAGAAACGGGATTTGTATCCACATCTCCCGACTCTCACATCCTCGGCTTCACTGAAGCAGCGTCATTGCTTCCAGACAGGCAGCACCCAGGCACAGCCCGAGCCAGGGTGGTCCTCTTGCACCTAGTGATCTTACCTAGAGTAAAAAGAATTAAAGGACTCATGGGTACAAAGGCAAGAAGAAACGACCAAAGTCAGGGCACCCATGGGTCAAATGCCAGGCAGACAGGCAGGTGACCACCAGAAAACTGCACAGATATGAACAAGGCTGGGTGACGCTAGCCATCCCAGGGTGGTAGACAGGAATCAGAGCTCCAGGGTGAGCTGCAATTCCAGACAGCAGAGGCAGATCAGTCCCCAGGCAGACCCAGGCCAGCTGTGTGAAGGAGAGACACGGGGCACAGGCCTTGGCGACCAAACCAGCCTGGGACTCGGCCAGAACCTTTATAGCCCGGATGAGGGCGGGGCCCAATCCAGCCTGGAGCCCAGATGGAAGCCGCCTGGCAGAATGCTGCTGTCCCTTTGTCAGCTTCCTCTCTAAGGGGATCACCAGGGCTCAGTTCTCTTTGTTCTGGACCACTTACACATAAGTGCTTTAATTAAAGCTTGCTGAGATGGCCTTGATTGCCTCATAAAGCTGCCTGGCTATTTTCTGCTCACACAAGGATGACACTTCACAGCCAGTGCTCACTGAGCCTTTGCAAGGTCCTGCTGGACCCTGCTAGTATACAGTGTAGGGGGGGAGCACCTCCTGCCTCCAGGCATGCTCCTCATCCTCCCAACATTCCAGCAAGGTCTGGATTGCATTCATATTTTACAGATAAGGAATCTGGGGAAGCATAACTTATCACAGGTCACAAAGCTAGTAAGTGGCAGAGCCGAGCTTCCAACTGTGCTTTTCATCTCCAGAGTCTACGCTCCCATCAGGACCAGGACCTGGGTACACTCATGGCTCCCTCAACCCAAGGAGATGGGTGTGTCTACACAGAGACCCTCAATGAAGAGTCCAATTTGGATACCAAGCCCACTGGATCCAGGTAGATGAACAGGATCAGAGGACAGAGGCAATTAGGAGTGCGGCAACAGATGGAGGATCCACCGTCTTCCATCCCTCAGCATTTGACCAAGAATTAATCTCACATATCCATTGGACATGCATTGAGAAACTTCCAGAAGCTCACCAGTTCCAGCTGAGACAAAAGGAGAGAAATACCTGGTTCTCTCTTGGCAGATGTTTGAGCCAGCAAGGGCTGAACAAGAAAGTACCAACCAGCACACCTCCCACAGAATCACCCCCAAAGTCCCACTGGCCATTCAGCTGGACCTAGTCACCCCCAAACTCCCAGGCTGCCTCCTGTGTGTCTCTCACAGCTGACGCCCCTATCCCACAGAGCCCACTCTAGGCACAGGAGTCTGTGGAAATCTGTGCCTAGGGCTCAAGAGGAGGGGCTGGGAAGGTCTGTTTTCAGCTCCGTTGTATGTTGCCCAGCTCCTTGCCAGATCTCCATAGTTCACCCATTCCCCGCCCTCCCAGAAAAGATGGCCCTTCCCTCACCCTGGGACATAACTGACCACTCACCTGAGAGGTGGTAGGGAGGGCAAAAGGCGAGGCTCTAGGAGGATGCTTGGAAGGCTATTTTTAGCCCAGACTGGGTCAGCATTTGGTGGCAGTGGGTCACGAAACAGCTTCATCAAAGGAGTCATCCTCAAGTACAAAGGTGCTCAAGAGACATACGCTTGGAAGTTTTTATAGGCTCAAAGTCTCAGATTAGGGAAACCTCCTGGATCAGTCCCATAGTCCACCCATCAAAGTCATCAGTGGCCCAGTTTCAAAAGGAGGGGGGCAAAATAAGGGAATTTGGCTTTCAGGACAGCCATATGAACCCCCACCTCTGCTCACCCAAGGATCCTTTGAGGGAGGAAGTGACACCACTTCACGACTCTGGTGACCTCCCCTACCTCCAACACCTTTCACTCTTCCAAGTGGGCACATACACACCGACAGTCATCACTCAGCTTCCCTGCTAGGAAACCGAAAGACTTCCACCCCTCCAACATCTGACCCCAGCTCAACCTGGGCATTAGGGGCTTCCTCCTCCCTGTGACTGCTCCCCTTCCCACGGTGGACAAGCCTTGGCATCCCTGTGTCCATGCCAACCCTCTCCTACCTCCAAATACCTCCAGTCTCTGCTGGATTCCCAGGACCTAGCAAGGTGCATGGTTGGCACTGGATAAGAATGTACCAAATGAATGAAAGAATTAGTGATGGCACAGTTTCCAAATCAGAACTGACCTCCATCCTTGTCTCCCACCAACCCTAGCCTTACCCCACCCTGGTCCTCCTTAAACACACCTCCAAGGATGCTCCCTGGATTAATCCTGCAGCTCTGGGGTGTTCTACTCTCACTCCTGCCCCCTGGCCCACCAGTGTGTGCTCAGTTGCTTCAGTCATGTCCAACTCTTTGTGACCCTTTGGACCCTATGGACCCACCAAGTTCTCTGTCCATGGGGATTCTCCAGGCAAGAATACTGGAGTGGGTTATCATTCCCTTCTCCAGGGGAGCTTCCTGACTCAGCAATCAAACCTGCATCTCTTAAGTCTCCTGCGTTGGCAGGCAGGTTCTTTACCACTAGCGCCTCCTGTGAAGCCCACCAGTAGTGATGCCTAGAACTCTGAAGAACAAACTTGGTTCTCTCCTGAACTCTCTGACTCAGGTTCTCCCATGTCCCAGTGGATGCCCCATGGCTCCTGCCCTCCTAGGAATATCCAAAGTGCAGGGGCCATGCTCTCTCCCAAATCTCTCCCCCAACCCCCATCACGGAATAGGCTCTGGGTAGGAATAGCTTAAGAGAAGCTTGTTTTGACGGTGAAGAATGGGACATACTTTAAGAGATAAAGGCAAAGAGGCCCATAACGATAAGTTGTTTGGGACAAGCCAACCCCCCCATGGGACAGGCCAATCACTCTACCGCAACGCCAGGTCATAGGTCCAGGGCCCATAGTTCAGCCATGTGCCTTCCAAAAGGATTTGGGGACCAGGCTCTACTCCAGGTCACTGCAACTATCGCTTGCACTCAGAGCATGGAGTCCAACTAGATACTTCTAGGAGGTCTCCACTTCCAGTAGCGATGGGAGGGGGAGAGGCCATGAGGAAGCTCATAAATGGCTTTGAAGATGAAACAGGCCTGAGGCCGAGATTGTTGACACAGCTCTACTGAATAGGCAAACAGTTGGCTCTTAAGAGGCCAGGGTGATGCCAAGCCAATAAAATGCAGCTATTGTCTCTTTGCTGCCCCTTTTACTGCCAGCTGCCCTGGTGCATAAAAGGGCCTGCCACAGTTGAGGGAGCACAGGCCCTTGGCTCAGTCCTCTGCCAGCTTCTCCACTGTTCAGACACCTCCTTGTCTCCAACATGACCTGTGGCTTCAGCACTGTGGGCTCTGGATTCGGCAGTCGCGCCTTCAGCTGCGTCTCCGCCTGCGGACCTCGGCCCGGCCGCTGCTGCATCACGGCCGCCCCTACCGCGGCATCTCCTGCTACCGCGGCCTCACCGGGGGCTTCGGCAGCCGCAGCGTCTGCGGGGGCTTCCTTGTTGGCTCCTTGGGCCGCAGCTTCGGGTACCGCTCCGGTGGTGTGTGTGGCCCCAGCCCTCCCTGCATCACCACCGTGTCAGTCAACGAGAGCCTCCTCACGCCCCTCAACCTGGAGATCGACCCCAATGCGCAGTGCGTGAAGCAAGAGGAGAAGGAGCAGATCAAGTGCCTCAACAACAGGTTCGCTGCCTTCATCGACAAGGTGAGTCTCCTTGTTCACGCCTTTCCTGAATCCCACCCATGCTCAGGACCCCAGCTGGGCACTGAGGAAGGAGTCAGAGACATGCCCGCAGAAGCCCTCAGGCCAAAAGGAGAGGAAGTCATACCTCTTGAACACAGACAGAAAGGCAAGAATAGGCTCAGAAGCTGCCTAGTCTAATGGGGGAGACGAACTGAAAACACAGAAACAGAACTAAGGGCAGAAACCGTAGTGCTAAGAGATAACATCTTGTGAGCAAAGGGCTGCTGTGTGGGTGTTCAATGCATTTGAGGACCAGCAGCTGCTTACTTGGCAAGGAGGTACTCCCCATGTCCAAGCAGGGCTGGTGACTGTGATACTGGAAGACTGCCCAGAAGGAATCTCCTGGTTCACACAGAGCCCTCTATATTAGTGGTTACTTGGCCATTGAGCAGGGCCCAGAGTGGCTTGCTCATGCCTCTGTGCCTGGGATCCAGGGGTGAGCAACAGACTTGGTCCCCACTCTCCTTGGCCTTGTGGAGAGGAAGGTAGCATGTGGGCTGGTTGAAACCATCTGCAGATGTCAGTGTCCAGCTCAAGTCTTCTCCACTGAATCCAGGCAACTGCCTAGAGGCAGTGGTTCGAGGGGCCAGGGCAGAAGGCTTCACTGAGGAAAAAGTTCTGGGGCCAAGGAAGGTTATCCAGAGTCAAACTTGTGAGAATTCATGCTACAGAGATACCCACCAGGAAGGGCCAAAAGGATCTAGAGTCTTAAGAGCATGAGAGACCAAGAGTAGCACAAGAAAGGACTTACCAGGGATGTGGCAAAGTTATTACAGAAAAGGATCTGAATGGGGTGGTGGGCCAACCTCATGGAAGAAGAATGGATGTGAAATTTCTCTTGGGCACAACTGTCAGCAATTACTGTAGTAAGAGAAGCCCTCTCCCCCCCGCCACCCCCACCCCACAGGGCAGAAGATCAAAGTTTGAATTCTTCTGCCACTGTGAGATCTCAGGTAGTTAGGGAACCTCTCAATCCTATAAAACTTCCTCATCTGTAAAACAAGGGGGTTGACACACACGCATCCCTGCACTAATAGTCCAGGTGACTATCACTCTAATTGCATTGTTGTCGTAGGATTTTGATTATGGGCACATACTTTATTTGTTAACTTTTACAGTTGGTCTTTCTAAAAAGGTTGACCTGTTCATTTGCATGCCTATTTGACTATTTTCATAGTCACACCTGTCTTGGAATAGTAGACATTCTGCATTCGGGTGCTTTTCTGCAACAAGGCTCATTAAACTCTTAGCAAGGCAAGCACTCAGGACAAGGGTCAAGTGCTGGGCCCAAGGACACATTATTAACAAGAGTAGCAGGGTCTGGACTCTGCATGGCTTTAGTGCTTTCCATGACAGGAGGTATACTGCCTTAGGAGAGACTGACATTAGCTCCAAGGAAGGGCTTCCAGGAGAGCCACTGAAGCCCTAACATGGGTTAAAGAGAGGGGACATAATGCTTCTGAGGACTCTGGGTCAGAGAGTTAGGGATCCTGAGGACTCTGGGTCAGAGAGTTAGGGATCCTGGGTCTTGGTGCTGGGACCCTCTCCCGCCTCTTGCCCTCTGGTCCTACAAGAGGAGGTTCTTAGGCTCTGCCTCTGTGCGGCAGGTGCGCTTCCTGGAGCAGCAGAACAAGCTGCTGGAGACCAAGCTGCAGTTCTACCAGAACCGCCAGTGCTGCGAGAGCAACCTCGAGCCCCTGTTCGAGGGCTACATCGAGACACTGAGGCGGAGGCCGAGTGCGTGGAGGCCGACAGCGGAAGGCTGTCCTCGGAGCTCAACCACGTGCAGGAGGTGCTGGAGGGCTACAAGAAGAAGTGAGTGTGGAAAGGCACCGGCTCCAGGAAGGGCTTGAAGGTGGCTCCAGGCACAGGGGAGCATCCAGACCTGTGGCTGGCTCTTTGCCTGATGATCAGGAAGAGCCTGTGCCCTCTGCCCCTTCTTGAGGCACTGGGTTCCATGGGTGGGTCCTGGCCCCTTGGGGACAGAACTCAACCTGAATTCCTACCAGCAGGTCAGGGAAATGATGTTCTCTCCCTTTCTTCTACCCATAGATTCTTCCCTTAGGACCCCAGAAAAACTAACATTACTGATCCTTTTGAGTCTAGCTTTCAAAGTCCTGGACCTTTTTTTGAAGTTCACCCCTTCATTCAGCTAACACAGGCACCAGGCAGATCTGGACAGGGTGACAGCAATCCAGGGGCGAATGATAGACCCAGCTCATGTTTTTGTGGGGCTTACAGTCCCCTGGTAGGCAGAGATGGCAGAGTCACAGACAGAGACCTTCGATGACAAACAGTGACACAGAATACGAAGGCGCACTCTGGGTACTGCCAGGTCGCCATGCTCCCTGCCCTGGCTCTGAGCAGGCCTGCCCACAGAGCAGGAGGAAGCAGCAAGTTCCACATCTCTTGGCTGAGCCAGGAGGAGGATGACAGAGGGGAGATCCTACCACCTGTAGCCAGTGGCAAGGGGAGGAGTCAGAGTAAAGGGAAATGCAGACCTGAGTGAGAAAAGAAAGCACCTCCCAGCCCCAGCCACACACATGCACACGTGCACACACTCACAGCTTCTAGATCCTGTCCCTGGCACCCCCCTCCACCCCCACCCCACTGAGGAGCTCAGAGGTGATGTGAAGGTGGGTGTTTCAATAGTCCCGTGTATCCCAGGAGGCCTGGACCAACCACCTGATTTCTCCCTGGTCCCACCCCATTTCTTTTGGAGGTGGGGAAACAAGTGGAGGGAGGAGCTAGAATCAGGCTTGTTTGCTTACATGCTTCATGGTCAAGTTTAGAGTTGCTCAGAAGGGGCCCTGTTTTCCCCATATTCCTCAGGTATGAAGAAGAAGTTGCTCTTCGGGCCACAGCGGAGAACGAGTTTGTGGCTCTAAAGAAGGTAAGAGCCTGAGCCAAGCCCCTCCCTGAGCCCCTGGCCACCCTGTCCTCTCTGTCCTGCGATGCTGCAGCCAAGCCCGCAGAGTGACCTTGAATCTCACAGCCCCTTGAACCCCACACAGGATGTGGACTGCGCCTACGTCCGCAAGTCGGACCTGGAGGCCAACTCGGAGGCCCTGGTCCAGGAGATCGATTTCCTGCGGCGGTTGTATGAGGAGGTGAGAGGGTTCTTAGTCCTGGTGGGCATCCCTGAGCCCCTGTCCAGCCCTCCCACTGGCTGGCTGATGTGGGAACACAGGATGAGATTGAAGGGTTTGGCAGAGGAATGGAGAAGCAAAACGGGACAGAATTAGTAAGGGGCACGGAATTAGTAAGGATGACAACCTCTAGGACAGCTGTGCCTTGGGAAACCAAAGCCCAGGCAAACACCTTGACCGCACTTTCTCTAGCTCAGATTTTCTCTGGCAGCCAGGAGCCTGTGGCTGGTCCATGAGAACAAGAAATGGGTCTCCACACAGGGGCTTGGACCCCAAGGAAGTGTCCCCAGCATGCTGGCTGCAGAAACAAGATTTACAGGGGCCTGAAAAATCCCCAAAGCAAACATTTGAGAAGTAATTGCACTTTTTTCCAAATGGGATTTCTTATCTGTATGGAAAGCGATGCAATTTCATCAGGGAATTATCTTCTCCAAACAAGACTTTGGCTCCAGATGGACCTAAGAGATTATAGCCATTGGCAGCTGAAGAAAAGCTCAGATAACTTGCTTATACTTTGTCTTTCCTGACTCCCGATCCACAGGAGATCCGTGTTCTCCAAGCCAACATCTCGGACACCTCGGTCATCGTCAAGATAGACAACAGCCGGGACCTGAACATGGACTCATTGTCGCTGAGATCAAGGCCCAGTATGATGACATCGCCAGCCGCAGCCGGGCCGAGGCTGAGAGCTGGTACCGCAGCAAGGTGAGTGGTCCAGGACACCTGCCTCCTAGACACAGCAGTGGTAGGGACTTGAAGTATATATAATTAGAAAAACCTTTTTTTCCCCAGGGATTCTGATCCCTAGAGATGATAACAGAAGGGCAGACGGTTCTCAGGTTACAGTGGCAGGACAGAGTTGCCATGTATGGTTACACAGGCTGAGCACTGTACACCTGCAAATCATCCATGTTGTCCTGAGTGGGTGGGATGTCATATGCTGAGCTTCACAAGCCTCTCTGCTTCCCTCCAGTGTGAGGAGATCAAGGCCACAGTGATCCGCCACGGGGAGACCCTGCGCCGCACCAAGGAGGAGATCAACGAGCTGAACCGCATGATCCAGAGGCTGACGGCTGAGGTCGAGAATGCCAAGTGCCAGGTAGGGGCTGTTTGAGGCCCACCAGGGTCCCACCAGCAGTGTGTGTGCCCAGCTGGATCTCACCATTCACGCTCCAGCCCATCTGGATGACTTGAGTCCTTGGTTATGGCCATTCAGGGAGCCCTGGGTGATTAAGGGGAGAGGTCTGTTCCTGGGGTGATCTCATCTGGGTGGAGAGACTGGACACATCCAGGAAATGGACACAGAGACCCAGAGGCCATAACCCCCCTTATTCTCTCCTGGGCCCTTAGAACTCCAAGCTGGAGGCCGCAGTGACCCAGGCGGAGCAGCAGGGCGAGGTGGCCCTTAACGATGCCCGCTGCAAGCTGGCCGGGCTGGAGGAGGCCCTGCAGAAGGCCAAGCAGGACATGGCCTGCCTGCTCAAGGAGTACCAGGAGGTGATGAACTCCAAGCTGGGCCTGGACATCGAGATCGCCACCTACAGGCGCCTGCTGGAGGGCGAGGAGCAGAGGTGAGGACCATCTCGGTTGCCGCATGAATTCCTCTTGCATAGGTCTGCCCACTTCTGATTTTTCCTCATCCTAGCTCAGTCCTAAGAACTGGTCCCAAGCTAGACTCTGAGGTCTTTGAAACCTGTATCTCAAAGGACTAGAATATGGTCAATAGCATACAGAGAGGAAATGAGGGCCAGTGCCACTGCAATGTCCAGAGTCCCAGAGAGCCCAGGGCCTTCCTAGATTAAGAACCTAGGTGCCCTACTTCCCAATTCAGAACATCCTCAAATTATTCCATCCTCAGCTCTTGCAAGATCCACTCCCTGCCAGGTTTCTTGGCAGTCATCCTGCCTTAGGGTGGAGATGCTGGCCAAACTCTGATCCTGGCCTCATGTGACTCCCCAAAAGAAACGTCCTCTTCCTAAAGCTGAGCCCAGCCAGGTATGCCAGGTATTGTTGCTCCGGCTGTGCACTGCACAAAAGCAGCCAACTGAGGAGCAAGTGAGGATGAAATTCAATACATACTCAGTTTGCTAAATAGCGTGCCCTGGCATTGCTGCAGCTGCCAGAACATCACTTTATAAAAGTTAACACAAGGGCATAAATATAGGCCAGAAATAGCCCATCTGACCCATCCTGGCACCCAGGGGAAACTTGATGATCTTATTCTAACCTGTTTTCTCTTTCCCTTATTCACCTTTTCCCCACTCAGGCTGTGTGAAGGCGTTGGAGCTGTGAATGTCTGTAAGTATTCTGAGCCATGAAAAGGAAAATTCTAGATTGGGCAATAAGAGTGTCCTGGCTATGAGTGTATAGAGATACCAGGAGGAGTGTTTCAAATAATTCCCTCAGTACATGGGAGTAGGTTAGTCATACAGTAGGAGAGACTGAGGTTCGCTAACAGGAAGAACCTCACAGCATAAATGAGATTGGGAAAAGATCACCGCAGGAAGGGGCGTCAGATGTCACACAGTACAACCCTCACCTTGTATAGTGAGGACACTAAGGCCCAGAGCAAGGAAGGGATTTGCCCAAGGTCACAAAGGAGATCCAGGGCCAGAAGCCAGGGCTCCTGATTTGCGGGCTAAGTTTCCATCCACACCTTCAGAACACAACTGAAGGCCCTTTGTGTCCTTCCTGGGAGGGCTGAACAGATAAGAGAGGCCAGATGTGGTGGCCACTAGCAGGCCTCCTGACACGGCCCTCGTCCCCGCAGGTGTCAGCAGCTCCCGCGGCGGGGTCGTCTGCGGGGACCTCTGCGTGTCGGGCTCCCGGCCGGTGACGGGCAGCGTCTGCAGCGCCCCCTGCAGCGGGAACCTGGCGGTGAGCACCGGCCTGTGCGCGCCCTGCGGCCAGCTCAACACCACCTGCGGAGGGGGTTCCTGCAGCCTGGGGAGGTGCTAGGCGGCCCCCAGGGAGAGCCAGAGAGGCCCCTCGGCCTGCCAGAAGTGCCACCGCCCCGACTGCTGGCTGACAACAGCAGCGCCTCGGTAGCTGGCCCCCTCGAGTTCTGAGAATACACCACGCCCTCCTTCCCATCAGCCTCTGCTCTGCTCTGCTCGTCTAGTCGCGCCTGAAGGGGTGCAGCCTGGGGAGGGACTCCTCCCTTCCGCTGTCTTGGCCTCTGGCCTCGCCCAGGAAGAAGAGCGCTCCTCCCCATGTCCCCTAACTCTCTGGCCTCTTGTCCCCGCCGTTTCTCCAATAAACCGAGGGACCCGCTTTCTGTGCTGTGATGTCTGGCTTTCTGGGAGTGAGCCCCACGCGCCGACTGCTGAGCACCCCAGCCCAGGAGAAGGCCTGAGGACTGCAGTGCTTCTGGCCTGCTCTCAGCCTGTGCTCCTGCAGGGCCTGTCCCCGAACAATGCCGGCCTCCCCTGGCCAGGCAGTGCTGACCTTCCTCCTCAGTCGCACCTCTGGGTCTGGGATAGCTGGGGACTTATTCCTCTGACTGGTTTTGAAGGGACCCAAAGGAGTGTGTGCGCGCGCGCACTTGTGTGCACTCTTGGCCCCCTTCCCACCCACCGTGCTTTCTGGGCACACCTTCACTCTGCTGTCCCACCTCCACCGCACAATGCACCACAGCAGTAACCATCGCAAGTGCCAACAGCCACCGCAGGAGGCCACCCTGTGTCAGCCCGACCCCACCCCACCTCATCCCCACTGCTGCCCATCAAACAAGGGGAGATGAGACCCTTGACACTGGCCCCTCCCCCATCCGCATCCCTCCCCAGCACCTGGAACAGCCTCCCAGCAAAGCCCTGTAGCTGGTAAGGGGATACTGGCTACCGACTCTCCCAACCGCCCCACTCGCTGCCCTCACCCCCACATACCTCAGAGCTTCAATCCGGAGGCTAAGACGGCTCCCCTGCCCCCTGTGTGGCCTGACCTTGTGTGTCCTCTGTTCAGGAAGTGTCTGGGAGGTCTTAGGAGGAAGCCCTTGAGGAGCCCCAGCCCCATTCTGGAAGCACCAGGCCTGTAGTAACCAGCTTCTGTGTCATCCATTTCCCTCCCACTGGCCCCCTCCTTGTCTGCCTTTGCCTTGCCTTATCCCAGAGCCCAGTGCTGGTCCTTCCTCAGGCCCTGACCTTTCTACTCAGCTTACCACACTATCTCTGGAGGACCCAGAACCTTCCCTCACTCCCTCCTGGAATCTAGGGTCCCTTGGCTCCTCACCCAAGCTCCTTCTGCTCCCCATCACCCTCACCCGCTTCCCCTCTCTTGAACTCTGAGTCTCTGGCCTTTCACTTCCTTGCTCCGCAAGCCAGGCTCTCAGCTCTTCCCTGGCTCACTTCCCTCACTCAGGCAAACTCACCCTCAAGCATGAAAATGCCTCAGGGCCCTTCCCTCACCCTCTGAGCACACTCCTTGGACAATTACCTCCACCCCTTGCCTTCTGTTACCACCACGGTTAACATCCTCCCAGGTTCAAATCCTCCACCCAAGTCCCTGTGGCTTTCCCCTGCCCTGACCTCACTCCCTGGCTTCAGACCCACTCGTCCCAGTTCCTCCAAGACCTCTCCTCTTGGCTGTCTTGGAGACTCTTCCAACCCAACAGACCTTCCAGCTGAACTGACTATTTCTCATCCCCTCCACTGGGGTCTCCTCCTTGCCTCACCTGTCAAGATCATCATCACAGCTGCCCAAATCTGAGCCTCTGGATCTGTCCAGGCCTGAACTCTCCCCTTCAAAACCAAATAACCCCTAAGTGCTCTCCTTTATACCTCCTAAGTATTCCTCTCATCCATCTTTTTCCTCTCTCTGCTGCTGCTACCATCCACGTTTTGGCCGCCACCATCCTGGTTGGAGACCTGCTAGTCTTCCCTTCCAATCTACACTGTGCGGCAGCCAGAGGCATCTTTCCAAAACACAGATCGGACAGTGGATGAAGTCAAGACTTTTGACCATGGCGTGCCAGTCCTGTGTATCTGGCTGTGACCCATCTCTCAGTGTCTCTCATCACTCCCCTGCTCTGACTTGGGAGCCCTGAACACCTCTTAAATGAGACCTGGCTTTTGCACAGCAAAGGAAACCATAAACAAAATGAAAAGCTAACCCTCAGAATAGGAGAAAATATTTGCAGATGAAGTACTAACAAAGAATTAATCTCCAAAACATATAAGCAGCCCATGCAGTTCAATATAAGAAAAAAATAGACAACCCAATTAAAAAATGGGTGGAAGAACCACAAAGACATTTCTCCAAAGAAGACATATATATGGCTAACAAAAACACATGGAAAGATGCTCAACATTACTAATCATTAAAGAAATGCAAATCAAACCTGCAATGAGGTATCACCTCAAACGGGTCAGAAAGGCCATCATTTAAAAATCTACAAACAATAAATGCTGGACAAGAGGTAGAGAAAAGGGAACGCTCCTATACTGTTGGTGGGAATGTAAGTTGATACAGACACTATAGAAAACAATATGGAGGCCCCTTAACAAAATTAAAAATAGAACTACCATATGACCTAGCAATCCCACTACTGAGCATATAACCAGAGAAAACAGCAACTCAAAATGACACACGCACCTCAATATCCGTAGCAGCACTGTTTATGTTAGCCAGAACATGGAAACAACCTAAATGCCTCCCGAACAGAGAAATGGATAAAGATACGGCACAAATATATCACAGAATATTACTCAGCCATAAAAAGGAACAAAAGTGGGTCATTCTAGAGGCATGGATGGGCCTTTCAGTTCAGTCTCTCAGTCATATCCGACTCTTTGCTACCCCATGGACTGCAGCACTCCAGGCCTCCCTGTCCATCACCAACTCCCAGAGCTTGCTCAGACTCATGTCCATCGAGTCAGTAATGCCATCCAACTATCTTGTCCTCTGTCCTCCCATTCTACTCCTGCCTTCAATCTTCCCCAACATCAGGGTCTTTTCCAATGAGTCAGTTCTTCGCATCAGGTGGCCAAAGTATTGGAACTTCAACTTCAGCATCAGTCCTTCCAATGAATATTCAGGAGCCAATTCCTTTTGGATTGACTGGTTGGATCTCCTTGCAGTCCAAGGGACTCTCAAGAGTCTTCTCCAACACCACAGTTCAAAAGCATCAGTTCTTCAGCACTCAGCTTCTTTATGGCCCAACTCTCACATCCATACATGACTACTGGAAAAACCATAGCTTTGACTAGACAGACTTGTTGGCAAAGTAATGTCTCTACTTTTTAATGTGCTGTCTAGGTTGGTCACAGTTTTTCTTCCAAGGAGCAAGTATCTTTTAATTTCATGGCTGGAGTCACCATCTGCAGTGATTTTGGAGCCCAAGAAAATAAAATCTGTCACTGTTTCCATTGTTTCCCCATCTATTTCCCATGAAGTGATGGGACTGGATGTCATGATCTTCATTTTTTGAACGTTGAGTTTTAAGCCAACCTTTTCACTCTCCTGTTTCATTTTTATCAAGAGGCTCTTTAGTTCCTCTTCACTTTCTGCCATAAGGGTTGTGTCATCTGTGTATCTGAGGTTATTGATATTTCTCCCAGCAATCTTGATTCCAGCTTGGGCTTCATCCAGCCCAGCATTTCGCATGATGTACTCTGCATAGAAGTTAAATAAGCAGGGTGACAATATACAGCCTTGGCGTACTACTTTCCCAATTTGGAACCAGTCCATTGTTCCATGTCCCATTCTATCTGTTGCTGCTTGACCTGCATACAGATTTCTCAGGAGGCAGATAAGGCTGTTGGTATTCCCATCTCTTTAAGAATTTTCCATAGTTTGTTGTGATTCACACAGTTAAAGGCTTTGGCATAGTCAATGAAGCAGAAGTAGATGTATTTCTGAAATTCTTTTGCTATTTCTATGACCCAGTGGATGTTGGCAATTTGATCTCTGGTTCCCCTGCCTTTTCTAAATCCAGCTTGAACATCTGGAAGTTCACATTTAATGTACTGTTGAAGCCTCGCTTGGAGAATTTTGAGCATTACTTCACAGGCGTGTGAGATCAGTGCAACTGTGCAGTAGTTTGAACATATTTTTGGCATTGCCTTTCTTTGGGATTGGAATAACAACTGACCTTTTCCAGTCCTGTGGCCACTGCTGAGTTTTCCAAATTTGCTGGCATATTGAGTGCAGGACTTTAACAGCATCATCTTTTAGGATGGACCTAAAGACTGTCATACAGAGTGAAGTAAGTCAAAAAGAGAAAAACAAATATTGTATATCAATGCATACATGTGGAATCTAAAAAAGTGATATAAATAATCTTATTTGCAAAGCAGAAATAGAGACACAGATGTAGACAACAAATGAATGGCTTCCAAGGGGAAAGGGGTTGGATGGGAGAAGCTGAGAGATTGGACTGACACATATATACTATTGATACTGTGTATAAAATAGACAACTGATGGGAACATACTGTATAGCACAGGGAACTCCACTCCATGCATTGTGATGTCCTAAATGGGAGGGAAATCTAAAAGGGACGACATATATCTATGTATTATGTGTGGCTGATTCATTTTCCTCTACACTAGAAGCTATTACAACATTGTGAAACAACTATACTGCCATAAAAATCAATATTAAAAAACTGAGGCCTGCCCAGAGGCTCTACAAAGGCCTTTTCAGTTCTGACCTTTTGGGGCAGTAACTCTGAACTCTGCTCTGGGATTGTAACACCTCCTTCCCAGGGACTTAGCAAGTGAATGAAGTTGCTCAGTCGTGTCTGACTCTTTGCGACCCCATGGACATGGACTGTAGCCAACAGGCTCCTCCCTCCATGGGATTCTCCAGGCAAGAGTATTGGAGTGGGTTGCCATTTCCTTCTCCAGGGGATCTTCCCAACCCAGGGATTGAACCCAGGTCTCCTGCATTCCAGGCAGACGCTTTAACCTCAAGGATTCTGTAATAACCTTGGGAGGTTGTCAAGGTGCCACCTGGGGGAGCCCAGGGACACCCTCACACCTCTGGAGGTGATGCACTTGCCTTCCAGCTACCAGCTCAAGGGACGAAGCAGGACGGACATGGTACACTCGACTTCTGTAAGAGCTTCATGTCCTGAGGGCCTGAGCCCCACCTCACACCTTACAAAATTTTTTAAAGAATTATAGCAGATCTAACTACAAGGAACAGAAACCATTCAAAGTGAAAAGAGGCCTCTGGGCTCCTAACCTCCTACAGACAAGAAGCAGGCTAAGAACACATGGGCTGTTTATCATAGAAAAGAAAGGATGATACAGAAGGTGAAGCCAAGATTCCAAAGGATAGAGACAAGGGCAGAGGAGAACCAATTCCAGGGAGCAAAACTAGGCACTAATCAGATACATTCTCAGTCTCTGCAACAGGAGGAATTAGCAATGGGTGTCTGACTGTACTTAGGACTGTTGTGAATCAGGGACTTCTCACTGTGTCAAATTTTTCCTCTTTCTAAACAGAAGTGCAGATTGTGGCTATCCTACCCTAGAAGCTATACAAAGGGCCTTTTCAGTTCTGACCTTTTGGGGAAGCGACTCTGGACTCTGCTCTGGGATTGTAACACCTCCTTCCCAGGGATTTAGGATTCTGTAATAACTGAATGCAATGGTGATTGCATGATAGGTGTGGTGGACATAAATAATTGTCATTTAATTCACAAGACTTCAGCCTGAGGTAGATAATAATGGAGGAGCTACAACAAAAGAACCATATCCCAAGAGTCTCATGTGTTGATGGATCTAATCCAACCAGTGAGATCCTGGATTTCCAGCTGATGTAATATGGGATGAAATTTGGGGGGTGGTCTTTGCAGAGTTAGCATATGTTGCTTGTGGAAGGGACATGAATTGTTGTGACCAGAGGGCACACGGTGGGGTCTGGTGTCCACAGAAAGACTTGGCCGTTCTGTTCTTCTGTCCACATATAAGCCAAAACAAGGTGGAGTCTGCTTCCCCTCCCCTTGAGCCTGAGCTGGCCCTGTGACTGCTCTGGCCAGTAGAGTATGGTGGAAGTGAACTTCTGAGCTCAAGCCTAAGGAGGCCTGGCTGCTTCTGCTCCCTACCTTCCTTCTTAGAACCCAGCCACCAAGCAGCGAAATGAGAAAGGCTCATATGGAGGGCTTCCCTGGTGGCTCAGAGGTTAAAGCGTCTGCCTCCAATGCAGGAGACCCGGGTTCAATCCCTGGGTCGGGAAGATCCCCTGGAGAAGGAAATGGCAATCCACTCCAGTATTCTTGCCTGGAGCATGGACAGAGAAGCCTAGTACATTACAGTCCACGGTGTCGCAAAGAGTTGGACACAACTGAGCGACTTCACCTTCACCTTCACCTTCATATGTAGGAGAACCAAATCCCTGGACTCCAGTTATCAATGCATTGTCTGTCAGCTCCAGATTCACCTGTCGTGGCCTGCTCCATGAAAATTTAGAGGGGCCCTTTAAATACTTTCCTTTGTTTACTGGAACAAGATTGAGCTTTGTCAGTAGAGGGTGATGGAGAGATAGTGCAAGAGGAAGGAGCTTTCCTGCTTGGCTCCAGCTTCCTCCTGGCAGACTCCTGCAGCACCCACAGTTTCTCCAGAGCTTCTCCTGTGTTGCCACAGCTTTACTCCTGCAGTGCACAGTGGTCGGCAGTATACTGTGGCCAGCAGTTTCCAATATCCCCCTCGGGTGGTTTTGAGTTGGAGACACGTCATCACAAACAGGTCTCCCTAGTTTTCCCTGGATCTGAGGTCCAGATCTTGGCATTGGGGTCCACTTCCTTGGGTGCGCTCCCTTAGGTCTAGAGGTAGGGGCTGCTCCTTATAACTACAGCCCCTGTGTGCTTAGATTTCTTGTTCTTACTAGCCAAATTCTCATGACTCAGTCACCTATTACAGTTAATAATTCTTTATATTAAACCTCATCTGTTCAAATGATTGTCTCCTGACTGATATGTCCTGGCCAACAGCTCCAGCTGAACTCCTAGCTAGTCATTCAGTCGTGTCTGACTCTGTGTGACCCCATAGACTGTAGCCTGCCAAGTTCCTCTGTCCATGACATCCAGCACCAAATCCAGCCATGTGAAATGAGGCCATTTTGGACCTTCCAGACATCCTAGCATCCCAAACAACATCACATAAGGTAGAACAACTGCCCAGTAAGCTTATTGAATCATTAGAAAAAATAAAGCATTATGGTTCAAGCCTCTAAATTTCAGAGTGGTATGTTATGTGCAATAGATAACTTAAACCTCCCTACAACCCAGTAGGTCTCATTATTCCATTTTACAGATGAATAAACTTTTATTATAAAGCTCAGTGACAATCAGTGTCTTGCTGACAATTACGGAACTAGGAAACAGCTGAACCAACATTCAAACATCGGCTTGTATTAACCAAACTCCTTTAAATACACAGTCTCACTTAGCGAGCCAGAAGGAGCCTTAGGAATAGTGTCCACCATCTCTCATTCTCTAGCCAAAGAAACTGAGGCTCAGAGGGCAGAAGCGACTTGCCCAGAGTCACCCAGTTAGGAAATGGCAGAGTCAGGACTCTGAATTAGAAGCCTGGTTCTCCTGACCCTCGACCTGAAGTTTTCCTCTCCCTCACACTGTTGTCCCTCATGCCTTCCTTTCATTCTTGCCCTCACCCATGTACCCTCACCCATTCCCCTCCAGGAATGTCCTTGGCAGGTTGACAGAAGGATCACGCTGGTTGAGAAGCCATAGGGCACATCTGGTCATGTCTAGGGACAGCTTCGGTTGTCACAGCTGAGGGAAGGTGGACTACTATTGCCATGTAGTGGGTAGCGGCCAGTGGGAAAGTCACTGATCCTCACTAAATTTTAGCTTCTTCCTCTGTAAAGTGGAATAATGATACTATTAGATTACAGGGAGGTTTCAGCTGTCTATTGCCCTTCTGGCTCCCTAAGGAAAATGATGTATTAAAGAGTTGGTTAAACCTATGTTTGAATGTTGATTTGGTCATTTACTAGTTCAGTAACTGTGAGCAAATCACTGATCCTACAATGCACAGGATACTTGCCCCCCAATAAGGAAGTCTCTAGCCCAAAATGTCAGTAGTGTTGAAGTCGAGAATCCCTGGTCTAGAGAAATCCATGACCACACAAGGCAGGGAGGGATTCTCTATCTCCATGGGTCTTCTCTCATTTTCTCAAGGCTCCGGTGGCTCAAAGCCAAATGGGTAGCTTCTACCACATGGTTTTCACCTAATGAAAAATAACTGAGTGCATGAGAGGTCCTTAGGAAATCTCTGGCAGGGAGCACCTATCTAAGGAGGGCCCTGGCATTTATGAGGCTCTGAGGCACCAGGTCTGATTAGCCACAATTAGTTTATTGGAAACAAAGAGGGAAACAAAGACAAAAGAGCTTGCAGGAGTTGACTCATTGGCTTTGTAGAAGCCTTTCCCGGGGAATCCTTGAAAGGTGATGGTCTCCCCTCCCACAAGGCAAAGCCCTCAAAGAGTTACAGGAAAACCACCACCAGTGTTCCCCATCTCCATGCCGCAGGTACCAGCACACTCGCAGATTCCCCACGATGTGCAGATCGGGAGATTCCAGGGCCTGTCCCCCATTCCTCCAAGATTAGGTGAAGGGGATCAGGCAGGACCAATGAATCCAGCAAAACCCAGAAGGCAGAAGAAGGCATGAATCCTCAAGACAGCAAAACGACTACTAGGAAAGGCTATAGAAAGATCAGGGTGCGCCCCAGCCTCCCGGGGCCCAGGTGCCTGGCAGATGGCGCGCAAAGGAAGCAGAGAGGGAGCAGGGAAGGCGGCCGTGCGG
This sequence comes from Aepyceros melampus, assembly GCA_006408695.1. Taxonomy (NCBI): domain Eukaryota; kingdom Metazoa; phylum Chordata; class Mammalia; order Artiodactyla; family Bovidae; genus Aepyceros; species Aepyceros melampus. Next base: position 202,533 of record SJXQ01002265.1, read on the forward strand.
CCGGCCGGGCGGCCCGGGGGGTGAAGGGCGGGGGTGCAACGGAAGGGGCGTTCGGGTGGCGCGAGGTCCGGGCTGGGCCGGAAGGCAACCTTAGCCTTCTTACAGCCCAGGATGCTGCCGCCCACCCTAGAGCAGGGGCGGCAGGCGTCGGAGGTGCCCACCACCACGTTGCCGCTGCAGGGGGCGCTGCAGACGCTGGTGGTGACAGCAGGAGCAGCACCGGAGGCGCAGAGATCGCCACAGACGACGCCACCGCGGGAGCTGCTGACGCCTGAATGCGGGGAGAACAGGCAGAGACGCGGTCAGACACTGCCCCAGCCAGGCGGCGTGGGGCGGCGAACGTGCCCCCTCCCTAAAGGCATTGGGACCACCCGGCTGGAGAATGGGGAGGGGCGGGCTACTTACAGACATTCACAGCCCCGACGCCCTCGCACAGCCTGCGGGGAAAGGAAAAGAGAAAGGTCAGTGCCCTGAAAAGCCGCTGGTCCACACAGCCAAGGCGAAAGGTGGGGTCCCCCGCTCTCATTCTGAGCACTTGCCCCGGAAAGGCGCCATTAAGCGGTAGCCCCGGGTCTCTGTATGAGTTCTCTCCAGCCCTTATTAGCTGAGCAACCTCGGATTTAGGGGCTTCCCAGGTGGTGCTAGTAGTAAATTACCTGCCTGCCAATGCAAGAGACATAAGGGATGCGGGTTTGATCCCTAAGTCCGGAAGATGCCCTGAAGGAGGGCATGGACACCCACTCCAGTATTCTTGCCTGGAGAATCCCATGGACAGAGAAGCCTGTCAGGCTACAGTCCATTGGGTCGGAAAGAGTCGGACAGGACTGCAGCAACTTAGCACACACACAGCCAGATTCCTGGGGAAAATCTACTCCCTGAACTTTGAGAGGATGAACTCAAACTATGCCTGTAAGTGCCTGATTTCTGCCATCAGGAACAGTAGTGCTTTGGAAATGGTAGCTCCTACTGTTTCTTTCCGTTCCGATTGACTTGTAAATGTATCCGAGGAGCAGCAGATTTAAATTCCTGAATCTGGTCTGACTGGTATCACTAAAGCATGGGCTTCCAGAGGACAGAATTTTTTTGTCGATCCTTTTTCCCACTGCAGAATCGACAGGCCCCCAGATGATGCTTGGCTCAATAAATAACTTGCATGAATGAATGGGATGTTAGAACACATTGAGAGCAGACTCTGAGATCAGCTACATCTAGTCCCTCACTTAACAAATGGATAAACTGAGGCCCAGAAAGAGGAAATAACCAGTGCCACTCCGGCCACCTAACTCCATCCAGCCTGGGTTTCCTTCCTATACGATGCTGTCTCCTTAAGGAAAACAGAGTCCCTCTGAGAGTCCAAAGTAAAGGGTTGTCTTAATCAGCTTCAGAAACGAGGACAGTCTGCAGCTCACAATCTACCTTCCCAGGCCCATGTTTCCTAGGGAATCCACAGCTAAGCTCCTGAGTTCATTCCAAGAGTGTTTGGGGCAGAGGGATGGACCTTTCTGTTTCCAGGGGAAGAACCAAAGGGCGCGGCCTGTGACTGTTGTCCTCCCAGAAGCGGTTCAGCCGCCCTCCACCTGAACATAGACGGCTAATGACCAGTGGGTCTCCCTTTGCACTCAAAAGAAGCGACAAGTAAAAATGCCCAGAGCAGGCTACAGCTGCTTCAAGGGACCAGTCCCTGTTATCTGTCTACCCTTAATTTCACTTGCTGCAATGAACAGACACTTAGGCAAAGGCACTGTATAGTTAGAATATATAAGTGTGTGTTGATAAAATCATCTATTGAAGCTGTCATTTGGGAGGAAATCTGAACTTCCAGGGCTGGAGCCAAGGCCAAGTTTGAGAACAGAGTTGGAACTCTGAGGGGCATGTGCAGTGAGGGCCAAGAGAGAAGAATCACTATTGAAGGAAGGCAACCTAGCCCAGACAGGGCTCCTTGGGAACAGCAATTACTATGACCTTGACTCTGGGCTGTGAGAAACAGATTTGCAAAGACACCAATCCCAGATCAGCACCTAAGTGGGCACGAGAAACTGAAACGGGGCTGGAAACATACCTAAAGAAATTACTCAAATTACCTGTCCAGTTGCGGGATGGGAAGCTTTGTCAAGTAGGAAAGTCAGGGACACTGCATGAGAGAACCCAGGCAGGGCTGGGAGAGAAATTTGGCTACAGTACCCACCTCTGCTCCTCGCCCTCCAGCAGGCGCCTGTAGGTGGCGATCTCGATGTCCAGGCCCAGCTTGGAGTTCATCACCTCCTGGTACTCCTTGAGCAGGCAGGCCATGTCCTGCTTGGCCTTCTGCAGAGCCTCCTCCAGCCCGGCCAGCTTGCACTTGGCATCAGCGAGGGCTGCCTCGCCCTGCTGCTCTGCCTGGGTCACTGCAGCCTCCAGCTTGGAGTTCTAAGGGCCCAGGAAAGAACAAGGTGGGTTATGGTCTCTCCACACAGCAGGAATCTCTCCCCTTCATCACCTGGATCACCCAGAGTGACCACAGCCTTGGTCTCAAGTCATGCAAATGGACTGGAGCATGAATGGTGAGATCCAGCTGGGCACACACCCTGCCTGTGTGACCCTGGTGGGCCTCAAACAGCCCCTACCTGGCACTTGGCATTCTCAACCTCAGCCGTCAGCCTCTGAATCACACGGTTCAGCTCATTGATCTCCTCCTTGGTGCGACGCAGGGTCTCCCCGTGTCGGATCACCGTGGCCTTGATCTCCTCACACTGGTGGGAAGCAGAGAGGCTTGTGAAGCTCAAGACAGGACATTCCACCCATTCAAGACACCACAGATGCCCAGTGCACAGCCTGTGAAACCATAATGGCAGCCCTGTCCTTCCACTATAACCTGAGAGCTGTCTGCACTTCTGTCACCATCTCTAGAAATCCAAATTGCCAGACGAAAGAAGCCTTGTTAAGATATACCTCACATCCCCTTCCATCATGTCTAGTAGGCAGGTGTCCTGGACCACTCACCTTGCTGCGGTACCAGCTCTCAGCCTCGGCCCGGCTACGGCTGGCAATGTCATCATAGTGAGCCTTGATCTCAGCAACAATGTTGTCCATGTTCAAGTCCCGGCTGTTGTCCATCTTGACGATGACCGAGGTGTCTGAGATATGGGCTTGGAGAACTCGGATCTCCTGCAGATGGTGGGGCAGAGGGTGGAAGGGACTTGTTTACATCTTGGCTTCCCCCACCACAGCGTGTACCGGCCTTCTCAGCCCCCCGATCTCCCTGGGCCTCCCAGAGGTCCCCCCTCTGACAGTCTCATGGACTGCAGCTCCTGCTCAAACTCCTGTCCAACTCCAACCCCAAACCAACACCCTCTCTTCCAGATCCTGGTTTCTGCCAGGGCTACAATCACTCACCTCCTCATACAGTCGCCGAAGGAAGTCAATCTCCTGAATCAAGGCCTCCACGTTGGCCTCAAGGTCTGATTTGCGGAGGTAGGCACAGTCCACATCCTGGGAAGATGGGGAGTCTTTGAGCAAAGAGGTCCCCTGGTGATCATCATCACCCGGAATTCCTCTCTCTTCTCACCCATTACAAGGAGGTGAGGAGGAAAGGATTCCCTGTGTTCCTCTTCCTGTCCCATCTCCATGCTACCCTTCCCTGAAGGCATCTCATAACCTCCTCCCCTTCTAAGAACAAATGCCTTGTGCCTTGGAGATGAACCACCAGCCTTTCACCCTTCCTTCCTGAGACCTCTCACTTTCCAGCTCTCCTTTTCCCCTTCCCTGTACCAAAAAGCCTGCCAGACTGGCTCCCTTGCTCAACCACCTTGACCTTTCCCTGTTCACTATACTCCACCAAGACTCCACCTGGTCACTGTTGGCTCTGCTCCATCCTCCCCTAGATCCTGGGACTGTGCCCCTCCTCTTAACCAGACTCCTGAAACACTAGACGGGACACCATCCCTCAGAGAGAGGGATGAGCTACAGAGAGACTGAAGCTACTATGCCTCTACGGAATCCCAGCCACAGACTACTACTTCTAAAACACCACAGAACATCTAGAGGTCAATTCAGCTATACTCCGGCTTCAGGGCAAGGTGTTAGTGGATTGTCCAAGGTTACTGCCCTTGCCAAAGCCTTGGAAGTGCCTTTCATAACCTAGTCTATGGGAATTTCCCATCCTGACTTGGCAAAGTCACTGCTCCCCAAAGAGGATGAGACCATTCTCTCCACAATAAGAGCTTGTCATTCTGAAATCCTTCATGGCTCTGCTTCCTGATCCCATGTTACTCACCTTCTTCAGAGCCACAAACTCATTCTCGGCTGTTGCTCTCAGAGCAACTTCCTCCTCGTACCTGGGGAAGAGGGCAGAGAGGGGAATCATGGCAGGGCAGGTCTCCCCAGACCACTCTCCACATTATACCAGTGAAGGGGACAACACGAGGGACTTCCCACATAGCCAGACGCCTGGCAGCCCTGCTGGGTCCTCTCTGGTTGGACTTGGGGTGTGTCTAATTCTCTCTCCACTTGGAATTGAGGGATCCAGGGGGTGACTTGGAATTGAGGGACCCAGGGGGTGACTCTTCTGGAACCTCACAGCCCTGCTGCCCAAACTGCTCTGAGGTCACCTCTGGAGGAAAATAAGGACTCAGCACCAGCCAGGAGTGGACAGCAGCCCCAGTCTCTCCCCACCTGAGGGTCCAACCTAGCTCGGCTGGGGGAGGACCTATGAATCTCAGAGGCCATCAGCATTAGAGCAACCTAGGCAGTGGGAAACCCAGAGACCCAGGACCTGGCAGCCCTGAGAGACACTGAGACTCATATCACATCCTGGTACAATAGGTGGGAGCCTGAAGGGCCAGGCCTGGGAGCATGCAGAAGCCTCCTCCCCACAGAGCACAGGGCACTGTTGCTGGGTGATCAGGCTTCCAGAAGAGAAGCCTGAAGGAGGAGAGAGAGCCTCCTAGGGAATCATGGCCCTACTCATAGGCATCTGAGCAGTGACTCCCTGATGGGAAGATCCTGCTGCATACCACCAACTTGCCCTGCATGGTCACATCCCCTTCTTTGAAATTCTCCAATCTCATCCAGTGGGTTGAATCCATCTCCATTTCCTGTGCCCAACATCACCCCCAGCCACACTCACTTCTTCTTGTAGCCCTCCAGCACCTCCTGCAGGCTGTTGAGCTCTGAGGACAGCCTCCCGCTGTCGGCCTCCACGCACTCAGCCTCCCGCTTCAGCGTTTCATGTAGCCACTGAACAGGGGCTCGAGGTTGCTCTCGCAGCACTGGCGGTTCTGGTAGAACTGTAGCTTGGTCTCCAGCAGCTTGTTCTGCTGCTCCAGGAAGCGCACCTGCCATTTGGGGTGGGAGGAGGGGTCAGATGGCTCCTACTGCCCCAAAGCTTATTTGGGGGATGGAGGGGATTGGGGAGTGTGCTGATTGCTTTATAGTAAACTCCAAAACCAGGAGTTCAGCAGAAATTAGACAGAGGGGGCAGTGGGAGACAAGGCAATTTCTGGATTTCAAGATAGTGATCATGTTTGTATTTTCTATATTAGGATGAGAGCAAGGTGTTTGGAAAGATCATTCACTTCTCAGGTGAACTGAGTTATCCTGACCTGCTGAGTCTAGATGGCATGTGATCAGGAGCTAAGTAGAGCTCTTTTTGCATTTGACTGCCCCATCAGCGCCCAGCCAGGACTTGGGCATGGGGTGTGGGGGGGAAGTTCAGAACAGGTGTAATTAAGGACAAATATTTGAAGGCTGAACCCTGGTCCTGTTCCTATATCTTATGTGCATTTCTTGAGTCTTGTTTGGATGTATGCTTTCTTCTCTGACATGTGGTTCCAAGCCTTGCCCTTGTCCCTGGGGACCCTGCCTATCTGGACAGAGGCTGTATATAATAACAGAGGCTGTATATAACAGAGATTCAGGAGCCCCTGCTCTAGACTCATCTCTCTGGTCTGTCTGTGCCTTGGATGTGTGTCCATTTCATCAATCAGATTGGGACCTGAAAGGACCACATCTCTACTGCCCTTGACTACCCCTTCACTGCCTACCCAGAAAGGGAAGGTCCAGGAAGGGTGTGATCACGGAAACTCACTTTGTCGATGAAGGCAGCGAACCTGTTGTTGAGACACTTGATCTGCTCCTTCTCTTCTTGCTTCACGCACTGCGCATTGGGGTCGATCTCCAGGTTGAGGGGCGTGAGGAGGCTCTCGTTGACTGACACGGTGGTGATGCAGGGAGGGCTGAGGCCGCCCACGCGCCGGAGCGGTACCCGAAGCTGCGGCCGCAGGAGCCGGCACGGAAGCCCCCGCAGACGCTGCGGCTGCCGAAGCCCCCGGTGAGGCCGCGGTAGCAGGAGATGCCGCGGTAGGGGGCGGCCGTGATGCAGCAGCGGCCGGGCCGAGGTCCGCAGGCAGAGGCGCAGCTGAAAGCTGGGAGAGCACGGTAAGATCCACAAGTCATGGTGCTTCTTTGGGGCACGGGAGGCTCTCAGGAGGCAGATGGCCTAATGGAGGACTAGTGGAGAGGTGTTCACTTCTTGGACATCATTGAGCCTTTTATATATGTGAGGAGCCTGATGTATCCACGTGGTAGGAGCAATTAGACATGTTTATGGGCTTGGGTTGTTTAGCTGCTGTTGCTCCTTCCTTAATGTGCTTAATTGGGTGCCAGATGCTGCCAGATGTTTATGGCCTTTTACCCTAAACTGCACAATTTTTGTCCTCAAAGGGCCAGCTCACCTCTCCTCACCCCACCCCAACCTCCTCATACACAGGTGGCGAAAGGTTTTTGAGGATAGGGGAGCTGTGACTCACGATGGAAAGGAGGGCGGGGGAAGGCGGGGCTGCGGCTTCTTCCGTACCACCCATTTGATGCGCTCATGCCGCTGTCCGTGGTGCTGATCACATCTGCACTGCAACACTGGGAGAGCTTAAGAGCAACAGATGGGGAACTTGAGATCGCTCCGTGATTTCCTTCACAGGGATGGCTGTTTTTACAGCACCAAAGCCTCACACACCTGCTCCCAGATTCCTCACCTGCACCCATCAGCCAACTCTGTATCTCGTCTCTCTCTCTGTTTCTGTCTCTCTCTCACACACATGCACACACACACATGTTGGACTTCCCATCAACAATCTCACAGAATCATACGTGCTCATACACACATACATCCACCTCCACCTGCACCTGACAAGTCCACTTCTTAGACCTTATTGTTCAGCCTGCGCTGAGATCAGGCACTCCCTCCCACAGAGTCTTCCATGAGGCCTAAGGGGACCACCTTGGCTCACCAGTCTCCAGAATGCCAACCATTTCCAACAAGGCCCCAAGCAAGGATAGCCTGTCTTGATTTCACCTCCAGGCTCCATGATTTCTCCAGGGCCCAGAAGGACTGGGGTAGACACAGCTATTATAAGTCTTTATAGCTTTTGGCTCAGAATACAAGGGAATCTTTCTAGACAGAGCCACATAGGGGGAGCACCCAGCCCCCTGACATCACCCTCCTGATCCTGTATTGCTTTCCATGTTCTAACAACCCTGCAACATCCTTCCCTTTACAACAATTTGTCAATAGCATTGGAAGATGCTAATCCATATTGTCAGAACAAATCCATATTGGTGTGTGCCATCCATCCAACATAGTTAGATTGGTCCTTGAACCCTAAAAGACTGGGTAGGAACCAGGGCTCTTCCATGACTAGCTCTATGTGATCTAGGAGGGCAAGTTCACTCCTCTGGGAAATGGATTAAGCATCTTCTTTCCAGGGCTGCCTTGGAGAATTACAGAGATGTGCATGCACTCAGTAAACTCCAGAGCACTGTGCAGATGTGCTTTGTTGTAATCATTAAGAAGCAAGAGGCTCTGGGACTGCATTTTCTCAGAGTTCATATCATGACCCACAGATAGAAGCAACCAGAATTTTAATGAAACAGGTTAGGACAAAATCAAGCAGAGCAGAATATAGTAGAAAACATCAGAGTGTAGCATACATAATAAAAACATTTCAGGATCTTTTATTTCAATAGTATGTGATATGTACATATGTGTGCACTTAATCACTATGAAAAATTATTTCTTACTATAATTGGAACTAAAAAGTTTAAATACGTGGCTTATCAGTTAGGAACACAGACCCAGAGTCCAAACTGCCTAGTTTCAAAGTCCACCACTGCCAGTTTCTAGCTATGTAACTTCAGGCAATTTCTTAACCTCTCCCTGTCTCCTTTCATGATTTGTAAAATAGGGGTAATGCTACCTACCCCATATAGTTTTTATAAGGATTAAAAGAATTAATCCATTCAAGCAGTTAAAATAGAGCCTGACACACTCTTAAGGATGTAATCATATTAGTGGTAGGTGTCGCTGCTGCTGCAGTTATAATGTCAGGTTTGATGGAGAGGTAGAGATATGTGTTATTATTGTTATTGCTACTGCTGCTGCTGTGGATATATCAGCAGGTTTGGTGAACATACCTTACCTACATGACTAAACCACATATGTAAAATACCCTCTAATGATGCCTATCTTAAAGGAATAATGAAGTGAAATGAAGTGAAAGTCACTCAGTCATGTCCTACTTTTTGTGACCCCCTGGTCTATACAGTCCATGGAATTCTCCAGGCCAGAATACTGGAGTAGGTAGCCTTTCCCTTCTCCAGGGGATCTTCCCATCTCAGTGATCAAACCTAGGTCTCTCCCACATTGCAGGCAGAATAGACAGATTAAATTTTAAAATACATGGATAATTCTTAACAGCTGGCACATAGCAAGTGCTCAGTAAATATTATCAACTCTTATTCTACCAAGCGGTTAGTCTTAGGGGCAAGTAGAACTGGAGAGCTTTCCTTTATCCTGATAAAGAACCCAAAATCAAAGGTCCATCCTCAAGCCCAACCACCTGAAGGAAGGCCCAATGAGAATCTCTCTTCTTAGGCAAAGGGCAAGTGTCACCAATCCTCAGGTAACTGCACTGCTGGGTGAAAAGAAAAGCTTGTACAGTCCAAAAAGTCTATTATCTGTTATAATTGATAAATTTGTGTTCCTTATTTAGCCTTAACAGACCATCAGAAATCTTTAGCCACAAATTAATGACATGCTCATTCACCTTGCCTAATGGTGAATTTTTTTATTTTTTTGCCTAATTCTAAAACCTCCTGATTGATTAGTAGCCCAGGGATATCATGGAGTTGAGGTTGACAATCCATCCAAGTATGATGGAACTCCAAAGAGAGCAGGACTTCCACTGTGGCTGGACAGATGGAAGTTGGATTTGAAGAAAAACTTGCCAGAAGGAGGGCAAATAGTCATGCCTTCCTAAGGACTTGCATTATGTCTCCCATTTAGGGAGCTTTATGTAAAAGAGAAACATTCTTTATTCTGGAGTGGCCATCAAGTTTGTGGAGAAAGGATGAATCAAAAGACCTTTATATCTGGAGATGAGAGCCTGTTCTTTTAGCCCAAGTAGATCTTGTTTCAAGGGATGTCTGGAGAGAAGGGGTAAATCAAGTAATTTTAACATTGAGAAGTTCTATTTCAAGACTCCTTCTAGTCCATCCTGTTCCTGTGAAGGATGTTGCAAAGCAGATGCCCCAAGATGGACGGTGGGTTAGACAAGGTAACATCATGTTGTTAGAGTCAAGAATTTTGTGACTGATGCATCCCTGCAATATGCTGAACCCTATCTTAAGTTTGGAAGGAGAGAGGAAAGCACTAAAAGGAGGAAGGAAATATGGATTCTGGAACTCCTGATCTGACAGGGAAGACAGAGCCAGAAGTTCAAAAGTTCATGAGAAAAGGCAGAAGTCTGAAGAGAGTTTGTTTATAGCTATACCATCAGATCCTCAGGATCCCAATGCCTATTGACAGTGCCCATTCTGGGACAGTGTGAAATACAGTTAGTCTGATGAGAAAGGTATGAATGGATCCCTAGAAAGGATGAGGACAAGCTTCATAACGCAGCAGGAAGGACAGTGTTGGTAAAAAGATGTGCATGGAGGTATTTCAGAGAGTAGACAGTGGGGGCAATCTGAGGGCCCTTGCAGAAAAAGAAGGGATCGTGAGATGCTGTGACAGTGGAGAACCAGTGGAGACAGAGACCTCCGAAGCAGGGCCCATGTCATTCTGCTGCGTGGCTGCAGACTGGGAAGCAGCCTGTGAACTCTACATCTGGAAGATACCAAAGCTCTAGGCTTGCAGGTATCCAAGAGGTGTGCCAGAGCTCTGCCCCTCAGCCAAGACAGCCTGGGACAGTGACCAATTGTCCATGAGAGCTCACCAGGGGAGGGAGGGCCAAAGGCAGTCCTGGAGAACCTGCCAAAGGAGGAAGCCTGACTCAGGAGCTCCCCCTTGGTGAGGTCCATTCCCACCAACCGGGCTGAGCCCCTGCACCTCCCCCAGCCCATGTCCCTGCCCCATAAGGGCCCATTTCTTTAGAGCTGGAGCCTACCCTTTAGGTATGTCTAGACCTGTGCCCCTTCCCCCATGAACCTCCTTTGCTCTTCCACCGTGGAGTGTTCCCCCACTATTCTCCCATGGTCTTGCCCTTCTTTTTCCTCCACTGTCCTCCACTTCCCTCCTCTCCCCTCTGTCTCCCCCAGTCTCCCTTCCATGCCATTCTCCTCACCCCAGTCAGTCTCCATCTTTCTTCCAAGTGGCCCTGGGGAGTAGTAATCTAAAAGCAAGCATCTTTCTTCCTCTTTTCCTCTAGAAAACTACATTCCGTCCACTTCTCTCTCCTCAACCCTACCCCATCTCTACTCTGGCTCATGGCCTTCAGAATTCTTGCCTTGTCTGCCTTTCCCTTCCACTCCCATCATCACTCAGGTTAAGGAGTTTGCTTTGGTAAAGGACACATCCACGCACTTCATCTTTCCTTCAGGCCCCAGCCAAGAACCTCTCCCCACCCCACCCTCACCCTTAGGAATGGCCGCCATCCGATCTGCTTCATCTGGTCCCCACCCCATCTTACCAGAACAAGCTTTGCATAATTAACCATCAAGCTTTGATGGCTCCATTACTCAGCACCTAATGTGCACCTGGGATTCATTTCATTCACGCAACAAATATTTACTGAGCACCTACTGTGTGCCAAGTCCTTGGAACAGAGCCATGAACCAAATGTTTGTACCCATTGGTATGCTGCCGAGTTTGTATTTTTGTTCATGATCTGGGTATACGTACAGCTTTTCCCTTGGAATTGGAAGCTCACAACAAATAAGAGTGAGCTCTCCTCATCCTCTGATCCTGCACCCTGAAAGCATGCTGAAGGACCCAAAAGAGGTACTGGAGGGAGAGGAATAGTGAGCATGTGTGAATGTACCATGTACCACGTAATGCTTTAGTGATGGAAGACAGTGGATGGACAGACTACAATCAAGCTTTTCCATTGCGATCAAATACACCAAGCTATGAGTGCCAGCTCTGCCTGTAACTACAACCTGAGCAAATCTCTTGACCCTCTAGTCCTCAGTGTCCTCATCTGTAAAACAAGAATAATAACACTAGCATCAAAGGGCAATTTGTAAAAATTAAATGCATTAATGCAAGTTGGGCAGTCAGTATAGTATCTACTATGAAATAAGTTGAACATCAACAGACATTGTTATAAGTTTGGAAGACTGTTCATAAAATAGGTTTCTACAGTAAGCATATGCTACCTGAATACTTTTTTTTAAATAACCACATACCCTAGAAAAACTTGTACAGATATACCAGAAGACATGGGAAATAATGCTCATGGCAGATCTGTTCATAATACACTCTAGGAACAGCCACAAGGCCTTGGAGGTGGAAAGATGAATAAACGGTGACATATTCCTACAGAGAGTACAATCCACAGTGAACATGAACACAATACAGCTGCAGGAAGCAACTTTGAACAAAGGAATACACACAACATGCTTCCATTTATATGAAGTTCAAAAACTGGAATATATGGTTTAGAGATGCATTCCTTGGTCCTTAAACTAAAGAAAAGCAAAGGAATCATTCAACACAAAACCCCAGAGAACCATCCTGGTTCAGGAAGGAAGGGGGTGCAGTGAAAATGAGGTTCAAAGGAAGTTCCTAAGTTATACATATGTTCTATTTCTTCCCACAGGTGGTAGGCATACCACCTATACATTCTTTTGTAGGGGTGGCATATTTCACAATAAAAGCAATGTTAACTTTCCTGATGGCTCAGCGGGTAAAGAATCAGTCTGCAATTCAGGAGATGCAGGAGATATGGGTTCAATCCCTGGGTCAGGGAGATCCCCTGAAGAAGGGAATGGCAACCCACTCCAGTATTCTTGCCTGAAAAAATTCCATGGACAGAGGAGCCTGGTGGACTACAGTCCAAAAAGTCAAAATCTCCGGTTGCCAGAGCCAAGACCACACAGTAGTCATTTGCCAATCCTTCCCCCTCTCCTCTCCCCTTCCCTCACCAAGAGCTGTTTTCACTCCAAGAAAACCTACAGATACAATGTCTTTTTAAGGCCTTCAAAATTAGCAGCCATTAGTAATACCTGAGTTAAATGAAATGATGTCACATTTGAATTTTTTTATATCCTGGTTTAAATTGCTTCTTTCAAATTGCTTAGCAAAGACCAGCCATTAGTAATTAGCTTATGTTTATGCGTGTCATTTTTATAGGGAGTTACACTAGCAGAAAAGGCCAAGTGTGCGTGAGCTGCACTCTGACTCACGGGGCTTCTCCTTGGAATACCCAGCCAGCTGGCTAGCTGGAAGCGCCACAACTCCATTGTGGGCAGTGCCCAGAGTGGCGGGTGAGGGCATAAAGGGCCTCAGCAGAGCCGGCCCAGGTCCCCAAACACATAAAGTGACATCAGGAGCCACACCCTCCTCTGGGAGGGCCAGATTGCTCACATGGTCCACGGCCCCATGTTCATCCTATTGCAAGTCCCCATTCCTGAATGTTCTACTTGGACAAACTATTCTCTTCTCCTCCTTCCTCCTCTTTTCCTACCAACCCCCTCACCTCTTGCCCTAAGCTGCTTTGCCTGCCCTTTGCCCCTACAGCACACCAGCTACCAGGGGCTGCCAGCTACAGTGTTTCTCTTCTCTTTTCTTCCCATCCATTTAAAACAAACCCCTGTATTTTTTATGGGATCATTTTTCTAGTCTTACTCTATTGGAATGGGGTGTTTCATGTATGTAGAACACAGTATCATCTTATCAAGATACTTACAATATACCAGATGCAAGAAAACAGCTAAAACTGCTATTCTCCATCCCTTTCCTTCAATTCGCAGCCACAGGGTCCTGCAGATCTCCTCTCCTCTGCTGCTCATTGCCCGTGTCACACGCATGCCCATTGGCCCTCCTGGTTCCAACCATTCCAACACCCCCTGACTCTGCCCATCTTTCTTAGACTGACTCTTCTCAATCCTATATCCACAGATTGCTGTTTTATTTAATTGCTAAATCATTTTCGATTCTTTTGTGACACCATGAACTGTAACTCATCAGGGCTCCTCTGTCCATTGGATTTTGCAGTCAGGAAAACTGGAGTAAGTTGCCAATTCCTTCTTCAGGGGATCTTCCTGACCCAGGAATCGAACCCAAGTTTCCTGCCTTGGCAGGAGGATTCTTTACCACTGAGCCACCAGAGGAGCCCTATATCCACAGAAACCCTCTCCCAATAAGTTTCTCCACCCTCTTGAAAGTCTCCAAGGACTAGGAAATCCAAGGGTTGTCATAACCTATAGGTGGGAAGGCTTGGCATCTCCTCAGTTCCACTTCTTAATAGCTGGGAGGTTTGGGGCAAGTTATTTAACCTCTCCAAGCCTCAGTTTCCTCATGTGTAAAATAGGAATAATGATACCTACTTTATATGGTAGATGTGAGAATTAGAGATCATTTATGGCATATAGTGTTGGTAACAGAGTAGGTGGCCAATAAAAAGAAAATAGAACCTATATTGCCCTACAGAGATCTTTCTAATTGTAAAGGGGGAAACATACTCAAGTGATCTGATTTAGCATCACCAGTAACAGGGCAACTTGACTGTGCTTTCTGGGGTGATACAGTAAGAGTTATAAAGCATTGTTTATGATGTATGCTGCCCAAAAATGTTTCAGTTAAACCCAATCAAGCCTCCAGACCAGCACAATCCGAAAGACACTGGTGTGATGGTGGAAATGTTCTGTTTCTGTGCTGTCAATAATGTAGCTTCTAGTCATGCATGGCATGTGACTGAAAGACTAGATTTTTAATTTATTTAATTTTAACTAATTTAAATTTAAATAGCCACATGTATCTGTTGGCTACCATGTTGAACAGCCCAGCTCAAGAGTTAATTTTCAGTGTATAGAAAATACAAGAGATATAGCCATAAGTTAAATCAAGAAAACCTGTTTTTAAAAATCATAGGACAGTTAGGAAATTTTAATATGAATGGATAGTAAATGATTTTTTTGGAATTATCCTTCTGCATGTGAAAAATGGTACTGTCTCCATTCTTAAGAAATGCATGCTAAAGTATTTAAGGGTTCCATGCTATGCTTTCTGTAATCATCAAATAAGTGGGCAAATGTGAAGGCAAATATGGCACAAAGTTAATAAAAGGTGGGTACCTGGGTGGAACACATCAGGGTGTTTGTTATACAGGTACCATTTCTTCAACTTCCCTAATTTTGAAAATTCTCATAATAAAAGTGAAAGAAAACATAAAACACAAATATTTAATAATCTGCTGACTGCTGTCATGGCAGGAAAAGTCAGATGTTTTTCAGGAACCAACTGGACTCTCTGGAGATTGGGAAAATACAGCTTTATGTAACAATAGGGCCTTGCCCACGACTGGGATGGAAACTTCCAGAAGTTATTTGCTAACACCCCAGTCTCTCTAGGCCCCCCACTCTCACCTGCACACACACAGGTCTCCTGCTTCTACCACTTCTGGTTTCCCTTCTCCTCCCTCCACTCTCCTGCCCTGCCCTTCTCTTTCCAGTCTCCTCAGATGACTGCATGCCCAGCTGGCAAGGCACTTTGAAGATGAAACATGCTGAGTCCCTTACAGCCCAGGGACTGGCATCTTTTACACAGAGGAGGGTGCGGGCCACTATTAAAGCACATTCTAGAGAGGCGTTGACCTCAGCTAGCCACACAAGCCCATAAAGCACACATTGCCACAACCGTATCTGCATAGCCAAGCCCCTTCCGACCCGAGCATAAATAGGACCCCGGCTCTCTGAGGAGGACATTGGAGTTTCCACAAGACTCCAGCTCACCTCTCCTGTACTCTGCAACCTACACCTCCAGAAGGATCATGACCTGCGGATCAGGATTCCGTGGCCGCGCTTTCAGCTGCGTCTCCGCCTGCGGACCTCGGCCCGGCCGCTGCTGCATCACGGCCGCCCCCTACCGCGGCATCTCCTGCTACCGCGGCCTCACCGGGGGCTTCAGCAGCCGCAGCGTCTGCGGGGGCTTCCGAGCCGGCTCCTGCGGCCGCGCTTCGGGTACCGCTCCGGCGGCGTGGGCGGCCTCAGCCCTCCCTGCATCACCACCGTGTCAGTCAATGAGAGCCTCCTCACGCCCCTCAACCTGGAGATCGACCCCAATGCGCAGTGCGTGAAGCAAGAAGAGAAGGAGCAGATCAAGTGCCTCAACAACAGGTTCGCTGCCTTCATCGACAAAGTGAGTTTCCTTGATCACACCCTTCCTGGACCTTCCCGGACCTTCCCTTCCTGGGTGGGCACTCAGGGGTTAGTCAGGGTGCAGGAGTGGGCCAGGTGAGCCCCCAGGCTGATGGAGGAGATGAACACACATCCCGGGCAGAGACAGACCAGACAGATGAGTCTAGAGCAGGGGCTCCTGATTAGAGCACTGTTACTATATACAGCCTCTGTCCAGACAGGCAGGGTCCCCACAGACAAGGACAAGGCTTGGAACCACATGTCAGAGAAGAAAGCATACATGCAAACAAGACTCAAGAAATGCACACAAGATATAAGAACAGGACCACAGTTCAGCCTTTGAGTGGGTGTCCTTGATCACACCTTTCCTGAACCCACCCATACTAAACTTGGACTGGGCACTGATGGGGCAGTCAAATGCAAAAAGAGTTCTACTTGGCTCCCGACCACATGCCATCTAGACTCAGCAGGTCAGGATAACTCAGTTGACCTCAGGAGGAAATGATCTTTCCCAACCCCTTGCTCTCACTGTAATATGGAAAATCCAAACATGATTACTCTCTTGAAATCCAGAAGTTGCCTTGTCTTTCACAGTCCCCTCTGTCTAATCTCTGTTTTAGGCTCTTGGTTTGGGTTGTTGTTATTCAGTCACTCAGAAGTGTCCAACTCTTTGCAACCTCATGGACTGCAGCACACCAGCTTCCCTATCCTTCATCATCTCCCAAGGCTTGCTCAAACTCACGTCCATTGAGTCGGTGATGCCATCCGACCATCTCATCTTTTGTCTCCTCCTTCTCCTCTTGCCCTCAGTCTTTCCCAGCATCAGGGTCTTTTCTAAGAGTCAACTCTTCACAACAAGTGGCCAAAGTATTGGAGCTTCAGCTTCAGCATCAGTCATTCCAATAAATATTCAGGGTTGATTTCCTTTAGGATTGACTGGTTTGATCTCCTTGCAGTCCAAGGGACTCTCAAGAGTCTCCATCTCCAGAGTTAGAAAGCATCAATTCTTTGGCACTCAGGCTTCTTTAAGGTCCAACTCTCACATCCATACATGACGACTGGAAAAACCTTAGCTTTGACTATATGGACCTTTGTCAGAAAAAGTAATGGTTTTGGAGTTTACCTTGAAGCAATCAGGACCCTCCCCAAGCCTCTCCATCCCCCAAATAGGCTTTGGGGCAGTAGGAGCCATCTGACCCCTCCTCCCACCCCAAATGGCAGGTGCGCTTCCTGGAGCAGCAGAACAAGCTGCTGGAGACCAAGCTACAGTTCTACCAGAACCGCCAGTGCTGCGAGAGCAACCTCGAGCCCCTGTTCAGTGGCTACATTGAAACGCTGAAGCGGGAGGCTGAGTGCGTGGAGGCCGACAGCGGGAGGCTGTCCTCAGAGCTCAACAGCCTGCAGGAGGTGCTGGAGGGCTACAAGAAGAAGTGAGTGTGGCTGGGGGTGATGTTGGGCACAGGAAATGGAGATGGATTCAACCCACTGGATGAGATTGGAGAATTTCAAAGAAGGGGATGTGACCATGCAGGGCAAGTTGGTGGTATGCAGCAGGATCTTCCCATCAGGGAGTCACTGCTCAGATGCCTATGAGTAGGGCCATGATTCCCTAGGAGGCTCTCTCTCCTCCTTCAGGCTTCTCTTTTGGAAGCCTGATCACCCAGCAACAGTGCCCTGTGCTCTGTGGGGAGGAGGCTTCTGCATGCTCCCAGGCCTGGCCCTTCAGGCTCCCACCTATTGTACCAGGATGTGATATGAGTCTCAGTGTCTCTCAGGGCTGCCAGGTCCTGGGTCTCTGGGTTTCCCACTGCCTAGGTTGCTCTAATGCTGATGGCCTCTGAGATTCATAGGTCCTCCCCCGCCGAGCTAGGTTGGACCCTCAGGTGGGGAGAGGCTGGGGCTGCAGTGCCCCAGAAGTGCTGCTGTCCACTCCTGGCTGGTGCTGAGTCCTTATTTTCCTCCAGAGGTGACCTCAGAGCAGTTTGGGCAGCAGGGCTGTGAGGTTCCAGAAGAGTCACCCCCTGGATCCCTCAATTCCAAGTGGAGAGAGAATTACGGACACAGCCCAAGTCCAACCAGAGAGGCCCAGCAGGGCTGCCAGGGAGCCGGCTGTGTGGAGAGGTCCCTAGTGTTGTCCCTTCACTCCTGTAGGGTGGTGACCTCCCTCTGCCCTCTTCCCCAGGTACGAGGAGGAAGTTGCTCTGAGAGCAACAGCCGAGAATGAGTTTGTGGCTCTGAAGAAGGTGAGTAACATGGGATGGGGAAGCTAGACATGAGGGATATCAGAATGACATGCTCTTGTTGGAGAGACCTATGTTCTCAACCTCCCTGTGGGGTGCAGTGACCTTGCCGAGTGAGGATGGGAAATTCCCATAGACCAGGTCATGAAAGGCACATTCAAGGCTTTGACAAGGGCAGTAACCTTGTAAAATTCACTAGCACCCTGACCGGAGGCAAGAGTGTGACTGAACTGATCTCTGGATGTTCTGTGCTGCTTCAGAGTTGAGAGTCTGCAGCTGGGGTTCCATGGAGGCATTGTAAGCTTCAGTCTCTCTTTTGAGGGATGGTGTCCTGTCTAGTGTCTCAGGAGTCTGGTTAACATGGGGAGCACAGTCCCAGGGTGTAGGGGGAGGATGGAGCAGAGCCAACAGTGGCCAGGTGGAGTTTTGGAGGACTGTAGGGAAACAGGGAAGGGTCAAGGTGGTTGAGTGAGCGAGCCAGTCTGGCAAGCTTAGGGTAAGAAGGAGACATGGGAGGTAAGAGATCTCAGGTAGGTGGAGTGAAAGGCTAGTGGTCCACCTCCAAAGCATAAGGCATTTGTTCCTAAAAGGGGAGGAGGTTGTGAGATGCCTCCAGGGAAGGGCAGCATGGAGATAAGACAGAAGAGGAACACAGGGAATCCTTTCCCCATCACCTCCATGTACTGTGTGAGGAGAGAGAGGAATTCAGGTGATGATCACCAGGGGTCCTCTTTGCTCAAAGACTCCCCATCTTCTCAGGATGTGGACTGTGCCTACGTCCGCAAATCAGACCTTGAGGCCAATGTGGAGGCCCTGATTCAGGAGATTGACTTCCTTCGGCGACTGTATGAGGAGGTGAGTGATTGAGGTCCGGGCAGAAAGCAGCAGCTGGCCTGGAAGAGAGGGCATTGCTCTGTGATCAGAGCTGGACAGGGATTGGGGCAGGAGCTATAGTCCATGAGGCTGTCAGAGGGGGCCAGGGCTGGAGACCAGGAAGGGCTGAGAAGGCGGGTACACACTGTGGTGGGGGAAGCAATGGTGTAAACAAGACCCTTCCACCCTCCTGCCCCACCATCTGCAGGAGATCCGAGTTCTCCAAGCCCACATCTCAGACACCTCAGTCATTGTCAAGATGGACAACAGCCGGGACCTGAACATGGACAACATTGTTGCTGAGATCAAGGCTCAGTATGATGACATTGCCAGCCGTAGCCGGGCCGAGGCTGAGAGCTGGTACCGCAGCAAGGTGAGTGGTCCAGGACACCTGCCTTCTAGACATGATGGAAGAGATGGAGGTATACATTAACAAGATTTCTTTTGTCTGGGGATTCTGACTCCTAGAGGTGGTGAAAGAAGTACAGACAGCTCTCAGGTTATAGTGGCAGGACAGGGCTGCCATTATGGTTTCACAGGCTGTGCACTGGGCAACCCGAAAATCATCCGTGTTGTTCTGAGTGGGTGGTACATCCCATCCTGAGTTACACGAGCCTCTCTGCTTCCCACAAGTGTGAGGAGATCAAGGCCACGGTGATCCGACACGGGGAGACCCTGCGCCGCACCAAGGAGGAAATCAACGAGCTCAACCGCCTGATCCAGAGGCTGACGGCTGAGGTCGAGAATGCCAAGTGCCAGGTAGGGGCTGTTTGAGGCCCACCAGGGTCCCAAGGCAGGGTGTGTGCCCAGCTGGATCTCACCATTCACTCTCCACTTGCATGACTTGAGACCCAGTTTGTGGTTACTCAGGGAGCCCCAGGTGATGAAGGAAAGAGGCCTGTTCCTGGGGTGATTCCTGCTGTGTGGAGAGACCATAACCCATCTTGTTCTTTCCTGGGCCCTTAGAACTCCAAGCTGGAGGCCGCAGTGACCCAGGCGGAGCAGCAGGGCGAGGCAGCCCTCGCTGATGCCAAGTGCAAGCTGGCCGGGCTGGAGGAGGCCCTGCAGAAGGCCAAGCAGGACATGGCCTGCCTGCTCAAGGAGTACCAGGAGGTGATGAACTCCAAGCTGGGCCTGGACATCGAGATCGCCACCTACAGGCGCCTGCTGGAGGGCGAGGAGCAGAGGTGAGGACTGTCCCAGCCTGGCCCTGACTACCTATTCCCACCCTTTACACAAATACCTCCCTTGATCCTGGCTGAGCAATGGCCAGGTCTGGGGCAAGCCTATCATTTATCACTTTGAGGTGGGGTATTCTGAGGACTCTTCCTCCTGACACTCTGCTCGTGGACCCCACTCCAAGAAGTTGTGGAGCTCTGTTTGCAGCTCTGATTCAGTCGCTAATGTTGCCTTTTTCTTTTTCCCCTCTCAGACTGTGTGAAGGCGTTGGGTCCGTGAATGTCTGTGAGTATCCTAGGCCCTGTGTGGATGGGTTTACTTGCTTCCTGTAGAGGACAGGAGTGTTTTCTCTGACACCTAAATATGAGTGGGTTGGCATCACAGGAAGAGGGATTTGGGGTCAGACAGCAGGAAGGACCACTTCTTTTGGACTAGAGTTGTTAAGATGCTTGGAGAGGGTCATAGTCGGAGAGGCGGCACCCTCAGTCCCCCAGAATGTTGACTCAGTCTTTGGGGTTCGCAGGTGTCAGCAGCTCCCGCGGCGGGGTCGTCTGCGGGGACCTCTGCGTGTCGGGCTCCCGGCCGGTGACGGGCAGCGTCTGCAGCGCCCCCTGCAGCGGGAACCTGGCGGTGACACCGGCCTGTGCGCGCCCTGCGGCCCCTGCAATTCCGTCACGTCTTGCGGCCTGGGCGCGGCCGGCGTGGGCTCCTGCGGCATCAGCTCCTGCGGCGTGGGTTCCTGCGCCAGCGTCTCTCGCAAATGTTAGGCCTCCCACCGCAGGCCCCGCCCGGGCATCTGTCCCCCGCAGCCCGGCAGGGCCCTCCCTGCATGGCCCCGCCCCCTCCGCCGCCACCCCAGCTCTGGGTGGAGCGAGCCCTAGGCTTCTCTCTCGCACTTCGAAAGGTCCGTCCCACTCCTGGCCTCTCACGCTTGTGCGTAATGCCCTCTTCCTGGGTTCTGCCGCCCGCTCTGGGAGAGGCTACCCTAGAGAAAAGTCCCTTGGCCACCACAGGAAGGGACCTCAGGGCAGGGAGGACCAAGACCCCACTCTGGGTTGTCGTGGGGCCAATGGCCAGAGTCCCCACCCTGTCCCAGCATCTCCCTTCCTTCTCTGCTGTGTTCATCTCTTCTAAGATCTGTGTTTCCAATAAACCAATGTAGCCAACCCTGAGCCTCGTCTGTACTTATATTATCCTCCTCAGGGTCGAGGTTTGGGAGAGTCCCCAGACATGAAGCAGAGAAAAGCCCAGACCTGGGGTCTCCACTAGAGTCCTCTTTCCCTGGGCTCACAGCAGTCTCGGGTTTAGCCAAGGACGGTGCTAGGCCACTATATCCTGTCATTTTATCCACACCACCTTCACGCCATGTCTTGCAGAGGAAGCAACTAGAGCTCAGGGACCCACAGGAGCCGGGGCCAGGCTCTACCCTGAGTTCAGCGGCACACAGCTGGGGTTTGAACCTCGGGGGCATGTTTAGTGGTCATGTCACTAAACCACAGCTGCCTCCCAGAAATCACCTCTGTGCACATCTGTAAACTTATGAATAGATTCACCAGTCACTCAGAGCTTAGGGAAACATCACTCTTGGCTTTGGTGGAGAAGACTCATACCTGAGTAATTCATGAGAATTCTTTAAGGGGTGACTCTATGCACATGCTTAAGCTTTCAAAAAGCCTTTGATATGACTGCCTTTTTTTAAATGGAGTCCTTTTGGGGTTTGGAGACCAGCCATCACTGATAAATTACCTCAAAGCTAGACAACAAGAAGCAAAAAGATGATGGGGCCCAGAGGTGAGTACACAGACCCTGGATCCAGACTGCACGGGTCCAAAGCTGGGCTCTGTTCATGGCTGAGTGACTATGAGCAGTTTACTTACCCACTCTGTGCCTCAGTTTCCATCCGTCTAAAGTGAAATGATAAAAAGAGCACCTCTCTTTCACCTCCTAGGGTTATTGGCAGGACGAAAGAATTTAATATATGTAAAATAATTAGTGCTTGCCACAAAATAACTGTAACGTGTTTACTGTCAGTAGTATTCTTTTGCAGAATATAAAATAGAAATCCTTCCTGGGATAAGGGCCATGGCCTGCCTATCATTACACTTATATCTGTGATCAGAGATGCAAGCATAGAGAGAAATCCTCACATCTTCTGGGCCATCAAGCTCCTCCCTGCAGTAAACTGTCCCCCCTACACTGATGATATTACAAGTGCTGGTGTGAGTGGGATGATGGCCCCTCAGCTTCGCTAGAGACTGAACTGAGTACCTGAATATACATGTATACAGCACAGTGAATCTCAAAACTCCTGGATCAGGGCCCAGGAAGCTAACAGAAATGGAAGTCCCCATTCCATCACTAAGGGCAATAGAAATAATTGAGACCAGAAGTGAGAGGTCTGGAAAGACACAGGCTCTTTTAAAGGACAGGATTAATCCTAGGTCTTCTGACCACCAATGTGTCCCCTCCACCCTCCAATGGAATTCTGAGGACAGAGCCCTTGGAGAGTTCCAGAATTCACAACTGTTCTAACCAGCCCTCTGTGCCGTGACAACATATGGCTCAGAAGTAGACCTTGTCTGGAGTCCAGATCCAAGGCCCCAGTATCAGCTCCATCTCCCACCCCCAGTTCAGGAGCCACCGGTCCTGAGAGAGCTCCGTCAACTGACCCCTCCCTCGCATCTCACTAGTCTCATCAGCCCAGCTGGACAATCCTATTCCAGCGCCACAATCCTCACCTCCCTATAGGTTCCCAGTCCTAGACAGGCTCAGGGAGAGGCATGAGGGTGAATGAGTCACATACATATTGCCCATGATGCAGGATGGTAAAGAAAATGAAACATCTTGCTGTGTGACATTCAGCAAGTCACTTCTTTCTGGGCTTGAGTGTATTAACTAGTGGGAAAAAAAAAAAATGCTTGGACCAGATAGACGCTAAGGTCCCTTAGCCATTTAAAGTTCTATTTTTTTTAATTGAAATATAGTTGATTTACAATGTTGTGTTAGTTTCAGGTATACAGCAAAGTGATTCAGTATATATATATAGATAGAGAGATATTATTTTTCAGATTCTTTTACATTTTAGGTTATTACAGGTTATCTAATATAGTTCCCTGTGGTATACAGTAGGACCTGTTGTTTATTTTATATATAGTAGTTTGAATTTCTTAAACCCGAGCTCCTAACTTATCTCTCCCCCTGATCTTTCCCCTTTGGCTAACTGCAAGTTTGTTTCTAACTCTGTGAGTCTAATTCTGTTTTGTAAATAAGTTCATTCAGTTCAATTCAGTCACTCAGTCGTGTCCGACTCTTTGGGACCCCATGAATCGCAGCACGCCTGGCCTTCCTGTCCATCACCAACTCCCAGAGTTCACTCAAATTCACGTCTATCGAGTCAGTGATGCCATCCAGCCATCTCATCCTCTGTTGTCCCCTTCTCCTCCTGCCCTCAGTCCCTCCCAGCATCAGGGTCTTTTCCAATGAGTCAACTCTTTACATGAGGTGGCCAAAGTACTGGAGTTTCAGCTTTCGCATCAGTCCTTCCAATGAACAGCCAGGACTATTCTCCTTCAGAATGGCCTGGTTGGATCTCCTTGCAGTCCAAGGGACTCTCAAGAGTCTTCTCCAACACCACAGTTCAAAAGCATCAATTCTTCGGCACTCAGCCTTCTTCACAGTCTAACTCTAGCATCCATACATACCACAGGGAAAACCATAGCCTTGACTAGACAAACCTTAGGGTCACTTTTTTAGACTCCACATATAAGTGGTGTCATATTTGTCTTTCTCTGTCTTCCTTCACTTAGTGTGATCATCTCTAGGTCCATTCATGTTGCTGCAAATGGCATTACTTCATTCTTTTTTATGGCTGAGTAATATTCTAGTATATATATGCCACATCCTCTTAATCCATCCATCTGTTGATGGACATTTAGGTTGCTTCCTTGTCTTGGCTCGTGTAATCAGTGAAAGCTCTATTAGTCTTTAGTAGACATGGGACGAGACAAGGAGCTGGAGGGAAGTAGGGAGCCATGGTGCCATGCACGGTGCTTCATCTCTCTCAGCTCACTGTCTGTAGCTTTCTGTCTGTGAGTGGAACAGAATGATTGCATCCAGGTACATGCACATGTCTGGGCATCTGTGTGGAAACATGTGCGTGTGTGAACATGTGTATGCCTGTGTATATGTGCTGAAGAGATGACATTTGTGGGTACATGAGGGTATGACTGCAGTGTGAGTGCACAAGTGGACTGGTTTGGGTGAGATGGGGTCACATGTGAGGAACTGGACTCCGCACTATGGTAGGAGTGGTGGATAGGCAGGTGCTGCTGGGGGTCATGCTGGGAGGTACCCTCTGACTGAGGAGCCCTAGCCCTAACTTGGGCTCCTCTCCCTACCCCGCTTGCCCTGCAATTACTGCAGCTCCAGCCAGGACAGAGGGAGACCAGCTGGCCTTCTTGAAGTTGGACAGCCTTCTTCAAAGATACTCAAAACTTTTCCCAAGAACTCCAGTAAGTGAAATATTGATTATATTCATAGAATTCCTGCTATGTTTTCAGCTCCTTACATATAGTAATATTTTAATTCTGAAACCTCCCTGTGTTAGGTACTATTCTTATTTTACAAATCAACAGTAGAGAGATTAATTAAGGAGGAAAAATACAAGGGGTAAATGAATCTTCATTAGGTGTAGAGAGAGCAGGAATGAGGCCCAGAAACAGTAAAGCAAGATTGGGAACAGAATCTGGGCCCTTTCTTCTTATTCCAAGCTGGTCTGGTTGATACACTGCAGCTAGAATCACATCAGGAAGGGCTGCATTTAGATGCATCAAGAGACTCCCAAGGAGGTCCCTAGGGTTAATAGTGGAAGAACAGGGCCCGATTCATCCAAGGACAGAGTGGACCACACAGGACCACAGGGCTTCAGCCCATTCATATCTACTACACGGCAGACTCTGGAGATGGATGGATGAGGTAGGTCACGTCCTCAAGGGATGCTATGAAGTTGCATCCAACACTCCAAATGTTGCTATCAAATGTGAGGCAGGTGTGGGCACAGATGGGAGCTGACCCCTCAGGATCTCTTTCGATGAGAAGCAACTAGTGACACCTCTCCTCCCTTCAGAAGTCACTGACTCACAAAGCTCTGTAAATAGATGAGGACTGACTCTCCATAAATGCCGCAGGCTGGAATGTGGCCCGTGGCCAGGAAAGCCACTCAGAAAATTGATCCCCAGACCACAAGCATTGGCCTGGGCCCAACAAGTGACTACAATCTGATCCCGCGGCCCTTGGCGTCTCTAGCCTGACATCAGGCTTGGGATTTGGAAAGAAAACCTGTGGTCTGCAACCAGTCCTCAGTCATACTGGTTGCAGCGTGCTCACCATCAATCCTCCCTGCAGCTCCTGGGGCGCGTGGGTGGGGTAGGGGGGCAGGGAGGGGCATAGCTCTTCTTCTGCACTTGCCATAATCTTCCTTCATTGACATGATCAGCACGGCAGAAGGTGGAAAAACCTGACTTTGAATATCAGAGAATCTCATCACTTCCTAGCAAAATGCAGGAAACACAAAATTCACCTGAAAAAAGTGTGTGGAGTGGCGGCTCTGCTTTCAGGCAGCTGCTTTGCATTGGGTGTGTTGGTCAGAATGTTTATACCATTCGTGTTGGTCAGAAAGGATCAAGGAGGCTGATTATGAGTCCAGTGGGGCCCTGTTCCCCTGTCCCTCAGGTGGATGGCAGGCTCCAGCCAAGTTCTGGTCCCATTCCTCTTGCATGAGACTGCTCTGTTTATCCAGGAGGTAGGCCTTTTGGGTACCTGTTCTCTGGGCAGGAGCCCAGAAAACACAGCAGACCTTCTGGTACTAGCAAACCTTAAAAGGTAAACCTGGGCCTCTGGCCAGTGACTCACCTTAGCCCCACCCAGGGACACAGAAAGCAGGGACCACTGTCCGCCAGATAGGTCGGTGATGTAATCCTTTGTGCAACAGAAAAGAATGTGAGCTCCTTGAATGGAGGCTTCTCTCAGGCCTGTGTGGCAAGGAAAGAACCCAGAAACCCAGCCTTTCTCAGGCCACCCCGCTGCCACAAACTGGCCTACCTTCTGCACCTTCTCCCAAAGGTGCCTTGTGAAAACGCAGACCAAACTGCACCAGAGACCTAGAAGTAGCCAAACTGGAATTTCTGATTCCAAAGCTCATGTTTTCCTCCTCTGTGGTATGTTGTTCCCAGCCCACGGTCAGATGATTTGTTCATTTAAAGCCTGGACCACCCAACTGTGTCCATGTCCCCCAGCCCTAATCTGCCAGGGTCATTTTCCCCCGGGCCTGTCCTCAAGTGCTCGCACCAGGGCGGTAGAGTGAGGCTCACCTTCAACCCCATCACTGTTATTTCTTTCTGCTCCATTTCCTTGTTTAAGGCCTGCCCCCCACCCACCACCACCAGACCATTGCCCAGGCCTAGAGTGCCTTGCCCACCAAGCACTATGCCTGACCCTCAGTGGCCATTCGGCACTTATAGACTGAGTGGATCAATGAATGCAGTTCTCAGCAACTCTGGCAAGATTAGCT
This sequence comes from Aepyceros melampus, assembly GCA_006408695.1. Lineage (NCBI taxonomy): Eukaryota > Metazoa > Chordata > Mammalia > Artiodactyla > Bovidae > Aepyceros > Aepyceros melampus. The sequence continues at coordinate 229,002 of SJXQ01002265.1, forward strand.
GCCTGTGGACCCCAGGCTGGGAATCAGTCCACCATCATGCATGAATCAATCCCTTCTTTCCCTTTCAACTGGGTTTTCCTGGTAGCCCCAGGGGCCCTCACACACACACGCACGCGCGCGCGCACACACACACACACACACATACACACACACACCAGAGAACATCCCCAACCCTTAAGATCCTGGTCCTCTGATGTCCCATCAACTGAAGTCATATGGACCCACACACCCAAAGTGGAGTTGCTTCCTGGTAATGTCTCCCCGTTTCTTTTCCCTCCCTCAAATTCAGCCAGCTTTGTCTTTGCTCTGGGGATAGAGAGCCTGAAGAATCTAGGCACAAACTGCAGGAAGGCTCTAACTGCTACATAATTTTTATTGCAGAAGAGGAGTCCCAGGAAAAGAAGGGGATGGGGCAGTTCAGAGGGGAGGAGTGCTGGATCCAAGGACGACAAATACCATGCTTCCCAGTGGCACAGCGTCCAGCCTATGCCCACACTGGGGACGGCTCTACCATGGTCCAGTAAACTACATTCAAAGACTTTATACCCTAGGGTGGGGGACAAGAGGGAGAGGTAAGACGAGGGTTGGAACCGTGGGAGCGGGCATCTGAGACACAGGTCCAAGTCACTGGAGAGGAAGCTAGGGTTCCTTGACTTCTCCGGAGTAGGGCAGGAAGGATTCAGCATCCGCGTGGGCCGCTGCAGCGTAAACCCCCGACACAGCCGGGGGAGCCGCAGAGCGCACAGCCGCCGCCAGGGGCGCTCGTCTCCACGGCGCTGGGACCCGCTCTGAGCGGCTGCAGCGTCTCAGGGCCCGAGGCTGAGCCCGGCAGGCCGATAGGACCACGTCCCAGGGCTGAGAGGAGAGCGGCTGTTGGAGGAAAAAACTCCAAGTCTCCCCTGCCCTTTCCGCCCCAGAAGACAGACATACAGATATACAGATGCGCAGACACCTCCCCCTAACAGGAGACAGACATGCCAACTCCTCAAAGTGACAGATACACAGACCCCATCTCCTAAGAAACAAACTTGGGAATGTCTCCTCCCTGGAGTTAGCCCCAGATTCTCCCCCACGCGAGAATAAAACAGTCTCTTCCACGGGGATAAACCCACAGACCTTCCTCCCACACCCCAGGACACATCAACAGATCCCCTGCCAAAGAACAGACCACAGACTCCCCTTTCCCAATACCCACAAACACCAATAAACCACCCCCAAGAAAAAAACAGCCCTCACAAATGAGAGACACACAGAGAAAGAGGCTCCCTACTTCCTTCCCAGAGAGGATACATACCCAGGGTGGGGAGGGGATAACATGTGGCCCCTCTCACCCTCAAGTTTCTCTCTTATTTACTTACTGACATTTCCTGCCCCAAATCCCAGACCAAGCCTGCAGGGAGAAGGAGGGAGCAGGTAAGTGAATCCATCTACCAGGCAGAATACTCACCATTCTTCAAAACAAAGCACTTCTGGCCCTCTCCAGACAGGCAGAAATCCTTCCATTCTGATAGCTACTTGGGTCTCTCAGATCCCCTCAGCCCTTTCGAGTAAAGACTCCTTCTGGACCTTTACACTCAACCCTTCCTGTCTTGCTGCTGCTGCTAAGTCTTAAATTCAAATAATTCTTTTACTGAAGAATTCTTAGAGAAGGGAGAAGGCAGAAGATCTACACTGTCTTTAGCCTAAACTTATCTTGAAATTAGACCCCATGATGGGGGCATTTTGAAGGCAGATCCCAGAGAGGAGATAGGTCAGTTGTCTGGAGAATATTGTTCAAGCCTCACCCAGTCAGTTTCTACCTGTGGATCCTTAAGGTGGTCTTTTACTCTCTGAGACTCAGTTTCCTCATCTGTAAAATGGGGATAATAGAACCGCCTTCCCAGGAGTTTAAAGGAGACAATACATGCAGCTTGTCTGCTGCACGATGGGTTCCCTTTCCTTCCCCTCAGCCTAGTGGACCCAGTTGGAGCTGGAAGCCCTTGGGTCTCTACCTGCCTAATGTTAAAAGCCAGGCCCTATCTGTTGCCATAAACCCTGCCTCCCCTGGCCTGGAGGAGAGAGGAGCAGAGTTGAAGGCACCCACACCAGGGATCTTACTCCCCCTGGCGGGGCCTTGGTCCTTGCAGCTGTCTCAATAGACAAACTGGCTCCTGCTTTCTGATCCTGGGAGTGAAAGAGTCACTCATCCCGGGTGCTGAGGTTACTTGTTAGCTGGGACCGTTGGTCTAAAGGTCTGTGAGATGAGGGAAAAAAACTGACTCCAGGAGAGCAGATCCCTGAATACCCAGCTCACCTCTCCTCACCTTATCCCCCACCCCAGCTGGCGAGGACCCAGGCGGCACCCTCCCTTAAGCTTCTCTACTCCTCGCCTTGACCACATCTGAAGCACCGCCTAGGCCTCACCTGCTCTCCTCACCCTCCAGCAGCTTCCTGTAGATGGCGATCTCAAACTCCAGGCCCAGCTTGACGATCATGAGCTCCTGGTACTCCTGCAGCTGCCGCACCATGTCCTGCTTGGCCTTCTGCAGGGCCGCTTCCAGCCAGATCAGCTTGCCCTTGGCGCTTCCTGAGGCACTTTCCTCCTGCAGAGCGACTGGCTCCTTGCCTCTCTCTGGTTCACAGACCTGGAGGCAAAGGGAAGACCACAGACAGGAGGACATCCTTAGCCCGTCCCCACTTAAGGATCCAGACCTTTCTCCATAGCCGGAGGGCCAAAGAGAAGTTAGAGATCGTTAAGAGGAATGAGTGTGCCTGCTCTGAAATCTGTGTGTGTGTGTCTGCCCCACTCCCAGGGTGGAGGTTGGGGACCAGCCATCTTAGGTGACTGAGAGCCTTTTGCCTCTAGTATGTGTGTGTGCATGCTAAGTCGCTTCAGTCACGTCCTACTCTTTGCAACCCTATGGACTGTAGCCCACCAGGCTCCTCTGTCCATGGGATTCTCCAGGCAAGAATACTAGAGTGGGTTGCCCCGCCCTCCTCCAGGGGGTCTTCCCAACCCAGGAGTTGAACCTGTGTCTTCACAGCTCCCACCTTGGCAGACTGGTTCTTTACCGCTAGCCCACCTGGGAAGCCCACATCCAGTATAGTGACACTTCCAAAATGAGCTAGGGTCCGGGAAGTATCAAATAGATTTTAGTATGTCATTCTGAGGTTATTGTTTCATCAGGGAAATGAACAGGAAGAGTATCTTTCCTGATAAGAGACTGGAATTTGTAGTCTCTAGGGAAAAAAATATTGATAATAAAGGCCTGCCTTGGTGAGGCAACTTGCTGCTTAAGGGACCCAGTCAGGGAATCAGAGCAGCTGAGGCTGCTGGGAGACTGCCAACAATGCGCTCACCCAGCCACCACTCTGTCACCCCTGGAACCTGAACAGTTTGTCCCTCCTCAAAGTCAGGGATTCCTGGAGAAGGGAGAATCCCCACGAATATCCTGCAGAGCCTGAGACACTTGTCTCTGCAGAAAATGAGAACTGACTGGAAGCAGAACCTCTTCCCTTTGCAGGGTGGAGCATGGGCCAGGGCAGGAGCTTGACCAAGAGGGACACTGAGAGGAAAGAGGAGCAGGTGAGAGGGAGAGAGGTGGGGAGAACAAGGGCATTCATGTGGGAACCTTCTCTTTCTGGAGCCTAAAGCCTGAGAAACACAAGTGCCTACAGAGCCTGGCTGGAGACATCAAAAAGTACAGGCCAGGGACATTCCTGGTGGTTCAATGGTTAAGATTGTACTGCCAATGCCCAGGGCCTGGTTCCATCCCTGATCAAGGAACTAGGAACGCTGTAACTAAGACCAGGCACAGCGGGGGTGGGGAGGAGGGAGGGGAGAAGGAATAAAGGCCAAACGTAAAGTGTATATGGATAGTACCCAGTTCCACAAAGAAATATACACACTCTAATTTTCCTGAAATCACAAGGATGTCTTTCCTGTTTTCAGTCTTTCCTTTCTTCACCTTAGATAGAGAGCTAGAGCCAGGGCCTAGTTGTATCTCTTTGACAAGGATGACAAGAGTACTAGCCAAGGTGAGGATAAATGGCAAAGATCCTTCTGCCTCAGTGTCAAAGGACGCAGTTTGGAGAAGTGGAGTCTGCAGCGCGCTGTGGGAGCATGACCCCCATGTGAAGATGAAGGAGAAGACAGAGGCCTCTCCTCTCTCACCAGACGTTACTGTGTGAGACCAGTTTAATACTGCCAGATCTACATGTTTTTAGAGGGAATCCACGATACTGAATTTCTAGGTAAGATCTTGCCCTTTCTGAAGATGGGCTCAAATTTCACACTGTAGGACAATACAAAACATACAGACTTAAAAATATATATATACATAAAAAATGATATACAAACAAGCATCCATATGCATAGATTTTTACCTGCCGGTTAATTATTTATCCACATTAAAAAAAAATCAAAGTCCTGGGCAAATGAAAGCATGGTGTATACACACATAACCACACTCCTGTTTGCTCAGACAGTCACAAAGAGAAACTCTATCCAAAGGATGGGGGGGTCTAGTCTAGTCTAGGATGCATCACCACTCAGCTACCCCCGCGCCCGCCCCTCACCTGGCTCCTGGTGCCGTCCACCTCCATTGTCAGCCGCTGGATGGCCTGGTTCAGCCTGTTTAGCTCCTCCTTACTGTGCCGCGGGTTCTGCGTGTGTTTCTGCACTGTTGCCTTTATCTCCTCACACTGCGAGGTGGGGGCAGCCAAGTGGGGTGGGGGGTTGATCAAGAAGATGAGGAAGCAGCAGGTGCACTCACTGGAGACCAGCAAGACCGTTCCAGCACCCACCCACCCGCTTGCTATCATGGGTGGCTCAATTGACTCCTCTGAGCCTCTGCTGCTCCATCTATAAGGTGGGAATGGTCATCCTTTCTATCCCCAGAGGTGGCTGAGAGAAGAAAATGCACTTGGCTGGCACCATGGCACGTGGGCCACCAGGTCTGCAGATGCCAAAGGTAGTGTGAACTCAGCCACAAAGGATAACAGTGCCGCAGTCTGTTGAGTCTTTGGACTGAGACCACACAGAGCTGACCCCAAGAATCAGGGTAGCTAACCCTGGGAAATCTATTCTCATCTTTCACTACATAGGCTCATTTAAATGAATACAAAAGGCAGTTTAAAAAATTCAACATTCCTGAATTTTAAAAATACTTTTTCAAATCTAAGAATGTGAAGAAACTTTCCTAATTTGATGAAGGTTATTAATCAGTAACAAAAGATCCAGTTTCCAGCTACTTTCCCAAACCCAAGGCTGCTCTGGGACAACATTATGGGACGACAAGGGACAAAATCAGTGGGCCTTTACCCTTCCGCATCCTGTCTGTACATGCCAGCATCTAACCAGTTGGGTACGGTGACCAATGCTTTCACAGTGCCTTACACTCTCCAGTATTTTCCCTCCACCATCTCCCTGGGGCTCAGGACTACCTGTGAAGTAGTCCAGGGGGATGTTCCTATCTCTAGTATCTTCCTTTGGGCAAGCTGATGCTCAGCCAACTTGCAAGAAGTAGGGACCCTGAGGGATATGACCAACCCTGCCAGTCAATGGCTGAGCCTAGCGGCATCTTAAGTCCACACGCTTTGCTCTGCTCCCCAAGGAACAGATAAAGTCACACAGGCCCTTCAACACAGAGAATAGGAACTGTTCACTCCAGCCCAGTGCAAATTTCCTTCCAAGGTATTGATAGATAGGGTGTGGAGAATAGATGAAAAGAGACTGCAAAACTTCATCTCCCACCAATCTCTGCCCTAGTCTTACTGCCCACACCTGCTCTCATTCCCAAAAGCTGAAGACACAGCAGGCAAGCTTGTGCCTGGCTGGGTCCAACAGATCTGGGTGGAGTTCAAGACTCCTCCTCCTGTGTGAACTGATGAGCCGTATAGACAAGTCTCACCATGATGAGCAGAGCTGTTTTCTCCTCCAATCCTCCTGTGGGCCCTGAAGCTCAGCTCTAGCCCAGAGAGCTCCTAGAATGCTCAGCTCTGAGGGACAAAGCCTCTTCTTCCCGGGGGCTCTGTGACCTCATCTTGTTACATTTGCAGAGTTCTGATTGGGGGGAGTGGTGGAAGGGGCCGTCCTGTGAGTCCAGAGGGGAACAAGATAGTCTCTGAGCTGGAAAGGACCTGCAAAGAATAAGAGGAGGAGGAGGAAGCCGGGCAGGGGAAGGAAAAGGACTTCAGGTGGGGGAAATGTGTGGAGCTGGGGAGTCTGGGCTTTGGGAGTGGGCAACAGGGAGCCACAGAAGGTGCTTGAAGAGGCCAGCATCCTGGTGTACATACGATGCAGTGTGGGAAGGCCTGTCTGGTAGCAATGCAGAAGACAGATAGGAGGGAAGAGACTACGCCTGGGGGTCCATTTCCACTAGTAGGTAGGAAACCTGGGGAAAGACAGGACTCCAAACTGAAGGAGTAACAGAGACCAGAGAACACAGTTGATCAGCATTTTCTTTTGTTTGATAAATTTCTTATACATGCAAAACTATATATAACATGGATCTAATGATTTAAATAGTGACATAATAAAACAAGCCCTTGTGCCCACCAGTACCTCCAAAGCCCGTTGTGGGAGGACCCTTCCTGCTTACAGCATCCTCTCCCTCTGACCCGATTCCGTCTCCCACGTGGTCACTATCTTGGGTTTCTGCGTTGAGCACCCCCTTGAGTTTTCTTTATTGTTGTGTCATATGTGTATGAATCCCTAAGCAACTGTTTTAGTTTTGCCTTCCTTTAAGACTTCTATAAATAGAGTTACATGCAGGCTTCTATGACTTGCTTCTCTCTCCTCAACATTCTAATTGTGAGATTCAACCATTCTGATGCATGTAGCTTAGTTTGTGTTGCAATGCTGTAGAGTATCCCAGTGTGATTATTGCTCCTAGAGATAAACACACGTGTGCTTTTTTTTTTTTTTTGGTCATAGCAAACAATGCTGCTATGAACTTTGGGGTTTGTATTTACTAGTGTACTTTGGCAAGAGTTTCTTTAGGGTACTGGCTGTCAAATTTTTGTTGTAGCCATAGCTCAAGTTATAAGAAATACATTTTAGGGACTTCCTTTGTGGTCCAGTGGCTAAAAACCTGTGTTGCAATGCAAGGAAGACAGATTCTATCCCTGGTCAGGGAGCTAAGATCTCACATGCCGTGGGAGCAACTAAACCCAAGTGCTGCAATTACTGAGCCCGCAGGCTCTGGAGCCCACGCACCACAACCAAAGACCCCGCGTGACTCAGCAATGATCCCATGTGCTGTAACTAAAACCCAACACAGCCAGTTAAATAAATAAAAATTGAATAAATTTAAAATATATATATTTTATATCATGAATCGGTACCTGTATACATATCCACACACATAAACGAAATAAATTTTATGAAAATTTATTTCTACTATAAAGTGCCCCCTGATTCTCTAATCAATCACTTTAATGTTTCACTTTCAATTTATGGACCTAGGTTTTCAGTAAGGGCTCATGTTCAGGTTTTCATATGTTTTAGCTTTTTCACCAAGCCTTATGTTTAGGTTTCATTTCTTATAAGTAGCATATTAATCTCATTTGTTAAATAATGTAATGAAAATGAAATATCCATGAACTAACTTACTGACACAAGAACCCATTCTGTCCTCTCCCTCTCACTCTGGAGGTAACCACTTCCTTGAGTTTGTGTCAACATCCCCTTGCCTTTTTTTTTTTTTAAGTTTTATCACATACATTCAGTTCAGTTCAGTTCAGTCGCTCAGTCGTGTCTGACTCTGTGCGACCCCATGAATCGCAGCACGCCAGGCCTCCCTATCCATCACCAACTCCCAGAGTTCACTCAGACTCACGTCCATCGAGTCATATATCTAAAAATATACCTGTAAGGTTTTCTTGTTTGTTTTTTAATAAAAAGGGTATCAGTTACACAGTGCTTGCTTTTTTTGTGTGTGTGTGTTTTAACATTATTTAGCTCGGATTCCTCCCCTAGCATTCGTAGTATTCTATTGAGCAAATATACTACACTTCTATGCTATTCTGTTTTATTTTTTCATTTTACAAAGTCAGTTTTACAACAATTTTTCTAAATGACCCCTGACGCACATATGCGAGAACTTCTCTTTGATACACATCTAAGATCTAGGAGTGGAACTTGGGGATCTTAGGATGGTCAAATGTTCAACATGACAAAACAAAAATTATCTGCCAAAGTTGTTATGGTAACAATTTACACTTTGGTCAGCACTGTATGACTTCCCAGGTGGAACTAGTGGTAAAGAATCTGCCTTCCAATGCAAGAGAATCAAGAGACACAGATTCAGTCCCTGAGGTGGGAAGATCACCTGGTGTGACACATGGAAACCCGCTCCAGTACTCTTGCCTGGAGAATCCCATGGACAGAGGACCTGGTGGGCTACAGTGCATGGGGTCGCACAGAGTCAGACACGGCTGAGTAACAGGCATGGCGTGGCATGACAGCACCGTATGAAAGATTCATACATTCTCCACATATCTTCATTTTCAACAATTTAATGGCGACTTCCCTGGTGGTCCAGTGACTAAGACTCCATGCTTCCGATGCCAGGGGACTGGGTTCAATCCCTGGTCAGGGAACTAGATCCCACATACCGCAACTAAGAGTTTTCATGCAGCAACTAAAGATCCCGTTTGCTGCAACTAAGACCCAGAACAGTCAAATACATAAATAAATATCTTTAAAAAAACAATTAAATAGTATAATCAATCTTATTTTTGACTCTGCTTTGAATTTTCATGATTACTGCTAAGATTGAATAGCTCTATAAATGTTTATTATCCATATGGATTTGCTTTCTTTTGACCATCTTTTCTATTGGATTGTTTGCCTTATTCCTATTGGATTACAGGTGTTCTTTATATTTCTAGATATTACTATTTTATCACTTATATGTGTCACAAATAGCACTTTCAAATTTATAGCTCATCTTTTTACTTTCTTTATGCATATTTTTATCAATAAAAGTTCTTAATTTTAATGTAGTCTAACTTATCAAGCTTTTATATTAAGCAATCTGTGTGACTTGCTTAAAAGTCCTTTTCTACACCAAGATCAGAAAGGTGTCCTCCATTTTTTTTCTTAGAGTTTTAAAGTTTTGCATTTGACATGTATAATTTTAATTTGCTTAAAATTCGTTTTGTGTATCACAGAAGTCAGGGATCCAATTTCATTCTTTCCCATGTGGATAACCAATATATAGTTCTTTCTCTGCTATTGATCTGTGGATCAAAGATATATATAGATATAGATCTAAGGTATATTTAACTTTATATATTATATATAATTTTATTTATGTCATATTTATTTAATATATTTATATCATATATACACACAAGAATAAATTGACCAATATAACAAAACAGAGAGCCCCCAAATTGATATGTATTTTAATATATATATGTCATATATACATATATGATGCAATATATTATATGGTATGTAATAAGCATAAATAATGCAATATGTGTGCTTTATATATGTATGTATACAATGCACATTAATTTAAGGGCTCTCTATTTTGCCTCATTGGTCAATTTGTCTAATCTTGTATAGATACTGCACTGAATTTCTGTAGCTTTCTGAAAGGGCAAATATTCATTCTTTCTTTTACATCAGTGCCTTGACTATTCTCAAACCTTTCTCTTCACCATAAATTTTAGAAACAGCTTGTTAAGATTTATGTAAATCCTTGTTTGGGATTCAATTGTAGTGGCACTGATACTGTAAGTCAATTTAAGGAGAATTAATGTCTTCTTTCAACAATGCTGTATCTCTTCATTTAGTTAGGTCTGCAATTTAACTTTCATTTCCTATAACACATTTCGTAAAATGTTTGTATTTCTCTAGGCATAGTTCTCTCACATATTTGTCAGATTTATTTCTAAGTATCTTATGGGTTTTAAAGTCATTAGTTTATCCATTTTATTGGGAGAAAATTTACATAGAGTAAAATACACACATTTCAAATGTACAGTTCAACAAGTTTTGATAGATGTTTGCCCTCATTCAACCATCACTGAATGAAGATAAACCACATTCCAGCAAGCATCTCAGTAGTTTCCTTCATACCCCTTTGCAGCAATCTTCCCACCTCATCCGAGACAACTACTGATCTAATTTCTAGCAATGGAAATTAGTATTGCCAGCTGGAGAACTTCCTATGAATAGAAGCACACAGTATATACTCTGATTATTTTCACTTAGCATAATGTTTTTGAATCATCCATGTTGTTTCATGAATCAGTAGTTCATTCTTTTCTCTTGCTGAGTGATATCATCACATGAATATATCTCTGTTTACCCATTCACCTTTTAATAAAATGTTTTTATTGTTTCTACTTTGGGGCTATTATGATTCAAGCTCCTAAGAAATTCATGTACAAGTCTCTGTGTGGACCCGTTTTCATTTCTTTAGATAAATACCCAAGAGAGGAATTGCTGTACCACTTGGCAAATGTATGTTTAAATTTATAAGAAATCGGCAAACTGTTTTCGGAGGTGACTATATCATTTTATCCTCCATGAAGTTTCCAGCTACTCCAGCTACTTGATGGTCAATCTTTTAAATGGTTAGTCTTTTAAATGATTAGTCTAGTGGGTAAGTTTTTTTCTCATTGTGGTTTAATTTAGATTTCTCTGATGACTAATAATGATGAACAGCTTCTCACATACTTCAGTTCAGTTCAGTCGCTCAGTTGTGCCCAACTTTTTGCAACCCTATGAATTGCAGCATGCCAGCCTTCCCTGTCCATTACCAACTCCTGGAGCCTACTCAAACTCATGTCCATCGCGTCGATGAAGCCATCCAACCATCTCATCCTCGGTCGTCCCCTTCTCCTCCTGCCTTCAATCTTTCTCAGAATCAGGGTCTTTTCCAATAAGTCAGTTCTTCGCTGCAAGTGGCCAAAATATTGGACTTTTAGCTTCAGCATCAGCCCTTCCAATGAATATTCAGGACTGATTTCCTTTAGAATTGGCTGGCTGGATCTCCTTGCAGTCCAAGGGACTCTCAAGAGTCTTCTCCAACATCACAGTTCAAAAGCATCAGTTCTTCAGCATTTAGCTTTCTTTATAGTCCAACTCTCACATCCATTCATGACTACTGGAAAAACCATAGCTTTGACTAGATGGACCTTTGTTGGCAAAGTAATGTCTCTGCTTTTTAATACACTTTCTAGGTTGGTCATAGCTTTTCTTCCAAGGAGGAAGTGTCTTTTAATTACATGGCTGCAGTTACTACCTGCAGTGATTTTGGACCCAAAAAAAAAAAAAAAAAGTCTCTCACTGTTTCCATTGTTTCCTCATCTATTTGCCATGAAGTGATGGGACCGGATGCCATGATCTTAGTTTTCTGAATGTTGAGTTTTAAGCCAACTCTTTCACTCTCCTCTTTCATTTTCATCAAGAGGCTCTTTAGTTCTTCTTCACTTTCTGCATAAGGGTGGTGTCATCTGTGTATCTGAGGTTATTGATATTTCTCCTGGCAATCTTGATTCTCACATACTTACTGAACCTTAATACATCTTTGTATTAGGTTTGTAAAGTGTCAATTGAAGTCTTTTCCCCATTTTGATTGAGTTGTTTGTCTTCTTGTTACAGAACCCAAGTCTGACTACTCAATGCTCAAAAACTATTAAAGAGGCCAGGCTGGTGGAAAGAAACTTTGCTTTATTTTGCATGCCAGCAAGCAAGGAGGCAGGATGGGGGTGGGGGAGGTGGACACCTGTCCAAATGCTGACTCCCCCCACCATTAACAGGGGCAAGAGCTTTTATAGGCAGAAGGAGAGGGTTACATGCAGAAATAGCACAGTCAGCTCTGACAGTGATCTTGAGGTTGGTCATCAGTGGTCTGACCAGTGTCAACTTGACTGTTTTAGGTATAGTTTACCTTCAGTTCCATGTTCAATTTGTTCTCATTTCCTTGAGGCCAATTCTTGGAATTACAGCAGCTTATGTCATGGCTACTGGAGAAGGCGATGGCAACCCACTCTAGTACTCTTGCCTGGAAAATCCCATGGATGGAGGAGCCTGGTGGGCTGCAGTCCATGGGGGTTGCTAGAAGTCGGACATGACTGAGCGACTTCACTTTCACTTTTCACTTTCATGCATTGGAGATGGAAATGGCAACCCACTCCAGTGTTCTTGCCTGGAGAATCCCAGGGATGGGGGAACCTGGTGGGCTGCTGTCTATGGGGTCGCACAGAGTCGGACACGACTGAAGTGACTTAGCAGCAGCAGCATGTCATGGCTACAGTCTGGTCATCATACAGTTAACTTCTTCCACCTGGTGAGGATTTCAGTATCTGTAAGATGGTTCATAGGATATGGCTCAGCATATTATCCTCAGTCCTTGAGAGGGAACTAAATGTCCCTGATTATGCTTAATGACTACATTATTATTATGTTGTCTCCTTTGATTGTTTTTCTTTGTTTCTGCATTTTCTGACTTCTCTGATAAACTTATTCTTTGGCTAAATTTTTCCATGGACAAAATGCAGGCAGAGGACACGAGGGGGCAAGGACTATGGGGTCCTGCTCCATTTCATTCTTATTGAGCACTGAGTTCTTTACATTTACTTTTAATGTAATCGTTGATATGATTGTTTTTAAGTCAATAACTTTGTTGTCTGTTTCACATTTGTCTTGTGTGGGTTTTTTTTTGTTGTTGTTCTCTAAAGTTCATTTCCTGCCTTCTTTTGATTTAATCAAACATTTTTAAATATTTCAAGATTATTTGTTCTATTGGCTTTTTAACACTGTTTTTTTTAATAATAAACACTGATTTTAGTGATTGCTCCAGAGCTAAAACTGACTGTGCATCCTTGAGACTTCCCTGGTGGTTCAGTGGTTGGGACTCTGATTCCACCCGTGGGGCTGAGGTTCAGTCCCTGGTCGGGGAACCAACTTGATAAAAAAAAAAGCATCCTTAATTTATCAAAGTCAATTAAGATCCCCTGGAGGAGGACATGGCAATCCTCTCTCCAGTATTCTTGCCTGGAGAATCCCATGGACAGAGAAGCCTAGTGGGCTGCAGTCCCTAGGGTCACAAAGAGCTGGACACAACTGAAGCATCTGAACACACACACACAAGTCATCTGCCTGGGGATTAGGCTGATGTGAGATGCTTCTGTTCGCCCCTCTTATGATAGCATCTTGGCTCACATTTCATGATATTTGATTAACTGTGAGCTTCCATTTGTTGTAACACTTTCTGGAAGAATTCCTAGAAGCTTGGGTTTGAATGGCATTCTTCTAGAAAGGATTTGTATTTGCTCTTGCCAGATTTAGGGGAGAACCACCAACCTGGGCTCATTTTAAACAATGTTCTCATGTATGGTACTGTGGGTATTTGCCACCAAAAGAAAAAAAAAGTGAACTCCAGCCCAGAGCTGAATGAGGGCAAACTTGTGAGTTAAAGTTATCAGGAAAAACTTTTCTTTACCAAAGCCAAGGTCAAGACATACATGTTTCTTTCCTCCTTTTTGTGGATTCTTTTCCTGCTTCCCCCTTCACTGAGGGTCACCCAGTTGCCTATTATGGACCTTGGATCCAATTCTCCCTTTTGTGGGCCTAGGCTTTGTTTCCTGTCCCCTAACCATAGAGGGCTTCCATCCATTGACTGCCAATGACCAACAGATGCCCCTTCCATGCCATCAGGCTTCATCATTCACATACTTCCCTGAAGCCATGCTTATTGTTATTGTTATCCAACTCTGATCATCTCTCATGTGTTCTTGCTAGCTCATGATGCATTAAAATATTTTTAAAGTATATTATCTATAGTTTTAATGAGAAAAAGTTTATTCAGAGTTCCTAGTCTGACTTACTGCAAAAAAAGAAGTTGCTGGTGGTATTCTTCAGAGAAAACAATTCACAAAGTTTGGTGACTCATTAGATAAGGAAAATAGGTGTCAAAGAGTTTTAAGCTGGAGATATTAGAAAGAACTAATAGAAAGAAGGAAAGTTGATGAATGGGCCATCTGTAGATGGGAAAAATGATGAGATGTTTTTAAGGCTGCTTGAATTTCAGTTATAAGTGCAACATTCACGTGGAGGTGCCCATGGTCAATTGGAAACCTCAGAGATGAACGCATTCATTCTCTCAACATTGCTCAGTGCCTGCTATAAGCCAGCACTGTGTCAGACACTTCCTGACACTAGAGAATTACCTCAGAGAGCCCCGAGCCATCGAAGCGCCCCTCCTTAAGGCCCGAGCATCAGGCCCGCCTCTCCCGTCCCCCACCCCGCCCCCTCTGCTTCCTGGAGATCCCGCGCACCTGTTCCAGGCCTGGAATAATGGACAGAACGATGCACACATATGATGGAAACTAGATGACTTTATTTTAAGCACAGTTAGCAAGGGGGAAAGATTTGGGAAAGGAAGTGATGAACATTCAAGAATGCAAGAGAAAGAAAGGTGGGAGGGGGACTTAGGTGTTGCCCTCTTCGTGGGATCAGGGTGCCCAGAATCCTCAAATAGACTTCATCCACGGATCACTCTCCCAGCAGGCTTTCTCAGCCAGAGGCAGGCAGGAGACAAGGAGGGGAGGAAGGGATTCCCACACAAGAATTGAGAGGTGGACAGTAGAGAAGGTGAGTCAGAATGATGGGTTGCACATGGTAGGGTTGGGCAGACAGGCCAGCTGGGAGGCTCGGAGAGGGTGAGATGGACTGGGGCTTGGGTGCCTCCTCAAGTCCTGCCAACTCAACACTTCTTACAGCTGCTGCCACAGGCTCCCACGCCATAGGAACTGATGCCACAGGTACGGGTGGCTGAGAGGTCACCACATACAACTCCACCCCGGGAGCTGCTCACACCTGCACAGAGACAATAGTGGTAAGTCAGAACCTTCGGGGGTGGTGGGGAGCTGGACCCAAGCACAACTCCCTCCCTAACACCCAGTAGGATGCCTCTGGATCATCCACATCTCCAGGGAGAAAGACAATCTGAACTCCCATGTGGTCTCAGGACTCCCATCCCCACTGGACGAGAATGACCCCAATCTTTCTTAATCTATTCTTCTGTAGCTGATTTCAGGAAGACCTCCATGGGGACAACCACACTGATAAAATACTTGTTTTGATCTGGAACAAGACAACTGGAGTATGGACAAATGTGTTTGGACAAGGAGAAAGTCAGAGCTTCCTATGATGGGGAAAATAAGACTGACACTCTAACAGGTGTGGGGTGAAGTATTATTCCACTCATAACCCGTCAACCAGCTCCCTCTTTGTAACTGTGTGGTTGGAAATGAATGGAACTCTTTCTGGGTCTTTTCACCCTCAGAGCTAAGACTCCCACTGTCTCACTTCACTGTCTCCCCTTCAGGGCCCGAATTACTCACTGACATTCACAGCACTGATGCCTTCACACAGCCTGATGTGGGAGAGAAAAGAGCATTAATACTGGGTGTTAGTTTCTGACAAAGATCCCAGAAGTCACATGGTCACCCACTCTGAACCCAGTCACCTAAGGAGCCACCCAAGTCCCTCCCCAGAAGGTCAGAGAAGGTCTGGGGTCCGCACCCCTAGAGGCTCAGCATCTCCCCAGCTCTGTTTCAAGAGAACACAAGGGGCAGGATCCCTCAGGTCCCTAGAGGGACCTACTCAAGTGCAGTGGGAATGCCCCAGGACTCCAGCTTCAGACTGCCTACCCTACTCCTACTGACTGGCTCTACCATCCTGAACAATCCAGTCTCCCTGGGCCACAAGCTTTTCATCTCTCGAATCAAAATATATTTTTCTATTTGCCCTTTCAGTTTGAGGCCATTTTTATCCTGTCCCTTAAGCAAGGGCGTTCTGGCACCAGCTCCTACCAGTTAGTTCACAGATACTGTTCTGTATACTTCTAGCCAACTCTGCATGAAGTCACAGTGGTAGCTTGAGCCCAGCCATGATAGAAGTATTTATACCACTAAAATATGCAAATGTTATACATCATAGACTTTCCCTCAGAGAACCAGCAAACTATTGTCCCTAACCAAATGATGCAGAAGCCCATTGGAAATCAGACAGTGGGCTCAACTGAGACTGTTCTCCTTAGCCTCTCCTCGGAGCAGAGGGAGCCAGAAAGGGTTCCAAGATGTGAGCGGAAGAAGGAATGGGGAAGTAGTACAGAGGAAAAAAAATGGGCCAGATCTAAGCAATTGAGGCCCCAGCTGTGCACACTGTACCCACCTCTGCTCCTCGCCCTCCAGCAGGCGCCTGTAGGTGGCGATCTCGATGTCCAGGCCCAGCTTGGAGCTCATCACCTCCTGGTACTCCTTGAGCAGGCAGGCCATGTCCTGCTTGGCCTTCTGCAGGGCTTTCTCCAGCCCCGCCAGCTTGCTCCGGGCATCATTAAGGGCCGCCTCGCCCTGCTGCTCCGCCTGGGTCACTGCGGCCTCCAGCTTGGAGTTCTAAGGGCCCAGGAGAGAATAAGGGGGGTTATGGCCTCTGCGTCTCTGTGTCCATTTCCTGGATGTGTCCAGTCTCTCTACCCAGATGAGATCACCCCAGGAACAGACCTCTCCCCTTCATCAACTGGGGCTCCCAGAAGGGCCATACCTAGGACTCAACTCATACAAATGGGTTGGAGAGTGAATGGTAAGATCCAGCTGGGCACACACACTGCCAGTGGGACCCTGAGTGGGCCTCAAAAAAAATCCCTACCTGGCACTTAGCATTTTCAATCTCAGCTGTCAGCCTCTGGATCAGGCGGTTGAGCTCGTTGATTTCCTCCTTGGTGCGGCGCAGGGTCTCCCCATGCCGGATCACTGTGGCCTTGATCTCCTCACACTGGGAGAGGAAGCAGAGAGGCTCATGAAACTCATGACGGGACCTTCCACACATTCAGGACAACGTAGATGATTTGCAGGTTGTCCAGGACTCAGCCTGTGCAACCATACACGGCAGCCCTGCCTTTCTACCCCAGCCTGAGAGATTCAATACTTTATCTACTGTCCCTAAGAATCAGAATCCCCAGACAAAAGTAGCCTTTTTTAATAAGTGCCTTGAATCCCTCCCAGCACCATGTCTAGGAGGCAGGTGTCCTGGACCACTCACCTTGCTGCGGTACCAGCTTTCAGCCTCGGCCCGGCTGCGGCTGGCGATTTCATCATAGTGAGCCTTGATCTCGGCGACAATGCTGTCCATGTTCAGGTACCTGCTATTGTCCATCTTGACAATGACCGAGGTGTCTGAGATGTGGGCTTGCAGGATTCTCAACTCCTGAGGGGCCAAGAGTCATTCACATTACATACACCATCCAGAGCCAGATAGAACAGAGTTCACATTCCACCTTTACACACACACACACACACACACACACACACACACAAGCCCACAATTTCCAAAACCCTCGTGCCTGCAGGCACCCCTGTCTATTTCCTCTGTACACAGGCCAGCCTGGGACTCAGCAGGGCTGAGTAATGTCCTCTCTGCTGGTGCTCACCTCTTTATACAGGGTCTTCAGGAAGCCCACCTCCTCTACCAGGCTGTGTGCGTTGGCCTCCAGATCTCCCTTGCGCACGTAGACACAGTTAACCTCCTGGAGATACAAACACACAGCAGTCCCTGGTCATTGCAAGGCTTTCCAGGGGGGCTCCACTTCCCCCAACCCCATCCCCAGCCCTGCAAAGCAAGTCATAGGCATAGATCAGTAAGTCAAGAATAAGGGAACTAAGGTCTCCCACCAACTCTAGCAAAATGTCCTCTGTGACTTTAGAAACTCCTTCCATCTCTCTGGGCCACCCTATAAAGGAAGAGCCAGAGAATTCCTTCCCTGTAGATCTCCCAGAGTGTGAGAAGGGAAATGCCCTTCTATTGATTGGAATAAAATATAAGTTTATTAGCTGAACAAGAGCATACTGATGCCCTGAGGACTACCAGACTCCCAGGCAACTATCCCACAAGCAGACCGACTCACCTGCTTGATTTTGACAAACTCATTCTCTGCCGTGGTCTTCAGGGCGACCTCCTCTTCATACCTCCACAAGGGAAGGTAATTTGAAACAAGAGATTTAGCTAGTAATGGAAAGGAGGGCCCAACATCCACCCCCCAGGATATCTGAAACATCCCTCTCACCCATATCCCTAATTACACATTTCTCTAACTTAGACATGATTCACTTTAAAGATATTGGTTTTGTTATTACTCAAGTATAATAAACTGCCTGGAAAGGTGGATGGAACTAGTAACTTGAATCAGTGATTGTGAACAGTGGAGAAGACATAGTGTCATTTCTTTGTACCTCCAATACCTAGCACAGTAAAGCAAAAGAGTAAGTGTTCAGAACAGGTTTATGGGATGGGTCAATGGATGGATGGATGGATGAACAGGGATATGGTCCCTATCCTAAGAAGTTCATAACGCAATAGAAAAAGATTCTTTGCTGACATTTCAGCTTCTCTTCTTTTCATGTGTCTTCCTATCAATGCCTTTAAAGCTGACAAAAGCAAAAAGTGGGTTAATGAAGAAAGAAATTTCTAAGGTCAGTGTGCTCAGGAGTTCCCCAATTGTCGTATCATGTCAACCCTTCTGAGAGAAATGGACCTTCCCAAAATGCACTCACTTCTTCTTGTAGCCCTCCAGCACCTCCTGCAGGCTGTGAGCTCTGAGGCCAGCCTCCCGCTGTCAGCCTCCACACGCTCAGCCTCCCGCCTGAGCGTCTCGATGTAGCCACTGAACAGGGGCTCAAGGTTGCTCTCGCAGCACTTGCGGTTCTGGTAGAACTGTAGCTTGGTCTCCAGCAGCTTGTTCTGCTGCTCCAGGAAGCGCACCTGCCACCCAGAGGAATAGTCACCCAGACAGCCATAATTCCAGCATCCTGCAGGATCCACCCCCCAAAACTTCTGCCTATCCCTTTCCCCCATCCCACCCCAACACACACATGAGGATCTCTGTCCCTGGGATGGCTGCAGATCTGAGTCCAGGGATCGAGCGGAAAGTCCTTTCTCATGCCTGGCTTCACTGTGCCAGGAATCAGAAGCCTCTCCCGAATGACCAAGCCTTCCCCTGGGAACCCTTCCCCAGTTAGGCCTCCTGCTGACTGAAGTGAACATTACTGGGGAAGCCTCAGCTGGCCCCAGAGTTCAGTGTGAGAGCGTGTGAGTGAGGGAGTGAGTGTGGGGCGGGGGTGCAGAGAGAGAGATTGGCGGGGGACAGCTAAGCATTCCAGGTATCCGCAAGGATGACCCTATAGTCCTATTTCTATTTCTTTTTTTCTTCTGTTTCTATTTCTGATGTAAATTTCATATGTGTCCCATGGGGGACAGGGGTCTGTGTCCGCCTCCCTCTGACATGCAGTTCCAAGTCTATTCTTGTCTCTCTTGTACATTATAACAGTGCTGTCATACCAGGAGCCCCTGCTCTATGCTCACATCTCTCTAGTGTGTCTGTGCCCTGGATATGTGTCCATCTCCTCCATAAGACTTGGGATTCATCTGGTCCACATCTCTCCTGCCCCTTGACTAACCCTTCAGTGCCTACTCAGGAAAGAAGGTTCAGGAAGGGTGTGATCAAGGACACCCACCTTGTCAATGAAGGCAGCAAACTTGCTGTTGAGGCTCTTGATCTGCTCCTTCTCCTGGTGCTTTATGCACTGTGCATTGGGGTCGATCTCCAGGTTGAGGGCTTGAGAAGGCTCTGGTTGACTGACACGGAGGTGATGCAGGGAGGGCTGGGGCCGCCAGAGCGGTACCCAAAGCTGCGGCTGCTGGAACCAGCACGGGAGCCCCCGCAGACACTGCGACTGCTGAAGCCCCCGGTGAGACCACGGTAGCAGGAGACACCACGGTAAGGAGCAGCCGTGATGCAGCAGCGGCCGGGCCTGGGCCCGCAGGCTGAGACGCAGCTGAAGGTGCGACCAGGACTGTACCTTTGAGTGGTCACACAGGAGCTGGAACTGCGGACTCCACTACGGGAGCTAAAGCAAGCTGATCCACAGGTCATAGTGGCTCAAGGCTGGAGGAGATGAAGCCAGAGGAAGAGGAGAAGGGTTCTGAGCTCTCCCTCGCTGTCTGTGCCTTTTATAAACCCAGACACCCGGCGCTGTCTATGTCACCTTGTGGAGTAACCTTCTTGTCACCTTTATGGGCTTGGGGAATTTCTCAGTCATTTCTCCTCTCCTGGGATAATATCATCAAGATGATATTATCTTGGCTTTGGAAAATCGTACACTCAGGCAACTCTGAAGCCTTGGCAGAATTTTTTCCATAGTTCAGGGCCTGAGGGTGCCAAGGAGCCTAGGTCAACCAAGGCCTGGGGACTCTGCATTTTGCGAGATAATTGAGGAGAGTAAGGGAAGCCGGGTTGAGATGATGGTTTTCAGGTCAGCTGGACTCATAACCTCTGACTTTTAGTTTGGGCCACAAGATGCACTAAGACCAGGGACAAAGGGTGGACCAGCCTAGGGTGGGAAGGTGGGGGTGGACCCTGGCAGTTTTGAGAGCAAGAGCCTTCCAGGGGCTTCACAGTTAGGGTCTTGGGGGCCAACTTTTCAGGGCAACCTATGACACTTGACCCTTGGCATGGCCAGAAGGAAATTGTGTTTACTCCCACCAAGACATGGAAAAGCCAGTCACACAACACAAAAAGTATTTGTTCAGCCACTTCATGCTGGGGGATCCATGAAGTGGGTAGATGTGTGTGAGAGTGTGGTGTGAGAGTTCAGTATCTGAATCCCTAAAACCCCCTCTGTCCACCCACCTCCATCTCTCTTTGTGTGCCTTCAAGATTCCTCACCCACACCTAACACAGAGTGTCTCCCTCAACTAGACCTTAAATGCAAGGCCACACTCCCCAGGCAGTCTCTTTCAAAGGCCTCCTTGTTTTCTGGGACATTTTCAGAAGAACTTCTCCAATAAGCTCTGAGCCTGGACTGAGTGGTGGGACCTGGGATCCATTCCAAGAAACTTCAATGGGCAGGAGACCCCAGCTCCCAGACCTGGAAGACAAGGCAGGCCCAGGGTAGGGGTGAGGGGAGTGGGGAGGCCGGGATGGTTGGAAGGGGAGGTACCTGGGGCAACCAAGGGGCCATAGAGGGGATATAATAACAATAATGATAACAGCTGATATTTATTGACCACTTACTATGCACCGGGCATTGTATTAATGCTTTACATATACGCTCACTTTATCCATATCACATCCCCAGATAAGTTTTATTATGTTCATTCTAGATACAAAGAAAACTGAGGCTCAGCGAGGTTACGGAATTTTCATCCAGATTGCAAAGTGCAGAGCTCAGGCTTAAACCCAGGTATGTCTGATTCCAGAATCACTTTGACCATTATTCCATGGAGAAAAAAGAGGTGTGTCTCTGAAATGGGCATGCTGATGTTCAAGATGTTTCATAAGGATGCTTTGGGTTACCAAAAGTAGACACACACACACACCCTCCATGTACTATCCCCACATCCCATTTGCTCACACACGGTAAATATGGCCTTCTCCTGGTCAACTACCTCTCACACTCAGCTTGACAGTCTAAGCCCACCTTATCCACTCGCCATATTCACCATCCCCCTGCCTCCTTTCCCCCTAACCTCATCCATCCCCTGTTTTCCAACCAAAGTGGACTCGCTGCCAGCTGTTCCTCCCACATCCTCTGGCCTCCCTCGCTTTGTGTCTTTGCTTACACGGTTCCCTCTGCCTGAACCCTCCTCCCCTCTTTTTCTCTGTACATCCAACTCTTCTCAGTGTTCTTCATCCCCAACCAAGCTGTCATTTCCTGTAAGACCATGCCCTGACCTCTGGCCCCAAGGCGCTGGAGGCTGATTCTCCCACCGAGTAACCTGGCATTAAAGTCAGACCCCCTGCAGCCTCGTATTAAAGTCCTTTGTGTGTGCCTGCCCTCCTTGGGGACTGCAGACTCCTTCCAACTCTGAGCCTGGCTCCTGTTGGGTATCTATTTGCTCCCCGCCTTGTATCGGCTCCAGGGGCCTGTGGTGGGGGTAAGGAAGAGACATGACACCAAGATAGAGAGTTAGCTTTCCATCAGTTGACTGGTGGGTGGAGATAAAGGGAGCAAGGGATCAATTTCTAGAAGATCTGGCTGAAAATGGAGCAGTCCCCCTCTTCCCCATCACTGTGACCACCAACCGTCTTTATGGGGAAGTCTGTCCTTAAATGTATCAGAAATTGGAGCTGGGTCAGGGATTGGTACTGACACTTGGGGGGCCACTGTGCTTTAGTTGTCAAACCTGTCATTTCCATCCTTCCCATCATGTTAGAGAGCACAACTCAGCCTGCAGCCCTCTGGTCTCTTGGGACTTTAAATGCACTTAATTATCAGTGTGAACAAAAGCTGATTATTAACCTCCTCATTGATTGTGATAGCACAGAAAATCTGCTCCATCCATCCACCAAAATGCAAAAGGAGATCCAAGCAAGCATCATGAGAGTGCTTCTGTAAGTCTAATTTAAATCTTTAAATTAAGGAAATTAAATACTTTGGGGTAAGTCCATTTCCTCTTGTGAGGGAGATACCAAGGGAAGACTTCTTCAATACCAATTTATTCTCTAAAGAAAATTGGAGTAGAGGGCTTCCCAGGTGGCTCAGTGGTAAAGAATCCACCTGCCAGTGCAGGAGACACAGGTTCAGTCCCTGGTCCGGAAAGATCCCACATGCAGAGCAACTAAGCCCGTGTGCCACAAACTGCTGAGCCCACTTGCTGCAACTAAAGAGTAGCCCCCTCTCCACAACTAGACAAGAATCCGCACAGTGATGAAGAGCCAGCAGAACCAAAAATGAATAATTTTTTAAAGAAGAAAACTGGAGTAGAAATTCATAATCCTGAAGCCATTAGTCACACAGCTGGAGCTGGGAGCAGAAGCACAGACACTGGAGGTGGGCTCTGTCTTCTACAGAGGATGGCGCTAAGGTTACACTGAAACCCCTGCAAAATCAAAGCTGGACCAAAGGGATTCAGGCCCACGAGAGAAATGGGAAAGACAGCAAAAGGGGCAGCGAGGCACTCCCTAGAAATGGGATGCTAGGCATGGCTGGCCAGGGTGACCTCTCCTGTTCCAGGATTTAATTACCCCCTTGCATAATAACAAGTCATATTTAAAAGCAAAGGAAGCCAAAGATGATTTGCGTATTTCTCTTTAATGCAAGCTGCTGAGTTCACACTCTGGTTTCCTCTGTCCATAATTGGACACATAATTAACTACAATTATGACGGCTTGTAGCCTTCTAGGGTTGGTGGCCATGAGCAAGCATCAGTTGAGGAGAAGGCTTTGGATCAGACTTTGGATCTGATTTCTCTAAGACCCCAAAGCCTAGCAGTCTGCGCTCCTGCCTCCATGAGGAACTTAACTCTCATTCAGTCCTGAAGACTCAGACCCTTGAGTCTTGGCAGAGGGCTGGGAGCCTCCTTCCAGATTCTGACTTTGCCCCTTGATGGACCCTCCTGTGCTTTACCTTTTTGGTTTTTTTTTTTTTAATCATTATTTTTATTTATTTGTTTCTGACTGTGCTGGGTCCTTGTTGCCACGAGGGCCTTTCTCTAGTTGTGGAGAGCAAGGGGCTACTCTCTAGTTGCAGCAAGTAAGCTCAGTAGTTGTGGCTCTCAGGCTCTAGAGCAGATTCAGCAATTGTGGCGCACAGGCTTAGTTGCCTCACAGCATGTGGGATCTTCCCAGACCAGAGATCAAGCCCATGTCTCCAGCGTTGGCAGGCAGATTCTTTACCACTGAGCCACCAGGGAAGCCCCATTATCTGAGGTTCCTGGGGACCCAATCAGCCACAGTCCCTGCAAAAAGTCCCTGTTGCCCAGCTCCATCCAGTCCAGCGAGCCACACAGACCATCTTGGATCCTGCTTGGACTACACCACAGTGCCAACTCAGAGTACCAGGCCACTGCACCGCCACCCCTGGCAGCCCGTCCCTTCAAGTGACCAGAGCAGAAATGAGACTCTCCTGAAACTTTCAGGAAAGTTTTACTGAAGAGCTGCACTGACTGAAACCATCGAAGATAGAGAATGACAACACAGAGAGGAACTTCTATCGGCCACTGGAGATCATGGATCTAGCCACTCTCCTCCCAGGGTCCCTAACATGCAGGAGTCCAACCTCCGCGGGGTCCAGGGAACTCTTGAGAGAGATGGCGTCAGCGTAATTAATGATTCGAGGTCGCAGGTGCAAGAATGATTCTTTATTCAGCAAGAGCATCAGACAGATTTCTCTCAAGTACTTTCTTAAAGCATTCTAACAGGGTTTGATTTTCAAAGGCATTTTTATACATGGTTGCACAAGTTAATCACATAGTGTAAGAGGTTACAAACCATATTTTTCATCTTGTTATTTCCGTGTAAGCCTTTCCCACAACATTCCCATACATCATGAGTAAAACATTTCCAAACTTTCTTAAATTCCTTATACAATCTTTGTCACCTCCCAGAATTTGTTTTTCACTAGATTATTTTTGATTTCTTGAAAAACTAAGTCACCTGGCCACCTGGGTCTCCTATTGAGGCCCTTTTACAATAACAACCTTTTCTTGTTAGATTTAAACAATATATTAAGAAACACAATTTCCATAGTCCCCAGAAAAACATGAGAACAATGTTTGCATTAATCACCATGTTGTGAACTTTCTAAGAATAAGCCTATTTATAACTGCACAATGTTTACCTCTAATTCTATTTTTTGCTTTTCAGGGGAATGTTTACTTCTTAATTTTATTCTTTGCTTTTCAGGGGAATGCCTGTACAGCTATTAATCAGTAATCCTAGAAAAACAAACTTGCAAACTATTACAGTAGCTGCTGGATGAGCAATGAGGGGTTTCTTTGGGGGGTTTCTTCGGGCCTCCAGACCTTCGAATTCCCCTTGAGTGCCGGCCTCCTTGGACCGGATCACCCTGACCCGGA
This sequence comes from Aepyceros melampus, assembly GCA_006408695.1. Classification (NCBI taxonomy): domain Eukaryota; kingdom Metazoa; phylum Chordata; class Mammalia; order Artiodactyla; family Bovidae; genus Aepyceros; species Aepyceros melampus. Next base: position 253,864 of record SJXQ01002265.1, read on the forward strand.
TCCTTGCCCTGGGCGGGGCTTTTCTTGACTCCTTCGGCTTCCGACAATGTAACTTTTACAACTTAACTAAGGATCATAAACCTAAGTATAATAGCTGAAACTATAAAACTTCTAGAAAAAAATTAGGGTAGGAAAACATTTATGACATTTGATTGGGCATAGATTTCTTGTAACACCAAAATTGTGATCCATGAGAGAGAAAAACAAACATTTGAAACTTAAAATTTAGAACTTTTCAAAAGACTAAATTAGGAGCTCTTCAAAAGACACTGCTAAGAAAATGAAAAGCCACAGCCTAGAAGGAAATATTTGCCAATCACATATCTGATAAAGGACTTGTAGCTACACTATACAACAAATTCTCCAAACTCCATTAAAGGAAAAAAATAGATGGGGAAACAGTGGAAACAGTGGCTGACTTTATTTTTCTGGGTTCCAAAATCACTGCAGATGGTGACTGCAGCCATGAAATTAAAAGACGTTTACTCCTTGGAAAGAAAGTTATGACCAACCTAGACAGCATATTAAAAAGCAAAGACATGACTTTGTCAATAAAGGTCCATCTAGTCAAGGCTATGGTTTTTCCATTGGTCATGTATGGATGTGAGAGTTGGACTGTGAAGAAAGCTGAGCACCAAAGAATTGATGCTTTTGAACTGTGGTGTTGGAGAAGACTCTTGAGAGTCCCTTGGACTGCAAGGAGATCCAACCAGTTCATCCTAAAGGAGATCAGTCCTGAATATTCATTGGAAGGACTGATGCTGAAGCTGAAACTCCAATACTTTGGCCACCTGATGCGAAGAGCTGACTCATTCGAACAGACCTTGATGCTGGGAGGGATTGGGGGCAGGAGGAGAAGGGGATGACAGAGGATGAGATGGTTGGCTGGCATCACTGACTCAATGGACATGGCTTTGGGTGGACTCCGGGAGTTGGTGATGGACAGGGAGGCCTGGATAATGCGGTTCATGGGGTTACATAGAGTCGGACACGACTGCGCGACTGAACTGAACTGAATGCAGTTTTTAAAAATCAGCAAAAGATTTCAACAGAACTTTACCAAACAAATACACAGATGACAAAATTGTGAAAAAAACATTCAACATTATTAGTCACTAGAGATGCAAAGTAAATGTAAAGTAAAACCACAATGAGCTATCACTACATACCTACTAGCACACGAGGTATTGGCAAGGATGTAGAAGAGCTAGAGCTCTCATGTACTGCTGGTGAAATATGAAATTGTGCAACTATTTTGGAAAATAGTTTGAAAGTTTCTCATAAAGTTAAATATATAACTACCATATTCTCCAGTCATTTTATTCCTAGATGTTTACCTAAGATAAATGAAAGTTTATGCCCATGAAAGACTTGTGTGCAATCATTCATAGCAGTTTTATTTGCAAGAGGCAAAACCTGGGAACCATCCAAATCCATCAGCTGGTGAATGCATAAATATATCGTGATACAGCCACACAACTATAAATAAATATTACATTAGCCATAAAAAGAAATGAACTATGGATAAAAGCAACAATTGAGATGAATCTCAAAACCATTATAAAGTGAAAGTAAAAGAAGCTAGACAAAAAGGAGCTGGAATTTGCATTAAATTCTTGAAAATACAACTCATCTATAGTAACAAGAGCAGATTGGTCATTTCCTGGGGACAGAGCAGCAGGAAGGAAAGGACAGGAGAGAGAGATGACAAAGTGGCATGAGGAAAATCTGGGTCATGATGGATACATTCATTGTCTTGATTTTGGTGATAGTTTCACTGGCATATACAAATTTTGCATGTGTATACGTTCAGTCAGTCAGTTTTGTCTGACTCTTCGTGACCCCATGGACTGTAGCCTGCCAGGCTTCTCTGTCCATGGATTCTCCAGGCAAGAATACTGGAGTGGTTTGCCATTTCCTCCTCCAGGGGATTTTCTCTACCCAGGGATCGGACCTGTGTCTCATGCATTAGCAGGCAAATTCTTTACAGTTGAATCATAAGGACAGGAGAGAGAGATGACAAAGTGGCATGAAGAAAATCTGGGTCATGATGGATACATTCATTGTCTTGATTTTGGTGATAGTTTCACTGGCATATACAAATTTTGCATGTGTATACGTTCAGTCAGTCAGTTTTGTCTGACTCTTCGTGACCCCATGGACTGTAGCCTGCCAGGCTTCTCTGTCCATGGATTCTCCAGGCAAGAATACTGGAGTGGTTTGCCATTTCCTCCTCCAGGGGATTTTCTCTACCCAGGGATCGGACCTGTGTCTCATGCATTAGCAGGCAAATTCTTTACAGTTGAATCAGCTGGGAAGCCCCTATACATGTGTTAAAATGTATCAAATTGAATGTTATAAATAAACATAGGCTATTATATGTCTATTATGTTCCAAAAAACATTTTTTAAAAATATGCAGACTCCTAAAACCAAGAATCAGGATCTTTAGGGGTGAGACACAGGAATCTAACATATGACATGGATTTGAAACCACTGAGATTCAATACAATAGGAGGTAAGCAAACAGAATCAAAGCAAAGAGCGGGGAATAGAGAATAATGAGATGTGATGCTATGGGCCTTGAGGTTCTTGCGAAAAAGTTTTAAGACTTGCAGCAAATGTGGTTTCTGAGAAGGGAACTGACATAAGCAAAACAAAGCTGCCATATACTTGAAGCATGAAGAAAGTTTGGTAGTCGTGGTTCCTGCCTGTTTACAGAACACGAATGACTGGTTGACTCTCGGTGAGTTTCAAGAATGCCAAAGGCTGATCAATGTTTTCTTGACCACCTTAATAGCTAATTTATTTGCATTGTATGCTTCTATAACTCTGAACGGCGACTTTTCTAAATAATTTAATCCTGGATGCTCTATGTTGGTTAATATATTCCTGTTCTCTACATTTCAAATACTCGGCCACATACTCAGAGAAGATTTGAATGTTTATCCTGTCATGATTTTTAAAGAGACATTAGGAAACAACTGACTGAGGAAGGACTTAGCTGGGTTTCTAGTAAGGGGATGGAAAGAGGCACCTCTTCCCCACTCCAGGCAGTGATGGGGGGATTGGTGCTCACAGCAAAATGTTTCCTCCTGTGAGGTCCCTACTTGGAAATTCTTTCTTATGAGTCCTCACATTCTTTAGACCTTAGCTTGAGTCATTTTCTGAGGAGATCAGAAAGCAGTGGTCACTCGTCTTTCACACTCTCATTAAGGTTCTGGTCAACCTTTTTTCTCAGCTGAACGACCCCACCTCCCTCCTCTCCATCACCTGTCATCTTTGCCGCTCTTCGCAGATTCCATTCACTCTTCCATTCCCGGCTGCCCCCATCCTGCCCAATTCCCACACTGGGGTTGGACGTAGATAAATCTTTTCTCTCTGCCTCCCACGTGTTTCCTTAATTGCCTCTCTTCCCTCCCTTCCATTCTCTCTGTCACTTCCAAAGTTCAGGACTTAAACAACTCTTCTCTGCATTTCGTAGCTAATACCTGTGCTCTCTCCTGTCTTCCTGCATCCTCCATAACCGCAAACAGACTCGCTCCTTGACCAATTCATTTTTCTAAGACTTAGCCATGATCATACTGCTCCCTCACCTGAACACCGCTCCCTTACCCACTTGCCTATGAAGGAAAGTACAAACTGTAGTTCCACAGCCATTCTGCAGCCTCTATCAGCAGCCCAGTTGATCTCCCACGAAGCTGCTGTTGGGCTTCCTGTGGTCCAGTGGACCATGCTGGCTGCCTGCCATGATGCCATGAGGCTGTATACATTTTACAGCTTCCTTGTATCCTCTTCCCAAACTTCCTTTCCTTTTCTCAGCTTTTTGAAGTCTTCTTTTTCTTCCAAAGCCTAGCTCTATGTACTTTCCTTTGAGACTCTCCCCAGTCGGAAGGAATTACTCCATGCTTCCCAGTCACGTGGTTTATATTTCTATTTATAATCTATAAAACTCTTTAAGATTCAATTTGTAGTCCTTGATTATGGACCAGTCCTCCTCACTAGAAAACAATCTCTTTGTGGACAAAGCTGGGCCCTACCCCTCGCAGTAAGTTCCAGGTCCCTAACTCAATGCAGGCCAATGCAGTATGTGATCTGTGAAGGCATACTGGTTGAATCAAGTTTGCAAAAATATATGCCCACAGGCAAGTGGTGGGCCACAGCAATTTCATCTGGTCATGTTACTGCTGTCTCAGAAGATGCATGAGCTCCAATGACTCAGCAAAAATTTACCGACAGGAAATAAGAGTTTCAGAACCAGACTCTGTTAATACTGATTTAAAACATATGTGTCTGGAGCCCCAGCACAGGTTTTCCATAGCACATGCCAAGGGTGTGCAGCCTGATCCTGTGCTCCAGAGGGGCTGATGAACCACAGGCTCCCTCCCTTCCTCACTTAGGACACTTAAGAGCTTTGAGCATGCACACAGAACAGTGTCTCCCTTATTCAAAAAAAGCCATCTGCCTGGATTTTCCAGATCATCAAAGTGTGTCCCTATAGACACCCAAACTTTTCAAAGTAAGTTCCACTTTGATAAACTGTTTCCAAAAGCAAGAACATAATCCCACTCACCCCCTTCTTAAGCTTTCTCGAATGTTATCTGCTCATTTCTTGCTAGCTCTGGGTGGATATCAGATGTATCAGTTGCTATTTTTCCCACAAGATTGCTCACCCCATCACTGCCATTATAGCATCAAATAATACTACAATAACAAAAACAGCTACCATTTATAAGAACTTCCTACAGCACAGCACACTGAGAGGCATTCTGCATACATTATTCTTACTTTGGGTTCACAATAGCCCTAAGAGGTCAATGTTAGTTTTAGGTGTGAAAAACTAAAAAGCAGAGAGATTAAGTCACTTGCCCATGGTTACGTGGCAACTGAAATGATGGAGACATGTCCTAATTCAGGCAGTAGTTTTCAGAGCCTGTAATAGCAAACCCCTTACCTTGCTGTCTCCCTCGGCACAAGTTGGCCTAAAATAAAGTGACCAACTTGTCTGGACTTTCCTGGTTTCAGCACTGAAAACCCTCAGTCCGGGAAAAACCACAATAGTTGGTCACACTTACTTGAGAGCAGGAAACCCTCACTATCACAATTGGCTCTTGCAGACCCTATGTTCTGCTGCCAGTGGTCTGTCCCTAGCCATTGAGGGCCAGGAAGGAATCATTAACAAGCAGCTTAAATCAGTAGGGCCAGAAAGACACAGGGGCTCCAGAACAGTAATAATATCACTCCCCTTAAAGCTAATTTGTTCAACATAGTGAGGGTAAGAAGTTTCTATGGATAAAAATCATATACTTCTTTCTTCATATTCAAAACAAGAGAATGACTACTTATACTTATTGTGGGCAATTTTCTAAGCTGGGCTGTTTGGCGAGGGGTATGTTAAAGAGCTTATCATTTAGACCAGAAAAGATTTTTGTAATAATAAAACCCTCTCTTCCAGGAAACAACATCTTAGGGGTTGTGCATTATTCCCAGGTCAGCTGACGGAAATGTGACTTCAGTCTTGACCTGTGGAAACAAGGTGGCGGGGGGGGTGGGGTCTGAGGCAGGCCTGCAGAGGTTCCCCACTGCCTGCGTGGCATCACAGAAACGAATGCCTCATTGGAACCACTTATTTCCACAAAAAAGCTGTGAGTCAAAGCCCAAGTTAACTGACATTGCACCTCTAGTTTATTCCAGTGAGAGTTTAGTGCTCCTTCAAAACCAGTATCCTAGGCAACATCCATACCACTCCTGGGGCCTCCTCCTTAATCTGCCTGGCCCTCTGGCCTGAGAAAAGTAGATCGCTTTCGCGATCACCTTTTCCTCTTTTGCTGCTGGGAAAGCTGAAGTCAAGGGCAGTCTGGCACCCAGAATGACTGGGTTGCTGTATTTGGAGGGTGTTGTTTCCGCAGGAGGCTAAGTGCTCCCTTGAGAGTTCAAGGTTAACTTCCAGGCAAAACAAAGTGGAGTGGCTTTCTGCCCTGCAACTCGCCTCTGCACAACTCAGGACATGATCTTGGCAGGAAGACAATACCTTAGGGAAAGAGAAGAGGTGGAGGAAAGCTGGTCAGACTAATGGCAAGACTGGTGCTGCCTTCTCTCCCAGAGACCCTTGGCTCGTCTTGGACGTGCTATGTAGCAGCGTCTAACAGGGACTAGGCACAGGGTCGTGTCCTTGGGGTGCCCTTGAGCCTCCCCCACAGTCCCCCAGCTCCAAGCAGGCGGTGGGTATTTGTTGGGAGAGATGGGCTTACTCTTAGATGAGCTAAATGACTTTAAGAATTAGAAACCACATAGTTTGAGGCTGCTAGAAAAGATGACAAATTTGCTTTTCCTTAACTAAACAAAAAACTTTTCCATGGAAAATTATAAAGGCATTTTTAAAGGACATTGGGGTTCACATTTCTGCTCATTTTGTTTTTATTTTTCTCCTTTAACTTAATTTAGCTATTTCGGAAATTGCTTATTAAAACCAAAAGATCAAGATGTTTTTCTCCCTTAAAGCCAAATTATGTTTCTCTCATAGGAATTTCAAAGAATTTTCAAGAGGGAATGTTCACCTCTGCTTGGTGACCTAGTGCTGCTTTGGCTCAATCTCTATAAATACTATTATGTAGTTTGTGCTTTTCCCAATTTCCACCTACCTGACCCATTTTTGGGCTTTTTAAAACTTCCAGGGAATTTTTGCAAATTGCCACCAACACAGTATTGAGAGCCTTTGTACTGTGGCAGGATTCTAGGCAGCCTCACCTATGGCCCAGAGTAAAATCAACCACTGAAATACATTGCAGAAGCTTACCTTCCCCAAGAGTGTTAAAGGGGTACCCCAGTTTCTATTCTGTTCAATGACCTCAGCGTCCAAACAGAAAAGTCTGCTCAGAGCAACTAATTTGTGGGACTATAAGAAGAACGTGCTAACCAAAGAAGATACACTCAGAAATAGTGATGCATTTTTAAAGCAATAAAATCTGATTTCAAACTAATGAGATCAAAGCAAACTATAATTTCAGACTTAGTTTTGCAAGTTGTTAAGCTGTAAAGTATTGATGTTTAAATTTTAAAAACTACTAAAGTTAGGGCCCCTTCCAAATGGATGTACAGAGATAAAGCTATAAAAACCATTCTTCTTTGGCCTTTACATTCAGTTTAAGGCAAGTTAAATACAGTCATCCTCATGGTTCAGATTCTGTATTTTCAAATACATGTACTTTCTAAAATTTATTCACGATGACAAAATGAATGCACTCTGTCCTTCCGTGGTCATTAGCAGACAGGGGCAGTTCAGTTCAGTTCAGTCGCTCAGTCGTGTCCAACTCTTTGCGACCCCATGAATCGCAGCACGCCAGGCCTCCCTGTCCATCACCAACTCCTGGAGTTCACTCAGACTCACGTCCACTGAGTCCGTGATGCCATCCAGCCATCTCATCCTCGGTCGTCCCCTTCTCCTCCTGCCCCCAATCCCTCCCAGCATCAGGGTCTTTTCCAATGAGTCAACTCTTC
>SJXQ01002265.1:267881-285517 GCA_006408695.1 Aepyceros melampus
GGGCTGTTAGACGGTGAAGGGGAGGGGGACCCCAGCGCCCAAGCCGGAGCAAGAGACGCGGAGCCCGCGCGAGCCGCGGAGACTGGGCTCCAGAGCTACAGATCCGGGCCCCGGCCGCCGCCAGGGGCCCCGCCCGGTCCCCCCACCCCACCCCCACGTCCCTCCTGCAGCCCAGCTCCGCCCGCAGCCGCCGCGGACCAGGTAGGTAAGAGCCCAGCCCGGCCCGCCTGGCAGCGCCCACCCGGGGGACCCCTCGCCGAGCTCCCCCGCCTCGCCGAGAACCTGGATTCTCTTCTCCTTCCCCGAGGACCTCACAGTCCAGATTTCACAGCCCGACCCCAGAGACTCAGGCGTGTCCCTCCTGGCTCTCAGAGTCCCCAACCGAACCCTAGGATCCCAGGCGTACTGCCGCCTTGCGCCTCCTCCAGGGCCCAGGAGCCTTAATTTCCCAGGTCAGCCCCGGGAACCCCCTCTGGACCAAGATCCTCCTCCTCGGCCCAGTCCTGGGAGATCGACACGGACCAAGGCTGTGTCAGACTCCCCCAGCTAGAGCCGCCGGTCCCCCCTCCCCCGGTCGCGTCGGCATAGTCCCCCATTCGGGACCCAGTCAGTCCATCCCCGGTCCTCCGGGCTTGTACAGCCGGCCGAGTCCCTCAGTCCAGGCCGGCTCAGCGGCCGCCCTGGACACAGGCCCGCTCTGGAGCTGTCCATGGTCACCATTCTCGGCAGCCTTGTCTCCCCCATCTCCTGCTGCCGCCGCCGGGGAGGGGGCGCCGGCGGCGCGGGGATCCCCCTCGCCGCGCCTTTGACCCGGGAATACCCAGGCCCTCCCCGACCTGGGCGCCCGGGCCTCAGGATTCCTCTGGCCAGGCTCTCAGCCCCATCCTCAGCACCCCAGTTGCGGTGACCCCAGCTGCTACTTGAGGAGTCGGGGCTTCTGAATGTTCTTGCCTGGTCCACCTTAGGGATCTTGGCATCCGGGGATCCAGATCCTAGCCGGCTCTGGAAGCCTTGTCAGTCCTCACTTCCTCTGGCTAGAGGCCCCAGCTGGTAGCCTTCACCACTCCAGGAAGGAATCCAGTTTCCCAGCCTTTGCCCCCTTTAGAGACCCAGTTCAAAGCCCTGTTCCCCTCCAATATATATACCCAGCCTCCTGGCACCCCAGCATCTGCCCCCTTAGGGATTCCGCCATGATTCCTTTCACAGGGGCTCAGAATGCCATTCTTAATGCAATTCGCTGGCTTCTGCCCGTCCTCCCCCTTGAAGACCTAAATGCCCTGTCCCGATCCTGTCTCCCCTCAGTGACCCAGGAATTCAGACCCCACCTTCTGTACTGCTCATCAAAGCCATCTACCCCTGCCCTCCCTTCCAACAAGGACTCAGGCTCCAAACTTCCATCTCCTGTCTTTTGCCTCCACAAAGATTCAGGAGTCCAGTTCCCCAACTCTGACCTCCAAAGTATCTAGCTGCTCAGCTGTTACTCTTAGGGATCCAAGTCCCTACAGCCTCACTATTGCCCATCATCTCTGGTGGCCTTGAAAAACCCCTGCCTCATCCCCATATCAGCTCAGATTTTGGGCTTCCTGGGGTTTCCAATATTTTCCCCTGAGATCCAGGTTCTTGAGATGCTTCCAGCATCCCATCATGATTTTTTCATATCATGATGCCCCATCCTTCAAGTACATTCTCAGATTGATAAACCAAGCATACATCCCTTCCTCCAGATGTGCTCTGTGACCTAGGTTCATTTCGTGATCTAGAATTGTCTTCCATATTTCCAACTAAGCAGGCACCCTGGCAGTGCTTCGTGGAATTCTTTCTAAATCCTAGAATATTCTCAGTGAACATCTCTGTTCCTTTTTCACCCAAGGTATGTTCTAAATTCTAGGTTAGATGCTAAATTCGAGTCATGATGTTCCCCAGGTAAATTCAAATTTCTCATTAGTGCTCCCAAGCCAAGCTCCCAAGCCCACTTTCCTCTCCTTAGATATGTTCCTTACTCCCCTACCACTTTCTCCCCCACAGATCTTAGTTCCCTGACCAGGGGCCCAACCCAGGCCCCAGCAGTGAAAGTGCCTAGTCCTAACCACTGGACCGCCAAGTAATTCCTGACATATTCCAATTTTTAAGAAGCCAGTCTTTGCTTATTTTCTTTTAAAATTTCATTTTGGGTGTGTTCTAGGTTCTAGCCACATCCTTGGCATTGTTCTAGATTTTGTTCTTTTCCCAGGGGCATTCTCAGTGCTAGAATGTGTGTGTGTGTTCCATTTATGGGCTGTAGCTTTTCTCCAAACTGCGTTATCAGTATAGAATATGCTTCCATATTTTATTTATTTTGGGGCTTTGCTGTGAGGTATGCGGGATCTTAGGTCCCCAACCAGGGATCGAACCTACACCTCCTGCAGTGAAAGGGCAGGGTCTTGACCACTGGACCACCAGGGAAGTCCCTGAACCTCCCTATTTTATATACCATCCAGTTCTACAGTCTTAAGTCCCCAGGATTACACTGCACCTTCCTTCTCCAGGTTCTGTATTCTAAGCCCATCCATCCCCACCCTCTCTGTCTTTTCCCCCAGTGTGACCTTGGCTCAGAACTTGTCCCCTGGTGGATTGTGGGCTTCTTCCATCTGCCACTTCAGCATTCTAAACATGCTCTAGGCCCTCTCTTGTTCTGGAGTCTTCAGCCTAGAAATGTCCTCATTTCTAGAACACACCACCCCCACCCCCACCTCCTTTGCCAGCTCAGTCCTTATGCCAGTAAATTCTCAATTGCCAGAATGCCTCCTTCAGCATTCTCCCCCAGGCAATTCTAAGTTCCAGGCAAACTCCTTGCTATTTTCTAGGTTTTTTTTTTCTTTGCTCCAGGGCATGTTCTGAATTCTAGAGCAAATATTCTGCCCTCTGAGTTCTAACATTATCTAGGCAAGTGAAGAAACCAAGAATGTGACCTCTGTTATATTCTGTGTTATATATTCGTCCCTGGTAGGTTCGGAGTTCTTGTTTGGCTTCTGACTTAGGTTTGTTAAGCATTGCATTAGGTCTGTCCTTAGATATCATCACCCTCCTCTCTATGTTTGGGGTTCTGGGGGTGAACCAGACACTCTTTTGAGTTACTGGATTGCTCTTGGCTGGTTCACGGTTCTAGACCTGGGTTCCAGAATATGCCCCTGTTTGGCCCCATGTGAGGCTCTTACCCCAAGCACATTGTACATGTGGAAGCATATATCCTTTCTGCATGCTGTACTGTGTCTAGAGTCTACAGTTAGCCCTGTTGAGTTTTGTTTCCTTCTCAGGGAATCTGAAGTTCTAGAGCAGCCTCCTGAAAACACCCTAGCTGCATCTCATGAGTAGGTTCTGAGTTTTAGATACCATGCTGATTTTTTTGTTTTGTTTTGTTTTACTTACAGCTGGCTTGCTCTCTTATAAACATTTTCTTGAATCTGACCTCTCCATGTTGGGACTCAGATGTCTAGATTCCCAGATAACCTCTTCAAAGACCCAAGGGTACAGGCATCTAGTTGCCTCCTCTCCCAGGTCCTGGGGCTCTCAGTCCCTACCTCTCCTCCCTGGAGTCCAAGGTTCCAGTCCCAGGCTGTAGATATAATCCAAATATTGGGTGGGGCTGGGAATTATCCACTCTGAGAACCGGTTATTCCTCTGCCTGAAGGGAGAGAAAGAAAGGAGAGAACAGAGTGAAAGTCCCTCCTGCTTTCGGCTGGGCTAGCCAGACCCGTCTGACCTGATGTGAGCAGGGGGAGCCTCTCGGAGAGCTCCCTTCATCCCCGCCCACGGCTCATGCACCCAGACTCCTGGGTCCTGGGGGCCTGGATTCCGAGGGAAGAGAAATCTGAAGGCTGAGATTTCTGGATATACGGTTGGAGATTGAAAGCCCAGACTCTTGTGCCCTGGAAGGAGAGGGATCTGGTCTCAGACTTCTGGGTCTGGGGAGGAGGATGGAGGCTCAGACTCCTCTCTCTGGGAGACAGAAGGGACAGGGGAACCTAGATTCCTATGACCTGAGGGGAGAAGTAGCTGGATCTAGGATTCTCGTGTAGTGTGAAATGGCTAGCATGGTCCATGCCATCTTTTTTTTCCCCTCTGCCTGCAGAGAGTCTTTAGATTCTTCTGTAACTAGATATCTAGGTATCTGGTCAGTTGAAGGAGGCAGAAATTGGGCAGAATAGCAGTTCAGGGCCATCCCTGTGACATTATACAGGTGACTACCTACCAGTGACCTCCTGAAGACATAGTCTCCCTTTCCTGGGCCTGAGTTTTCTCATTCATACAGTGAGGTTGAAGGGAATTCTCAGCAGGGCCAGAATAGTAGACTGATTTTCCCTCAGTGCCAGTATGCGCGGAGCCTGAGCCCCTTGCAGGGGCGGGATTTGGACTGGAGGGGAATGTGCCTGCACCCAGTCATGTCTGACTTTTGGGACCCAATGGATTTCCCAGGCAAGAATACTGGAGTAGGTTGCCATTCCCTTCTTCAGGAGATCTTCTCCACCCAGGGATCGAACCTGTGTCTCCTGTATTGGCAGGTGGATTCTTGACCACTGAGCCACCTGGAAAGCCCTTGGGTGGAAGGGGAGGGGCTTCCAAGCTTTCCACTCTCTCTCAGGGAGTGGGTCACTCGGCTTTGGTTTCTCCCAATAGGCTGAGTCTAGATTTGCTGCCCGTTGTCAGATGAAGTCTGACCTCAGTTTCTCCAAGTGCTCTCACCCAGGTCTGGTTTCCTGAGAGCATTAGGTTTCCGTTTATCTTGCACCATGATCAGAATGGATGGGCTTCCGTTTCTGCTGTGTAGTTGCTTGGGTTGTCTAGCCTCAGTTCTCACTATGTAGTATCCCAGTGACCGTGCCTCAGTTTCGTTGCCTGCGCTTTGACGAAGCCGCTCTCGGTTCCCTGCCCCCTCCCGGTACACGCAGGCCAGCACCGCCGCCATGATGTGCGAGGTGATGCCCACCATCAGCGAGGATGGCCGGCGGGGCTCGGCGCTGGGCCCGGACGAGGCTGGCGGCGAGCTGGAGCGCCTCATGGTCACGATGCTCACCGAGCGGGAGCGCCTGCTGGAGACGCTGCGCGAAGCGCAGGACGGGCTTGCTACGGCGCAGTTGCGGCTGCGCGAACTGGGCCACGAGAAGGACTCTTTGCAGCGCCAGCTCAGCATCGCGCTGCCCCAGGTCTGGGCGGGGCCAGGGCGGGGCCTGAGGGAGGCGGGGCCTCGGCTCGCGAAGGCAAGGGGCAGGGCGGCCGGAAGGGGCGGGACCTGACTCTTGGAAGGAGGAGGGGCTTGCCTGTGATGGGCGGGGCCTAGGTCGCTTGAAGGGGCGGGACTTGGCCGAGATGGGAGGGACTTACTAACTTCCCAGTCTTTGGAATGAGGGAGATGGGAAAAGGATTGATCTGATTGTACAATTCTGCTCACCACTGGACAGGAGTTTGCGGCTCTGACGAAGGAACTGAACTTGTGTCGGGAGCAGCTACTGGAACGGGAGGAAGAAATTGCGGAGCTGAAGGCGGAGCGGAACAATACCCGGGTGAGGCGTCTTGGGGGCGGGACTTAAGGGGGGCGGGGCCTTGGGTGTTGCAGCCTGACCAATCTTTTTATACCCCTCTTGCCTTCCTTTGTTCTTCCTGCTTCCACAACTTGGGCGGTCTCTTCTGGTCCCCTCCTGCCTTCATGTCCCCTCCCCATCTCCATAACCGTTCTGATTTTCTGTACCACTTCTTCCTGACCGCCCCACCAACGACCCGTTATCCCTCTCTTCTCCGGACCTGTCTCTCCACACCTCTTTACTCGGCTCCACTTCCCGATGTCTGCACCTGTCTGAATCCTCTTCCTGCACTCTGCCTCTCTGCCCTTGACACTTTTCCTTGGCCCGGTGCTCTATCCCTGTAGCTTCTTCTAGAACACCTGGAATGCCTGGTGTCCAGGCACGAGAGGTCACTGCGCATGACCGTGGTAAAGCGCCAGGCCCAGTCTCCAGGCGGGGTCTCTTCCGAGGTGGAAGTACTCAAGGCTTTAAAATCCCTCTTCGAGCATCACAAGGCCCTGGATGAGAAGGTATGAGAATCAGAAGAGACTACATATAGAACAGAAACCCGTGGTCGGCTGGGCTGTCCTGAATGACATAAATTTTGGCTGTGATTGGTTGGAAATAGCCCAAGTGGGAAGAATGTTGACTGTCTTGAAATTGATTGAAACAGACTACTGCAGACTGAGACCTGATAATAGAAAAAAGTAATAAGATAGGGGTATACCAGTGGGCGAGGCTGCCTTGCTAGCTGGTTGAGGCTGCACACCTATTATAAATAGAGGAATGATAATGTCATCCTATCAGGTCCGTTCCAAGGTGTTCTGCATCAGCTGTCCTTGCTCAGGTCTGATCTCCATTCACTCGGTCTTGCCCCCATCCTCAGGTTCGAGAGCGGCTGCGAATGGCGCTGGAGCGGGTGGCAGTGCTAGAGGAGGAACTGGAGCTGAGCAATCAGGAGGTGGGGGTGTAGCCAAGAAGGAGGCGGGACTAATGAACTACCAATGGGGTGGAGCTGATTGGGCGGGTCCTAGAATCTTCTGGGGACAGGACTAAGGCATAGGACCAATGGGGTTGGACTGTGGAGAACCAGGTTCCTAAGGTGAAATTCACTGGGAGGGACTAAGGGGAGTAGAGTACTGCTTTGTGATAGTGAGACTAGGGTGAGAACCAGGGCTGGGGGCGGCTAAGGGAAAGAACTGACTTCGGAGGAAATGGTTGGGTGGGGTAAGTCTGGGCACAAGGAGGCTAAGGTTAAGATTAAGGGTTGCTTCCTCTTTGGTGGATGGCTAAGGAGAGATACGAGGACATAGGGCTGAAGGGTAGACTATGGAATAAAGGTGGCCCCAGCAGGACCAGAGCCAGTGGGAAATAAAACGGGGATTCTAGGACCCCCTTCACCCTGATCTCCCTTTCCTGTTGCCAGACTCTGAGCCTTCGAGAGCAGCTGTCTAGACGCCGGTCAGGGCTAGAGGAGCCCGGCAAGGATGGGGATGGGCAGGTAAGAGGTGGACGTCTTTCCCTTTCCTTTGCTCTTCACTGGCCCCCATCCCTGTGGTCCTACTCAGCCCCGTGACTTTGTGATGGTCCCTTTAATGTTTGGTATGATTCTCACAGACTCTAGGCCATCTGAATCCCTCAGACTCTTGCTGACCTTTGACCTCTGATTCAGGTCAGCTAGCTAAATTTGTGATCTCCATGGCCCTTAACTGATCTTTCATTCCCCCTCACCCCCATCAGCTTTCTCTTTGCAGTCTATCTCTGTTACCCAATCTGAGTTCTGTGCTTTCCTTCCTCACTGTCCCTATTCCAGACTCTTGCCAATGGCCTGGGTCCTGGTGGGGATTCGAACCGGCGCACGGCAGAGCTGGAGGAGGCCCTGAGCGGCAGCGGGCGGAGGTGTGCCAGCTGCGGGAGCGCTTGGCGGTGTTGTGCCGCCAGATGAGCCAGCTGGAGGAGGAGCTGGGCACCGCCCACCGCGAGCTGGGTAAGGCCGAGGAAGCTAACGCCAAGCTCCAGCGCGACCTCAAGGAGGTGAGGCCGGAGCCCCTGCTGGGCTGCCCTCTGTCCCTGCCCCCAACCCTCCCTATTCCCCTCTTCCCATAGTCACAGAACTCATGAACCTGGATTCAGTCCACAAGGTGTGCGGATTCTTCTCTCTGAGCCTGTTTCCTCACCTGTAAAATGGGATTTATGGCCCTTGTCAGAGAGTTGGTACATGGCACATACATGGTAGTCACCCAGTTTCTGGTCGTAGTTTTTATGTTACCGTTGGGAAATTCTTTCCCACCTCTTAGTTGAACTCCATTGGCTGTATTTCACCCCATCCTGGCCGAGGCTCCTTGATCTCAACTCCCACGCTGCAGGGACTGCTGAGAAATGTAGGACATGGATTCTTTAAAGCACTGAATGAGAAAGAAGAGAGAGCACTTTTGCTTTCATCATCCACTGAGGCTTTTACCTCGGATTTGAAGTGTGGATGGCCCGAGAGCTTATTAGGAAGTGTGGTCTCACCACACCGGCTTCCAGGCAGAAGTCCATCCCCCACAAGACCCTGGAACACCTTCTCTGGTTTTATAAACCTGTGCTACCCTGGGAGGTCTTGGGAGATGTTGCCTCCCAGATGGAAGGGACCTTTGTTTTCTGTGAAACCCTAGGGAATTTGCTCTGTGATTCTAAATCTGAGTTGTGCCAGAAGTTGCTGGAAAATGTGAGACTTGGGTTTTTGAGTGGGCCAAGAAGAGTGGAGACTTTCCATCCCCTGGGCCTTAGGTCATCCGTATGATAAGCCAGCACTGTCCCAAAAGTTTATGGGAGGTGCTGTACCACCATTTTATCCGTCAGGTG
Source organism: Aepyceros melampus (assembly GCA_006408695.1). Classification (NCBI taxonomy): domain Eukaryota; kingdom Metazoa; phylum Chordata; class Mammalia; order Artiodactyla; family Bovidae; genus Aepyceros; species Aepyceros melampus. The sequence goes on from SJXQ01002265.1 coordinate 276,263, forward strand.
GCAGAGAGCAGGCAGTGTAATGTTGGCTATTCTCAGGAGCTCTTGGCTGGTGTGGTTCATCTTTCTGACGCCCAGATGGCAAGGGACTTCATTTCCCAGTGTACCCTGGGGTGCCTGAATTGAGGCTGTAAGCCTAGGCTACCCACAGGACCTTCTGGGAGCTGTAGTCCACGCGGTCCTTTGTCACCTCTTCAGGCGCTGGCACAGCGGGAGGATATGGAGGAACGGATCACAACGCTAGAGAAGCGCTACTTGAGTGCCCAGCGCGAGGCCACCTCTCTGCACGACGCCAACGACAAGTTGGAAAACGAGTTGGCCAGCAAGGAGTCACTGTACCGACAGGTGGGGGCTCGGCCGGGGAGGGGCGGTAGGGGCGAGGCTGTGGCCCATATGACCAAGCTCCTCCCTTTCCCTTGTCTGTGTCCCCCAGAGTGAAGAGAAGAGCCGTCAGCTGGCCGAATGGCTGGACGACGCCAAGCAGAAGCTGCAGCAGACCCTGCAGAAGGCAGAGACCTTGCCAGAAATTGAGGCCCAGCTGGCCCAGCGCGTGGCAGCTCTCAATAAAGTGAGGGAGGCCTGAGGCGGGGCCTTGAGTCTCTGGGGCGAAGGGGAGGGGCTTAGAGGAGGCGGGGCCTAGAGTCTGGAGGGGTTGAAGACCTACAGCCTGAATTCAGATAGAAAGAGCAGGGCGTGGGATCTAGAAAGGGACGTGACTTAGAATGGGGGAAGGGCCTAGAGGTTTGGTGGGAGGTAGTATTCTCTGCTAAGTCGCTTCAGTCGTGTCCGACTGCGACGCTGTGGACTGTAGCGCCCGCCAGGTTCCTCTGTCCATGGGATTCTCCAGGCAAGAATACTGGAGTGGTTTGCCATTTCCTACTCCGGGGGATCTTCCCGACTCAGGGCTGTTTTCTAGTTTGGACTAAAAGGATGGGTGGGACCTGAACTGAGAAGGGGACAGAGCTTATAGAGCGGGCAGGGCTTGAGACTCAAGTGCGAGGTTTGGAGTTTTGTTGGGGAGGAGCCTAGAGCTCCAGGGGCAGGGCCTGGAAGCCAGGGTTGGAGAAGGTGGGGCCTGGGCCTGACCCGGTCCTAGTGGGACAGTCAGATGCCATGGGTTCCAACTTCTAGGCTGAGGAACGTCATGGGAATTTTGAGGAGCGGCTTCGGCAGCTGGAGGCCCAGTTGGAGGAGAAGAACCAGGAGCTGCAGCGGGTGAGGGGGCTTTGAGGCTTGGGGGATGAGCCTTAGATGAGAGGGTGGGCTGAAGGGGGTGGGAGCAGGGGCAGCGCTCAAGGTTCCAGCACCTGTGCCCTGCTCTCTTCTGGGCAGGCGCGGCAGCGGGAGAAGATGAACGATGACCACAATAAGCGGCTGTCCGAGACAGTGGACAAGCTGCTGAGCGAGTCCAACGAACGACTGCAGCTTCATCTCAAGGAGCGCATGGGGGCCCTGGAGGAGAAGGTGCGCCCCACTCTAGGACTCCCATAAACTGGAATCTTGGGGCCCTTGACCTTTCCCCAAACCATTATCTGAGATCTCCTCAAATCTATGCATCCGGAATTCAAATCTGACAGACTACTCTATTGCTGGGACCAGCACTATTTCACCTGAACACCCTAGAGCTGAATTCTGGGGCACCTATACCCTGAATTCTTAGTGTTTCCCCAAGCCTATAACCCTATGGGCCCGCAAACTCTGAATCTGCTGAAATTACACAAGATGCTGAATTTTGGGCTCCCAGGGACTCCCCCTCTTCAGCAGCATCTTCACTCCACAACCCTCTAGCTCACCATTTCAGCCCATCCATTCCCCTTGGGGTCCCCTCAGGCCTGCCTCTGGGCACTGGAGGCTGCTTCCAGGTTCTGGCCCCTCACTGCACCCCTGTCCTCCTACAGAACTCACTAAGCGAGGAGATTGCCAACATGAAGAAGCTTCAGGATGAGCTGCTGCTCAACAAGGTAGGGAGGAGCCTGGTGGGTGAGGGCCAGAGAAATGGAGCAGGCTTTGCTGGGGCTGGAATCAGCCTGGCTGGGAGGGACCGATCTCAGAGGAGGGCAGACTCCAACCTCCTCCCCCAGGAGCAGCTCCTGGCTGAGATGGACGGATGCAGATGGAGATTGACCAGCTTCGAGGGAGGCCACCGTCGTCCTACTCCAGGTGACAGTAACTTTCCTGTGTCCATGGGGCCCCCTTGGCCAAGCACATCCCTTCTGCTTTCCAAGTCTCCCCATTCCCCTCCCTGTCCTCCTGAGACTTCCACTGGCCCCTCTTATTTTTGACCCTTGACTTCATGATCTCTGGCCCCAGACCCTTTTTTTCCTGACTTTTAACATAAGATTCTTCTTCCAGTCCTCTGACCCCAAGCCCTTCCACATGACCACTGACCTCTAGTTCCTTTTCCTGACCCCTTGGTCTCCACCCTCTCCATGCCCACAGATCTCTCCCTGGCAGTGCCCTGGAGCTCCGTTACTCTCAGGCACCCACCTTACCTTCTGGTGCCCACCTGGACCCCTATGGGGCTGGCAGTGGCCGGGCAAGCAAGAGGGGCCGCTGGTCAGGGGTCAAGGATGAGCCCTCTAAGGTCAGCAGCCGCTTCTGGGGCCTGGGCTGAGCAGGGCCTGGGAGGGCAGCAGTAGGAGGTGGTGCCCTGTATGCAGGGCTCTGGGCAGGGACTAGCGGAGAAGAAAGGCTTCCTGGGCCCACACTGTCTTCTCTTCTTTCACCATCCCCACTTGCCTGGATGTCTCCTCACGTGGATGTCCTGCTGCCTGGTGAGAACTTTAGAGGAATGATGGGCTGGGAAGAGGGTTTGGGGGAGGGGTGATGTGCAAGGTGTAGAATCCTAGAATGGATGGGGCTAAGTGAAGAGAAGAAGTGGGCTGTGTCAAAAGAAACAGTGGACTCAGGGGAGGTTGTCGGGGGTGTCGGGGGGGTCAAAAAAAAGGCCTCACCAAGACAGAAAGGTGGGCTGGGGAAACTGGGGACTGGATAACAGGGTGGGGGCAGTTAGTGTCACCGGATGAGGGCAGGGTCATGGAGGGTGGGAAAGGTCCAGAGCAGTGAGGGAAGACCCAGCGTCTGCCTCTGGCCCCTGTCCACCTGCCATCCTTTTGTCTCCACACAAGACAGGAGTGGGAGAGGTCTGCCCCTGCGGGGTCCATGCCACCTCCATTCCCTGGCGAGCTGGATGGCTCAGATGAAGAGGAGGCTGAGGGGATGTTTGGAGCTGAGCTGCTGTCCCCCAGCGGGCAGGCAGATGTTCAGACACTGGCCATCATGCTTCAGGAGCAGCTGGAGGCCATCAACAAAGAAATCAAGTGAGCACTGGCCCAGTTCTCTCTCGTCCTGCCTAAGCTAAGCCCACAGCCCCTCTGACTCTGGAGACTGATCTGAATACCTAAGCCCAACTCCTTTCCTAACCATCCTCAAGTTCTCCCAGCCCAACACTATTCAGGAATCCCTGAGGAAATACCCAGAAGTCTCCTATGTGCTATTTATACATTATACACACCCCCCCCAAACAGTACTCACAATTTCCCAAAATACCCAAGAGTGCATCCTCAGATACCAAAAATCACAATCCAATCCATCAAGAGTCCTCCATTATATCACAGCTTTCCTGACTTCAAGCAACCATTACCCAGAGACTCCCAGTACTCTAAGACTCTCAACATGAGGTCCCCAATCCAAAACACGTGACCCTCAACTCTAGATAACAAGAATTTTTACCTGATATAACAAAACTCCTCAGTTTATTAAGACTCCTCCATCACATAAAGTCTACTTGGATTCCCCAGCAACTGCCCTACTTAGCAGTTCTCTGATAACACACTTTGCATGGGCCTCAGCAAACATATCAACCTGACCACCATCTTCCATTCCAGCTCGTTCTGACTGGAGATATTGACTCTCACCAAATGTCTCTATGACCTTCCCAGATCCCAGATTGACTTCAGAGTCCCTGATCTCAGCCTTCTCTTATCATGAGCTTGCTCTTTCTGCCCTCCTTAGAACTTGACCTCTAGCCCATGGTCATCCATTTATGATTTTCCAGAGCTACCTGGGCATCATCAGGGTCATCCTGAGGAACACTCTGGTCATCCTGTCATCCCTAATCTTTCCACAGCCTCCAGAGCCTAACATGACCCTTGACTCCCTTTGAACCTGTGAGGCCATCAGGGATCCACCAAGACCTCATTGTGCCTTCCCCAGAATTATTTTTGCTCCACCAAGCCTTCCTGGTCCATTGGGATCCCCAGACTCCTCCTTTTGGACGTGCAGTGCAGCATGTGGGATCTTAGTTCCCCAACCAGGGATTGAACCTCCATCCTCTGCATTGGAACCATGGAGTCTTAACTTCTGGACCACCAGGAAGTCCCCCCAGGCTCCCTCTCCTATTGCCTGCCTCAGTCCTCTCATCCCATCTCCCCATTTCCCTCCTCAGGTTAATCCAAGAGGAGAAGGAGACAACAGAACAAAGGGCAGAAGAGCTGGAGAGCCGGGTGTCAGGCTCTGGCCTGGACTCACTGGGCCGCTACCGCAGTAGCTGCTCACTGCCCCCCTCCCTCACCACCTCTACCCTCGCCAGCCCCTCCCCTCCCAGCTCTGGCCACTCAACACCCCGCCTGGCACCCCCTAGCCCTGCCCGTGAGGGCACCGACAAAGCTGTGAGTATTCTGAAGTCTCCTCAGCTTGATGGTGGTGGTGGCGGTGGTGGGAGGTCATAAACAGGGCTCCCTAACAAACAGCAACAATAACCATCACACCAATGATAGCTACCTTAGCTTCCCCTAAAAGCTCAACTCAAAGGGCAAAGGAGGACTTCCCTGGTGGCTCAGTGGTTGGGAATTTGCCTGCCAGTGCAGGGGACACAGATTCGACCCCTTCTCCAGGAAGATTTCACATGCTGGGGGGAGGCTAAGCCCGTGCATCACTACTGAGCCTGTGCTCTAGAGCCCATGCGCCACAACAGGAGAAACCACTGCAATGAGAAGCTCGTGCACTGCAACTAGAGTAGCCTGTGCTCACTGCAACTAGAGAAAGGCCATGCACAGCAATGAAGACCCAGTGCAGCTCAACATCATTTTTAAAATTTAAAAAAGGGGGGCGAAGGGGAGGCTGAGTCACTAGATTCCTGAACCCTAACTTGTACTTTAGTCAGATCTGACTACTTTTACCTACTTTATGCATTAAATTTCTGCATAGGATTTTTATTTTTAATGTTTTTGGCCATGTCATGCAGCTTGCTGGATTTTAGTTCTCCAACCAGGGATCAGACCTTGGGCTCCAGCAGTGAGAGCACCAAGTCTTAACCACTTAACCACTGGATACAGAATATATATATATTCTGTGACTAAATGTACATTTGAGAACTATCATAATGGCCTCAGAATTGACCTTAGAGGCAGGCACAAGAGCTATAACCCTGTTTTATTGCCTTAAACTCAGCTTTCCTATTCTCAGAACTTGTAACTCATTAGACTTCCTTGAAACTGAGCAGATCCCACTCCTGACACCAGAAGCTAAGGCAGTAGAAATATGGGCTCATCAAGCTCCAGAGGGACTGAAGTTCTTGCCTTTATATTTCTGCAATTCACTCTCACTTAATCTAGCCTATCTTTAGAAGTAATAGTCCAAATCAGGGGTATCCTAGACACCTGGTATACCTCCCAACTAATGAGGAGCCCCCAACATGATCCCTCTGACCCTGCCTGTCTACAGAATCATGTCCCTAAGGAGGAAGCTGTGGCTCCCCGAGGGGAGGGGCCAGCAATCCCAGGAGACACCCCACCTCCCACTCCTCGCTCTGCCCGCCTTGAGAGAATGACGCAAGCCTTGGCACTGCAGGCAGGATCCCTGGAGGATGGAGGGCCATCACGGGGAAGGTCAGTAAGAATAAGGGACGAGACAGGGAGGGACTTGCTTGGGAGGAGGAGATGGGAGTGGACAAAGACTTGGAAACTACCAGATGGGATCTAGCTTCACTCTGTCCTGCTCACACAGTGAGGGCACCCCAGATTCCCTGCACAAAGCTCCCAAGAAGAAGAGCATCAAGTCATCCATAGGCCGTCTCTTTGGCAAGAAGGAGAAGGGGAGAATGGGACCACCAGGTCGGGACAGCTCTTCTCTGGGTGAGTCCCCTGATTTCCTCTCCCTTTCTTTATTCCTTTCGTCCTCCTTCTTTACATATCACTTGACATACAATCCTGTCCGCAATCATTTGGTAATGCATTTTGAGCACTGGAACCTTGGCAGAAGTCGAGGGGAGAAGGGGCAAGAAGGGCATTCTGAGGCCTGCCTGAGTGATGGTTGGATAAATGAATTTGTTATTTCATTTACCTTTTTTTTTTTTTTAAATAGAGAGGAGCTTGGTTGTCTGACTTGTGAAATCAAAGTTAGTCCAAGTTAGTCAAATTTTCAGGAATTTTATGAGCTGCTTTGACATCACATTCAGTAGCCTGAAATTGGTGGGATTATTTACACCATGGAAACTGGCAAATACTACCAATCAGGAAATACCTCTTCTTCCCCAGGGAGCCAGTTGTTAAGAATTTAGCAGCATACCACTGCCACCTTACCAAGGCCAGTCCAGTGAATCAGCTCTATTTGGGGGATTTCTCCAATTCTTTGCCTAGGAGGTGACATTGGTTCCTGTGTGGTTTTATCACTCCCTCTGTGTGGCCTCATTTACTAATCCCTCTGGGCCTCTGCTTTCCTGGCATCCTTCTCAACCCCCCAGCATCAAAGATTCTGCCTCCCCTCTGAGACTCTCCAAATTTTGGCCCCTCCCTGCCTCCAGCTGGAACACCCTCAGACGAGACACTGGCCACTGACCCTCTGGGGCTAGCCAAGCTGACGGGCCCAGGAGATAAGGACCGAAGGAACAAGAGGAAGTGAGTGTGGGTGTGTGGTGTGTGCGGGGGAGGATTGGTCATAAGTAAGAAAATTCTGGGAAGGGGCGTCCAAGATCCTGAGCTTGCTTGGAAATTTGGGAACTCCTAGAGGGTTGGTTTTTTTTCCCTCCTCTTTTCATTTGTTTGGTGTGTGTGTGCATGTGTGTTTGGGGAGGGGGATTACAAAGAATCACAGGTATTTGTTTCTTTTACCTTCTGCCATGTGTTCTACATTCATAAAAGTTGTTTTTGTGGATGGGGTGGGGGAGCAGTTGGTGAACGGAGCTATCCGAGAGGGCTAGGTGTCTCTACCCCTGAACCTCCTGCCATGGCCCTCTCTCTTCAGGCATGAACTTCTGGAAGAGGCCTGCCGTCAGGGCCTGCCTTTTGCTGCTTGGGATGGGCCCACTGTGGTCTCCTGGCTAGAGGTACTGGGGTCCAGAAATGTCCTGACTCTTCATCCCCAATCCCCAAGAACCCCACGGTCAGGGCTGGCTGACCCTGTGCCATCCTCTTGGCCCAGAGGTGTCGGGGAGGCCCTGGGAGGGGTCAGGTTTCTGGTGGACCTTCCTGTTGCTTTTCTTTCCTTCTCCCCTCACCCCTCACCACGCCCATCTTGGTCCTGTTGTCTCTCTGTGTGTGTCTTCCCATGCCTCTGTCTCTGGGATTCTCTTTCTCTATTTTTCTGCCTCTCCTCATTTCTGTGTCTTTGTCATTCCCCGTTTTTCTTCCCATGTCTCTCTCTCAATGTGCTTTGCTTCTTTCTCTGCGCCTCTCTGCCTCTCATCTCTGTCTGTCCCCATCTCTCTTTCCCCTCTGACTCTGGGCTCACCCTTCTCTGACTGTCCTCCGTCTCTTTGTGTCTCCCTCTGACTCTTGATGTCTTTGCCTCGCTGCTAATTTCCTCATGTCTTTTTGTTTCTCCCCCACTTGCCTTTCCCCACCTCTCTGTCTCCCTCTCCCCCTTTCTTTCTGTCCTTCTCCCATTTCTCCTGTGATACCTCTTTCTCTCTGTCTCATTTCCACCCCTTCCTCACTTTCTCCCTCTGGTCCAGCTGTGGGTAGGCATGCCTGCGTGGTACGTGGCCGCCTGCCGGGCCAATGTCAAGAGTGGCGCCATCATGGCCAACTTGTCAGACACGGAGATCCAGCGTGAGATCGGCATCAGCAACCCACTGCACCGGCTCAAGCTGCGCCTTGCCATCCAGGAGATGGTCTCACTCACCTCACCCTCTGCTCCTGCCTCCTCTCGCACCGTGAGTGTTCAGGGCCAATCCCAGCCCCCGCTGGAGTAGTCAATCCTCAGAGTACTGTCTTCAAAGTAGCCAATCCTGAGTCCGTCATTCTAGCTTTGTCTTGTCAGATATACCCTGCTCCCGCACAGTCTCTCACCTGGATTATCTCTGAGGGTGGGACACCCTTCAGGCCTCCCTGCCTCCCCTCTACTTCCAACCCTCAGTCTGTCTTACACACCGCAGCAGAAGGATCCTATCCCGGAGAAAAACCCAAATTCGTATGATTCTCTACAAGTCCCATGATGAGAGGCCCCTTCCCCAGCTCCTTTTCTACTCTGCTCCTTGACACTTGCTGCTCCCTTTTCTTGGAGCACCCCTCCCTCTTTTTTACCTCCAAGGCTGGCTCCTACCCATCCCTGAGGTCTCAGCTCAAATGTTACCACCTCCAAGAGGCCTCCCTAACTCAACAGCTAAACTATTCCCCGGCACCATCATACACGAACACCTTTTTTTTTTTTTTTTAAATACCCCATGGCATTTACTGCCTTCTAACATTTTATCATTTTGTTCTATACAGAAAATTATGTGTTCCCATGCCTAATTCGGCTCCTCCAGGAGCACGACTCTCTTCCCCTCCCCTGTCCAGAAGCTCTCTCCCAACCTCCATAACACCTCTCGCCCCTCAGTCCACAGGAAACGTGTGGATGACACATGAGGAAATGGAGTCCCTTACCGCGACGACCAAGCCTGTGAGTGCCCCCTGCCCGTGGCCTTGGGGGTGGCACTAACTTTCCCTGGGCAGGGGCCGGGTGGCGGGTGAGTCTGTGGCTGTCTGTCCGTCCGTTCGTCCTTCCCGCCCTCCTCCGCCTGCCCCTTAACCCACCCCTTCTCTCCCCTCTTCCCACTAACTGGTCAGGAGACCAAGGAGATCAGCTGGGAGCAGGTAGGGGGCGCGGGGCGAGTCTTGGGCGCATGAACAGGCTGTGCACGCTGCATGGACGCCCCTCCTTCTCCGAGCCCCGCCCCGCCCCGCCCCTCGCCGGAGCATTCCATCCTCACCGCGGGGGGGCGCTGCGCGGAGCTCTGCTCTGGGCTGTCACTGTGACTTGCTGGGCTGGTGTAGAAGC
>SJXQ01002265.1:302674-313637 GCA_006408695.1 Aepyceros melampus
CCTGGAGCCCTGGGTCTGAGGGGGGAGAGGGCTGGGGCTTAGGGTTAGGGGAGGGATGAGTGCCTAGTGTCTGTCCCTTTGGCCTTGATGGAGAGACCCCCTGGTCTGGCCACTTGTCCCCCCAGGGCTCATTCCCCGCAAGGTACCGGTGGCGCGGAGACCCGGAGGATGGGGTCCAGTTCCCTCTCGACTACAACTACTCGGCCTTCTTCCTGGTGGACGACGGCACACACGGCCGCCTGGGAGGCGAGAACCGCTTCCGCTTGGGCTTCGAGTCCTACCTGGCCCAACAGAAGACGGGCGTGGCAGGTGAGTGGCTTCCTCCACTGGGGATTCACTGCTCAGGATCCCAGTGGTCCCTTCTGGTTGGAATCTGGGGACTGCAGCCAGGGGAGTTTCCTGTGGTCAAGGGCCTTCTCCCATCACTTGCTGTGTTTAAAAAAATCCTTTATCTTGAAATCTGCAATACACAAAGGTGGACAGCTTGATGAGTTTTTAACAAACTGAACCCACTTAGGCAACCAGGACCCAGATCAATAAACAGGATAATACCAGCCCTTAGAAGCCTTCTCCTAACCACACCCAAAGGCCACCTCATCATGTTTGTCACAGCGTCGGGTAGTTCTGAACCTGTTTCATATGACTAGAATCATACCATCCTCACGTCTTAAATTCTCGCTTCTCATAGTCAATGTTACTTCTGTGAGATTCATCCATATCGTTGCATAAATTGTAGTTTGTGATTAACCCATGGATTAAAGAAGGAAAAAAAAAAGAAGCTAGGTAATATTTTGAACCGAGTGATGGTTATGTCATGACATACCAACATGTTTGGGGGTGCAGCTAATGCTTGGGCTTCCCTGGTTGCTCAGCTGGTAAAGAATCCGCCTGCAATGCAGGAGACCCAGATTTGATTCCTGGGTCGGGAAGATCCCCCTGAGAGGGATAGGCTACCCATGCCAGTATTCTTGGGCTTCCCTGGTGGCTCAGACCGTAGAGTCCTCCTGCAATGTGGGAGACCTGGGTTCGATCCCTGGGTTAGGAAGATCCCCTGGAGGAGGGCATGGCAACCCACTCTAGTATTCTTGCCTGGAGAATCCCATGGACAGAGGAGCCTGGTGGGCTAACAGTCCACAGGGTCACAAAGAGTCGGACATGGCCGAGCGACTAAGCATAGCCCAGCACGATGCAATACCTCGAGGGAAATCTGTAGACTTAAACGCATATATAATAAAGAGAAGAAAAGGAAGGTTGAAAATCAATGATTTGTCTCCAATTTAAAAAAATCCTAGAAACAGAAGAGCAAGAGAAATCTAGAGCAAGTAGAAGCAATGAACGAATACAGACATGAGCAAAATCACCAAAACAGAAACAAATGTCTAGTGTAGAAAATCAACTGAACAGAAGGCTGTTCTTTATAAACATTTCTTACATTTTAAAAGGTGTCCACCTAATTCTTGAAATTTAATTAGTTTTGGGGCAATTTAAATCTTATTTTTATCATTTTATTTTATTTTTGGTTAACAAACCATTTTATGTTTCTTCCCACTCATAGAACACACCCTCTCAGAAGAGACAACTCAAAGTTCCTTCCAGCCACTACTCCTTGATCAAAGTCAAAGTATCCAGGGCATACACGCTAGTTTATCGGGCCCAGTGGGTCCAGAGTCTGACTCACACATGTAGGGATTTTTTTTTAATAAGATTAATTTTTATTGGAATATAGCTGATTTACCATGCTGTGTTCCTTTCTGCTGTACAGCAAAGTGACTCAGATATCCATGATTTTTTAGATTCTGTTCCCATATAGGTCATTACAGACTGTTGAGTAGAGTTCTTATTAGTTGTCTATTTTATACATAGTGGCCTTTATACATAATGGGCTTTGCTGGTGCCTCAGATGGCAAAGAATCTGCCTGCAATGCAGGAGACCTGGATTCAATCCCTGGGTTAGGAAGAGCCCCCTGGAGAAGGGAATGGCTACCTATTCCAGGATTCTTGCCTGGACAATCCCTTAGACAGAGAAGCCTGGCAGGCTATAGTCTATGGGGTCTCAAAGAGTCAGACGTGCTGAGTGACTAACACTTTCACTTTTTGTACCTAGTGTGATATGTCGATTCCAATCTCCCAACTTATCCCTCCCGCCCTGCTTTCCGCCTTGGTAACCATGAGTTTGCTTTCTGCATCTGTGACTCTGTTTTGTAAATAGTTTCATTTGTACCATTTTTTAAAATTCCACATATAAGCAATTATCATTTGATATTTGTCTTTTTCTGTCTGACTTCCCTCAGGATGACAATCTCTAGGTCCATCCATGTTGCTGCAAATGACATTATTTCATTCTTTTTTACGGCTGAGTAATGTTCCATTATATATACTATAATTATATATATATACGTATCACATCTTATATACATATGCACATACATTTATCACATGTGCTGTGCTTAGTCCCTCAGTCGTGTCCAATTCTTTGCAAGCCCATGGACTGTAGCCCGCCAGGCTCCTCTGTCCATGGGATTCCCCAGGCAAGAGTACTGGAGTGGGGTGCCATGCCCTCCTCCAGGGGATTGTCCCAACCCAGGGTCGAACCCTGGTCTCCTGCATCGCAGGTGCAGTCTTTGCCACTGAGCCGCCAGGGAAGCCCATATGTACACACACACATATATAAACATGTACACATCACATCTTCTTTATCAGTTGTCCATCGATAAACATTTAGGATGTTTCCATGTCTTGGCTATTGTAAATAGTGCTCAGTGCACACTGGGGAACATGTATCTTTTCACATCATGGTTTTCTCCAAATATATGCTCAGGAGTGGGATTGTTGGATCATATGGTAGCTCTATTTTTAGCTGTTTAAGGGACCTCTTTACTGTTCTCCATAGTGGCTGCACCGATTCACATTCACACCAACAACGCAGGAGGTTTCCCTTAATCTTATTTTTAAAATTATCTTTTTGGGGTGTAAAGTGACTTTTTGGGGTGTATAATTCTGTGAGTTTAGGCATATGTACAGAGATTCGTGTGGCCATTTCCACAATCAGGACACAGACCAGTTCTGTTCCCATGAAGGCATTCCTTTGGTACCCAGCCTTTGGGTAGCCAGTCACTAATCTGTTTACTATCATACTAGGCCTCTCTCTTCCAGAAGATAAATAAATGGAATATATGACCTTTTGAAATTGCCTCCTTTCACTCAACATAATATTTTAATATTATGTTGATATTTTAATTAAAAATTTTTTAAATTAATGTGTTTAATATGTGGCAACTTTAATATGTGTTTGTTGGAGCTAATCAAACCATGCGAAGGTATGTAAGGAAATTCTTATCATTGCATGAGCTGTAGTTTGTAAATAACCCACAGGCCAAAGAAGAAGAAGAAAAAAGAAGTTAGAAAACTCCCTTCCCAGCTCCAGCCCCCTCTATTGGGGTAATCAGTGTTATATGTTTGGGGTTTATCCTTTTATACCTTTCTCTATGTTTATAAAATCCTATGTGATTATATTTCTACCTCTATGGTCTTTCTTTCTTTTATACTGTACATATATGTATCACTTTCTTACAACCATTCTTTTAGGTCCAAACTTCTTTATCTTACATCTCCTTCTAATGGTTGCATGATATTCCTTTATAATGTTTGTTCCATCTCTTATTTAAATTTTTCTCAATTTGTGGATACTTAAACTGCTATCAGTGTTTGGCACCGCAAACAATGCTGAAAAAATATCTTTGTATAAATGTCCATAATTACATCCCAGTGTTTTATTTTAATTTTTTTAAATAAAAAATTTATTTTTCCTGGCTGTGCCCCACCACTTGTGGGATCTTAGTTCCCCGACCAGGGAGGCAACTCAGAACTGATCACTGGACCGCCAGGGAACTCCCGACATCCAGGTGTTTGAAATTCTATACAGTAGATCTTGAAAGTGAGATTGCTGTGTGTGTACTAATAGTACTAGGTAACCTTCTCAAAATGTGTAGCAGTGTTCATTCATTCTCTCATCAAGAATGTGTGAGTTTCCTTTTCTGATCAGTCTTAACCAACTCTGGATATTCTTGCTTTAATTTTTCTTTTCTTTCTTTCTTTTTATTTTTTTTTTTTTTGCCAGCTTGATGGGTAGAAAGTGATGTATCACTTTAAAATTGTTTTAAATTTAATTTTGGTTGTGCTGAGTCTTCATGGCTGCACTTGGGCTTTCTCTGGTTGCTGCGAGGGGGGTCTACGCTCTAGTTGCGATGCATAGGCTTCTCGTTGCAGTGGCTTCTCTTGTTGAGAAGCGTGGGCTCTAGAACTCAGGCTCAGCAGTTGTGGCACATGGACTTAGTTGCCCGCAGCATGTGGAATCTTCCTAGACCGGGGATTGAACCCGTGTCCCCTGCATTGGCAAGCAGATTCTTAACCACTGGACCACCAGAGAAGTCCTGATTTCACACTTTTAATTTGATGTTTTAATTTATCTAGCCATTATAAAAGATAAAAACACATTTTGTTGGCTGATCAGATTTCTATTCAGTATGAACTGAATATGAAATGTCTATTCATATTCTTTGCCCTTTTTGAATTGGATTCTTTTACAAACCTTTTTATAAGAATTCTTTGTATCCTGTTGATAGGAAAGCTTTAACTGTTAGATGTCTTGTAAAATTTTTAAAAAATACTTTAATTCTGGTGTCTACTTCCATAAAAATGATCATATTGACATGGTTAGATATATTTGTTGTTCCTTTTATGTATTCTTGGTTTCCCTTGGTCTTTTTAGAAAAGTCCATTAAACTCCAATGCTACACAAATATTCTAAGTCTTCTTTTTTAATATCTTATACTTTTATATTTAAACCTTAATCCATCTGGAAATGATTTTTACATATTTTGAAGTAGAGTCTACATTTCTTTATTCCAAATGGAAAGCTGTATTTTCTTCATGACCATTTAATAAATAAATTATATTTTCCCAGCTAAATTGAAATGTCACTTCAGTTATATATTCAGTTCCTTTATACGTTGAACTATTTCTAAACCTTTTCCTCTTCTACTTCTCTATGTATTTATCCCTGTGAGAAAAATATATTTTGTTTACAGCAGTTTAAAGATGTTTAAATATATATATCAGAGAAAGTTCCTCTTCACTGTCCTTTTTCAACAATTTCTTAACTCTTCAATATTTATTCTTTCATATGAATTTTAAAATTATTTTGTTCCATTAAAAAAGAACAAAGGAAAAACACTGCCAACCTCCTTCGACTTCCCTCTTTCCCCAAACTGCATTGAATTTATGTGTTACATTGTGACAGGTTAACATGGTATTTACTTTTCCATTTATTCATACCTTGTCCTTAAATAAGTTTTTATCAATGTTATAAAAATATCATAACTTTCTATACAAATTAATCCCTGGGTATTTTATCATTTTTGTGGAAATGTGGATAAGATACATATTCTTACTAGATGGAAAAAAGTTTTTTATTTTTGTGTATTTTTCTTGTATTAATCTCTTAACCAAATTCTCTTATTAGTATTTAGTTATTTTGAGTGGAGTCTCTCCAATTTTCTGAGAATGTAAAGCATCTTTTCTTCAAATAAATACCTTTGTCTCTTCTAACTTAAAAAAAATACAAGTTTTCACTCCAGTTATTTCATTTTCTTGTATTATTGCATTAGCTCAAAACACCCAGATAAGTGTGACTAGTAGTAATGTTGTCTCATTTCTTATTTTAATGGGAATAGAGTTAATAGAAAACTTTTATGAGTTTGCTCTTGGGCTTTGATAAATATCTTTATTGTGTTTGGATAGTTCTTCCTATTCCTTATTTCCTTCATTTTTGTTTGAACTTTCATCCTCTCCTGGCTCCAGGTCAGTTAATCAGTCACAGGATTGACTCATGCCTCATTTGGGAACCCTGGAGTCCAGGTTCCCAGCCCTGTCCTCCCTTGAGAAGTTGAACACTACTGTCTTCGAGATCCGGCCCCTCCCAACACCCTCAAAGGCATGACAGTTCCCATGAGCCTCAGGACTGAGGATTTTAGGCAGAAGCCAGCGTTTGCCCCAGGGACTTCTGCGAAATGTGATTCTCTGCCATCCCCAGCAGCGGCTGATGGGAGCTGACCAAGCTTTCTGCTCTGTTCTCCCTGCAGGGACTGGCATTGACATCCCTGTCCTCCTCCTCCTCATTGACGGCGATGAGAAGATGTTGAAGGTATAGGAGACCAGGGGGCCTGGGAGCTGTACTCCCGGGTGCCAAGTCCTGGAGGAGAAGAGGGCTGGGAATCTAGGCTCCAGGAAAGGTGAATGCTTTCCTTCCCTAACCTGCCCGCCCCTTTTATTCTGTAGCGGATAGAGAACGCCACCCAGGCTCAGCTCCCCTGCCTCCTGGTGGCCGGATCTGGGGGAGCTGCAGACTGCCTGGCAGAGATCCTAGAGGACACTCTGGCTCCAGGGAGCGGCGGGGGCAGGCGACGTGAACCCCGAGATCTGATTAAGCGTTTCTTCCCCAAAGGGGACCCTGAGGTCCTGCAGCCCAGGTAGGACACTGAGGGCCCAACTCTGGAACCTGAGATGGGAGAGAGCTGGGGACCTGGATTCCTGGCTCTTGAGATGTGAGGATGCTGAAGATTTGGAGACCTGGATCCAAGGGAAGCGGAATGGGGGCCCAGCCTCACGGATATGAGGAAAGCCTGGGAACCTGGACTCCTGGTTCTGAGGGAGAAGAGGCCTGGGGGCCTGGACACCCCTAGGTTCTGGGAGTAAAGAGTGCTGGGCACCTGGACTGGGGGCCCTGCATGGGAATGTTCTCCTTTATCTCTGTGGACAGGACCAGGGAGTTGGGTCGGGGTGGCAGAATTTGGTATTCTGCAGGTGGAGAGGATCATGACTCGGAAGGAGCTGCTGACAGTCTATTCAACTGACGATGGCCCTGAGGAATTTGAGACCATCGTTTTAAGGGCCCTTGTCAAGGGTAAGACTTGGAATCCCCCAGCCTCTGCTTCCGTCAGTTCAACTTTGGACACTCTCCTGTCTTCGGCACTTTACCCATCCTCTCTAATAAGTTGTGCCTCTTTTTATCTCTTTCCTTTTTTCAGTGCCTTTTGGGGCTTTGCATGGTGCTATTGGACAGTTTTCCCAAGATACTTTCATTATGTTCCAACATTGCTTTCTTTCTGTTGCATCCATCCACCCATCCTTTCATCCATCTAGCCAGCCATATGTACACTCATCTATCTACCCGTTATTCCCTTCATCCTTCCATTCCACCATCTGTTCAACCATTCATCCATCTTGCCATTCACCCATCCTTCTACCAGTCTGTTCACTCCTCTGTTAACAATTCCATCCACTCGTCATTCTTCCATCCATTCATCTTTCATTTTCCCATCCATCCTTTCATCCATCTTTCATCTATCCATCCTTTCATCCATCCATCCATTTATCCTTTCATCTATCCATCTTTTCATCCATTCATTCTTTCATCCATCCATCTTATCCATCCTTCCTTCCATCTATCCACCCACTCACCCTTTCTACCTTTCCTACATGCCCCGATATGTTTTAAGCCCTGAGGCGTGGTGGCATCAGAGATGAACCAGAGTGCCATCTCGCAGTGAGGGATGTCTGAAATTTCGCTAGAGGAATGAATGATGGAAACCAGTATAGGGAACGCAATGGCCACGTGGCAGAGGCTGATGATGGAGCTCATTATTCCTTCAGCCAAGACTACCTTAGGCTTCAGAGATAAAAGCAGTTCCTACCAGGGCTGTTTGGACACATCTTAAGTAAAATTCAAGACAAAAACATGGGAGAGGAACTGCTGCCAGGAAGGCGAGAAAAATTCAATTGGGAGGTGGTATTTGAGTTGGGCCTTGAAGAGCCAGTAGAACCTGGAGTTAGTAAGATGGGGTGGTGGGATAAATAAGTGCTAAGGTGGATCCCCAGGGCTCTGTGGAGATGTGTGTGAGGAGGGTCATTTTGGTGTCAGAAGAGTTTTACATGGAAAGCACTTACCTAGATAAAAAACTCCCAAGAGGCATAGTGTGAATTTTTAATGCGTGCTGAGCCCCAGGTCCCCACCCCAATTGCATCTACCATATTCTGTGGTGAGGTAGTTATTTTTGACTTTGGAATCAGATAAAACTAAAATTTGAATACCAGCGTGGCCCCCTTCTCTGCTGTGTGACTTTGAGAAAGAGACTTTCCTTCTCTGAGCTTCAGTTCCTGTCTCTGAAAACATTGAGATAATACCTGGCAGGAGTGTTTTGAGCCTCAGCAGTGCCTGCCCCAGGGGAAGTCTGATAAATGGGAGCTCTCCTTAATATGATTCCATTTCTTGTGGGGACACATCCTTTAATAGAGGATGGCAGTCAGTGAGCAAATGTGATTCACTTCACAGAAGTTAACTCACCAGCCTCCTGGGAGAAAACACAGCCGCTCTCTAAGATGTGGTTTGAGGGGGTGGCGGTATAAGTCCGTGGCTTGCAGCAGGGCAAGTGATCACATTCTGCTGGGGAAACTGGAGATGGCTGGACAGGCTCAGTGTTGGCAGAGTTGAAGGGATGGGGTTTCGGCGGTGAAGAAGGAATAGGGGAAGGGGACGGATGCTTCTTAGAGTCTAGGAACACCCGGGCCCCGTGCAGAGCGGGTAGCACACATCATTGCTCCGATCCTTCACCCCTGCCTAGAAGGATTGTCTCCTCAGGTTGCAGATGAAGAAATGATGCTCAGAGAGGTGGGTAGTGACTTGCCCAAGGTCACACGCAGTTGACTGCACACTTTGGGATCAAAGTTTTAAAGGCCACTTGCTCTTCCTTGTTCTTTTGAATGGCCTCAGGGTCTCCTGGAGCCCGGCTAATGTTTGGATTTTCTTTCCTGCTACGTGCTCCTGTTTCTTCTCACAAATACTCCCAAGTTGCAGGAAGCCAGAGTGACTCACATTTGCTGTCATATCCTGTGCTTTTCTGCACCCAGGCTTTTGCTTGGACTGCCCCTGCTGCCTCAGAGATTCTTTTCTCATTTTAGACGCATACTTACAAATCCTACTAGTCTTTCAAAAGCCCTTCCTCATTGTCCACCTCTAGGAGGCTCCCTTGGGTCTCTCCATACCTCTGTGACTGTAGCCTCCTCTGGCCTTGATCACATTCTACACCCACCTCTAAGCGGACTGATCACTCTGAGGGTGTTTATGTGATTCTGAGACATATTCCCTGGAAGCAGGTTCCTTCAGGGCAGAGCCCGCATCCAATTTCTCTCTCCATCTCTCTCACTGCCTGGCCCATTGTTGTTGTTGCTGTTGAGTCGCTAAGTCATGTCTGACCTCCATGGACTGTAGTCTGCGACCCCATGGACTATAGCCCACCAGGCTTCTCCATCCATGGAATTCCCCATATATTGGAGTGGGTAGCCATTGCCTTCTCCAGGGGATCTTCCTGACCCTGGGATCTAACGTGGGTCTCCTGTGTCACAGGCAGATTGTTTAGTCTGGGCCACCAGGGAAGCCCACCTGGCTCATAGCTGGCTCCCTTGGGTCTCTCCATACCTCTGTGACTGTAGCCTCCTCTGGCCTTGATCACATTCTACACCCACCTCTAAGCGGACTGATCACTCTGAGGGTGTTTATGTGATTCTGAGACATATTCCCTGGAAGCAGGTTCCTTCAGGGCAGAGCCCGCATCCAATTTCTCTCTCCATCTCTCTCACTGCCTGGCCCATTGTTGTTGTTGCTGTTGAGTCGCTAAGTCATGTCCGACCTCCATGGACTGTAGTCTGCGACCCCATGGACTATAGCCCACCAGGCTTGTCCATCCATGGAATTCCCCATATATTGGAGTGGGTAGCTATTGCCTTCTCCAGGGGATCTTCCTGACCCTGGGATCTAACCTGGGTCTCCTGTGTCACAGGCAGATTCTTTAGTCTGGGCCACCAGGGAAGCCCACTGGCTCATAGCCTACCTCAATAAATGTCAAGTGAATATAAATGATTCCTTTTCCTTTCCTTGGGGCCTCTAAACCACTGGTCTGTGTTCTGTCCCTGAGCTGAATGACTTTATGCTTGTAATAGCCTGGCTTCTTAAAGGCTCCAGACTCTGCCCAACAACACTCACTTTATACCGAGTTTAAATGTCAGGCATCTCAAGAAGAAGCAATACAGATGCTCGTCCTGTTCCCAGTTCCCCCTCTCTGACTTCATGCCCCCTCTCCCTGTCACCCTTTCAGCCTGTGGGAGCTCTGAAGCCTCAGCTTACCTGGATGAGTTGCGTTTGGCTGTGGCTTGGAACCGTGTGGACATTGCCCAGAGTGAACTCTTCCGGGGGGACATCCAATGGCGGGTGAGGGGTTGGGGCCCGGAGGTGGGGATCCTGACAAAAGGGATGCATTCTCCCCCCTCCAACTCCTTTGACATCTGGCTCTGTCTTCCATTATGGCCTCTCCAGCCATCTCTTAATTGTCCACCCGTCTCTGGTTGTCCGTCTGCCCCCATCTTATTTCCTCTCTCCCCATCCATCCATCTCTCCATCACTCATGGGTCTGTACTCCCATCTCCTGTCCTTAACCTCTGACCTCACCTGGTCTGCCTGTCTCTGTGCTCAACTCTTCCCCCATTCATTTCGCCCCCACCAGTCCTTCCACCTGGAGGCCTCCCTCATGGACGCCCTCCTGAACGACCGACCGGAGTTCGTGCGCTTGCTTATCTCTCATGGCCTCAGCCTGGGCCACTTCTTGACCCCGGTGCGCCTGGCCCAGCTCTACAACGCAGCGCCCCCCAACTCACTTATCCGCAACCTTCTGGACCAAGTGTCACACGGTGCAAGCACCAAAGCCCCAACCCTTAAACCCTCTGCGGAGCCACAGTTTCCTAAGGTGGGGCAAGTGCTGCGCATGCTGCTGGGGAAGACGTGCGCGCCGACGTTCCCCGCCGGGGGCACCCGCCGGAGGGACAGCCGCAGAGAGAATGTAAGGAAGGAGGGTGG
>SJXQ01002265.1:313802-331956 GCA_006408695.1 Aepyceros melampus
CCTGAGCAGGAAGGTTCTGGTACCTCCCACCCCCCTCTCCATTCTTCTTCTCCTCTCTCTCTTTTTTTTTTTAAAGTTTTATTGATTTACGTTTAATTTTGCCCATACTCTGCAGCACGTGAGATCCTAGTTCCCGGACCGGGGATAGAACCCTTATCCCCGCCCACCCCCGCGTTGGAAGAAGAATCTTAACCACTGGGCTGCTGGGGAGGTCCCCCTCCATTCTTGATATATGACTCTGAGTGCTGCTTCTTTCTCCTGCCTCTCCCATTATGCATTTCTTGTAACTCGATTCTTCCTTTCTCCGTATATGCTGGGCATTTACTCCGTTCATGCATATGCATCGAGGCTTCTCCCAGGTGGTTCAGCAGTAAAGAATCTGCCTGAAATGCAGGAGATTGCGGGCTGGATACCTGGGTAGGGAAGATCCCCAGGAGAAGAAAATGGCAACCCACTCCAGTATTCTTGTCTGGGAAATCCCACGTTTGGAAGAGCTTGGCAGGCTACAGTCCACAGGGTCGCAAAAAATTGGACATGTCTTAGCGGCTAAACAACAGCCACAGCACATTTGCCTCAATCTCATCCTTTCAAATAGTTGCCTCTGTGAGGAAGTTAGATGTTATCTGAAGATGGTGGGACGTCATTTCATCTTAATTGTTCTTGCAGTTTAGATGCATTGTTGTAGTTGCAATGCAGAAGCAGACAAAACTAGAGGCAAGGACAGTGCACAGGAAAGTAAAGCTGGGATCCTTCAGGAAGCCAAAACGGGGGCCTGGACTAAAGCTGAGGTGTTGGGACACATTTGAGAAGTTTAAAAAGAAGGTCATGGAATTCAAGTAGGATCAGAGATAGACCTTGTTTTTGTGTCAAAGAAGTACCTTGACAAGAGTTCTTCAACTTTGGATTGCTATCTGGTCATCAGCTAAATATAGAGTTTTTAAAAAGTCGAGATAAAGGCTCAGCAGTGTTATAGCATGTGTTAGAATATCCTTCCTTTTAAAGGTTGAATGCTATTCCATTATATGGGTATACTATATTTTCTGTATCTGTTTATCTGCTGTGGATTGTTTTGACCTTTCGACTATCGTGGAAAATACAGCTATGATTGGTGTATGAACATCTATTTGTAAGTACCTTGACAAGAGTTCTTCAACTTTGGATTGCTATCTGGTCATCAGCTAAATATAGAGTTTTTAAAAAGTCGAGATAAAGGCTCAGCAGTGTTATAGCATGTGTTAGAATATCCTTCCTTTTAAAGGTTGAATGCTATTCCATTATATGGGTATACTATATTTTCTGTATCTGTTTATCTGCTGTGGATTGTTTTGACCTTTTGACTATCGTGGAAAATACAGCTATGATTGGTGTATGAACATCTGTTTGCATCTTTGCTTTCAATTATTTTGAGTACCCATCTGAGAGTGGAATTGCTGGACCATCTAGGTTTAATTTTTTGAGGAACCGCCATTCTGTTTTCCACGATGGTGTTACCCTTTAAATTTCTACCAGCAATGCACAGTTGTTCTAATTTCTCCACATCTTCACCATCACTTGTTACTTTCTTTTCCCTTCCCCTTTTTTTCCTTCCTTCCTTCTTCTCTCTTCTGTCTCTTTCTTTTTTATAATCATCATTCTAATGGTTGTGAAATGGTCCCTCACTGTGGTTTTGATCTGCATTTTCTTAACGATTCATGATGTTGAGCATCTTTTCATGTGATTCTCGGCGATCTATATATTTTTGGAGAAATGTCTATTCAAGTCTTTGCCCATTTTTAAATTGCGTTGTCGGTCATTTTTGTTGATGAGTTTAAAGAATTCTTTATATATTCTGGATATTAATCCCTTTTTAGATATATGATTTGCAAATACATTCTCCCTTTCTGTGGGCAGTCTTTTTCTTCTATTGATAGTGTCCTTTGATGCACAAAAGTTTTACATTTTGATGAAGTCCTATTTGTCCTTTTTATTTCTTTATTTCTTGTGCTTTAGGTGGCATATCTAAGTAACCATTGCCAAATACAAGGTCATAAAGTTTTATCCCTATGTTTCTAAGAGTTTTATGGTTTTGTAACTATCATGTATAATTATTTGATCTTACATGAGTCACTTCTGTCTGGCTGATTTAAAAATTCTCTCTTTGTGTTTGGCTTTTAGCAATTTGATTACAATGTGTCTTAGTGTGAATCTCTTTGAACTTATCCTACTTAGATTTCTTCATCTTCTTGGATGTATAGATTCATGTATTTCATCAGATGTGGGAAGTTTCAGTCTGTTATATCTTCAGATATCCTTTCTGTCTCTTTCTCTCTGTCCTCTCCTTTTGGGGTTCCCATAATGCCTATGTTGGTCTGATTAATGGTGTCCTACATATCTCTTAAGGTCTGTTTACTTTTCTTCATTCTTTTTTCTTTCTGCACCTCAAACTGGATAATCACAGTGGACCTACCTTCAAGTTTACAAACTCTTTCTTCTGCCTCCTCAACGCTGCTCTTAAGCCCTTTAAAAGAGTTTTTCATTTCAGTTATTGCACTTTTCGGCTCCAAAATTTCTACTTGGTTCCTTTCTGTAATCTCTATATCTTTATTTCTTTTTAAAAAAATCTATTTATTTATTTGGCTGTGAGAGGTCTTAGTTGCAGCAGTCACGACTTTCAGCTGTGGCATGTGGGATCTAGTTCCCTAACCAGGAATTGAACTTGGACTCCCTGCATTGGGAGTGTGGAGTCTTAGCCACTGGACCACCAGGGAAATCCCTATATCTTTATTTCTATTCTCTGTTTTCTGAGACATCATTCTCCTGGGTTCCTTTAGCAATTTGTTCATAATTTCCTTTAGCTTTTTGAGCATATTTAAGACAGTTGATTTAAAGTCTTTTTCTAGTAATTCCAGTGACTCAGCTTCCTAATTTCTTTTGTCCTGTGAATGGGTCATACTTTCTTGGTTCTTTGCAACCCTCATAGTTTTTTGTTGTTGAAAACAGGGCATTTTGACTATTATAATATGGCAACTCTGGAAATCGGCTTAGCTCCTTTCTTCAGGGGTTGTTGCTGCTGCTTGTGGCTTGTTGTTTGTTTAGTGACGTTTCTATTTTTGTAAAGTCCACATTCTTTATTATGTATGAACCCTGAAATCCGGTTCTGTTAGCTTAGTGGTCAGATAGTGACTTGACAGAGATTTCCTTAAATGCATGCGGGTGGGGGAATAGAACTCTCCCACTTTGCAAACTGGCTGTTTGTGGAGCTGTCTTTCAACACTTGGGTAAGCTGTTTACAATTCTGCTTTAGCTTTAGCTTCCTGCTTTGGCTGAGCCTAAAGGTCAGCCAGAGGCGAAAGCTTAGGGGTTTCCTTAGTCTTTTCTGAGCACGCATCCAGTCTCAGTCGTTTGCAGTTTTCTAGATTTCCTGGTACATACAGCAGCTTTTGGGCTTCCCTGGTGGCTCAGACGGTAAAGCGTCTGCCTGCAATGTGGGAGACCCGGGTTCGATTCTGGGTTGGGAAGATCCCCTGGAGAAGGAAATGGCAATCCACTCCAGCACTCTTGCCTGGAAAATCCCATGGATGGAGGAGCATGATAGGCCATGTGTGTCGCAGAGTCGGACACGACTGAGCAACCTCACTCACTTTAATAATTTTTGGCTGCACTGAGTCTTTATTAACTGTATTCCTGGTGGCTCAGTGGTAAAGAATCTGCCTGTCGATGCAGGAGACACAGGAGACTTGGGAAACGTGGGAGACCTGGGAGATATGGGTTCGATCCCTGGTTTGGGAAGATCCTCTGGAGTAGGAAATGGCAACCCACTTCAGTATTCTTGCCTGGAAAATTCCATGGACAGAGGAGCCTGGCAGGCTACAGTCGATGGGGTTGCAAAGAGACATGACTGAGCACGCACACCTCTCAATTTACTGCTGCACAGCCTTTTCTCTAGCTGCAGTGAGTGGGGGCTACACGCTAGTCATGGTGCATGGGCTCCTTATTGCCATGGCTTCTCTTGTGGAACACAGGCTCTAGGTGTGCAGGCTTCTGGCTCTAGAGCAGATGCTCAATAGTTGTGACACATGGGCGTAGTTGCTCTGCGGCATGTGGGATCTTCCCAGACCAGGGATCGAACCTGTTTCTCCTGCATTGGCAGGTGGATTCTTGTCCACTGAGCCACTAGGGAAGCCCCACGTAGGAGCTTTTTAAACCCCTCACTCCCCCAAGCATCCCCTTTCCCTGCTGCTTCCCTCTGCCCTCCGGGGTTGTTCAGAGTATCTCTCACTTGCCTTGACTGTTATTATTTACGTCAAGGAGCCGAGGCTAATACATTTGTCTTTAATGTTTTTAAACACCACCTGGGAAGCCACTTCTGCTCTGGAGGAAGCTGCAAGAACAGTGAAACAACAGCCAGCCCTTGAGCCGTCCTTTCAGAGAGCCACCAGCTAGGTTGATACGCACAACCACAGTCATTTAAGAGTAAGATCTGGGGCTTCTCGCTTCTCTGGTGGCTCAGTGGTAAGGAATCTGCCTGCAGTGCAAGAGTCATGGGTTCCATCCCTGATCCAGGAAGATCCCATAGACATTAAAAAAAAAAGAGTTAAGATCTGAGTTGTTCCCTATGATAACAACAACCTGCAGCGGGAACATGGGCTATTTTTTTCAAGGCAACCACTGTGCTGGGGAATTGGCAATGATAAGTGGATTAGTTAAAATGTCACAGTGCTCTTTTACTGAAGTCTTTCTTCATTAAGCATCCTCCTGTTTGTTGTAAATTTTACGTTAGATTCCAGAATTCTGAAAAAGTTGATCCTGACAGTTTTTTCTTTTTTAGCCAGCTTATTTGTTACCGTTGTGGAAGGACCAAGTTTTGAGGTTCTCTCCGACTGAGGCGACTTAGCATGCATGCATGCACTGGAGAAGGAAATGGCAACCCACTCCAGTATTCTTGCCTGGAGAATCCCAGGGATGGAGGAGCCTGGTGGGCTGCTGTCTATGGGGTTGCACGGAGTCGGACACGACTGAAGCGATTTAGCAGCAGCAGCAACCTCTGCCATCTCTCTCAACTTACTAGGTGGCTCAGTGATAAAGAATCTGCCTGCAATGCAGGAGACTCAGGTTCGATCCCTGGGTCGGGAAGATCCCCTGGAGAAGGGAATGGCAACCTACTCCAATATTCTTGCCTGGAGAATCTCCTGGACAGAGGAGCCTGGTGGGCTACAGTCCGCATAGTCGCAAAGAGTCGGACTTAGCATGTAGCTCTGTATCAGCAGGTCTGGCCAAGACGTGAGATGCTGTCTTCCTTCTTCCTCTGCCATTTTAGGTGACACCTCTGACTGCTTCCCGGTCTGTCCATAACCTCTGATGTCCTTTTAATTCCGGCCCAGCCTGGGCAGTCTCTGGACCATCTGACTTCTGACATGTTCCCTTGACGTCCAGTTTCTTCCAGATCCATCTGCAGACATCCTTGGTTTTTGATTCCCTTGATTAATTTCTGATGATCTCTGGCCTCTGTCCCTTCCCTTGATCACAAGCTTTCCTCCCATCTTCTTCACTCCTCTGTGAATCTCACTTCAAACTCTGTCCCTACTCATGACCCCCTGTCTCTGTCTCTCCAGGGTTCCAGTTCTGTGGCCTCAGCTCTTGGGGCCTCTTTGTTGCTGCGAGTGTTGGGGCGCCTGGAGACTGAGGCCGAGGAGGCGGCACGGAGGAAGGAACTGGCGGCCAAGTTCGAGGGGCTGGGTGTTGGTGCGTGGGGTATGGGTGCCTGGAGGCGCTATAGGGAGCAGCCAGGAAAGGGGGTTGTAAGTCTCCCCTTTCCTTCTCTAGTAACCCTGCCCCTTCCCCTGCAATCCCCTCATCTCTTCCCTCCCGCTGTCTTCCCACGACTCTTCCTCCCTCTCACACGAATGTTCCACACCCAGACCTCTTTGGAGAATGCTACCGCAGCAGCGAGGAACGATCCGCCCGCCTGCTCCTTCGGCGCTGCCCACTCTGGGGTGATGCCACTTGCCTGCAGCTCGCCACACAGGCGGATGCCCGTGCCTTCTTTGCCCAGGATGGGGTACAGGTGAACATCTGAGACACCCACACAGTCCTCAGCTGGACTCTGGGAAGTCTGGAGGATGAGCCCTTGCCATGGTCTTGACCATGGGCAGTCCGTGGTCTTGACCCCCTTCCTGGAGACCACCCCTCCTCCAGAAAATCTCAGCCCTCTCCCAGAAAGCTTGCTCTTCCCCAAAGAAGCCCCACGCCCTGCCACAGGAAAGCCAACCTTCCCACAGCAAAGCATACCCTTCTAGAAAGTTCTATTCCAGGAATTCCTGGTGCTTCAGTGCCTAGGACTCTGCATTCCTAATGCAGGGGGCCTGGGTTTGATCCCTGGTCAGGGAGTCAGATCCCACATGCTGCAACTAAAATATCCCACGTGCCACAGCTAAGACTCGACACAGCCAAATAAATAAAATAAATATTTTTTTAAAAGTTCTATTCCAGGGAATTCCCTGGCAGTCCAGTGATCAGGATTCTGTGCTTCCACTGCACATGGCACAAGTTTGAGCCCTGATCAGGGAACTAAGTCCTGCATGCCTGTGCAATGTGGCCAAAAAAAAAAAAAAAAAAATTCTATTCCAGATACAGGAATACTGGTGACTTTAGTAGGAAGTCCCGCCTCTCACACAAGAAGTCCTTCCCACTTCCCAGAGTGTCCCCGTTTCCAAGTTTCAACAATTAGAACGGCCTCACTGGCCAATTACCTAGTGTTCTAGGTGTAGAAAAACTCTGGTTTAGGGAATCCTACCCTTCCTTTGGGAAGCCCTGTGTGCCCTCTCTGTCTCTCCCATTCTGCTAATCCCGACATTAAAAAAAAAAAAGACTTATTTCTGATAATTGGGAGTAAATTTCGTACCTCATTATTTGTAGTCAGCCCTGCATTTTTGCATCTGGTTGTCAGTTTCTATTTGCTTTCTTTTTAGGGGTCACACAGTGGCATGTGGAACTTCCCTGACCAGGGATCGAACCCATGCCCCCTGAAGTGGAAATGTGGAATCTTAACCACTGGACTACTCACTAGGGAAGTCCTTAATCCTGACATTTTGAAACTTCTCTTGGTTTCCTTACTCTAAATCTGACGGGCTCAGTGAGTCCCACCCCAAGTACGAGGTTTGCCTACCCAGCAGGGAGTCCCACCTTCATTGTCGGAATGACTTGTTGGCACTTCAAGTGCTTTCCCAGAGTCCTTTATTCTGAATGATGGTTAAACTCCTGGATTCCAGTTTTCACCCCTTCTGTAACCTCCCTGTGCCCCATCTATGGAAAAGGAGAAAATAATAGTACCTGTCCTCCTGGGGGAGTGGTGAAGCTTAAGTGAGCTGATCTATGCAAAGTGCTTAGCCCAGTATCTGGTGTATCGTGTTAACAAATGTTGGCTGTTTACTAAAATCTGGGACAGGTGGTCCTTGCCTTTGACCCCTTTCCCTCCCCCACCCCACCCCCAGCCCCACCACTGCAGTGAGCAGCTGCCCTGGGCTCNCATCACCTTCAGGTCAGTCCCTGGGGTTAGAATGGCAGGAGGTGGGATTGGGGGTGGGGTGGGGCGATCAGCCTCTCCTTCCTGCTCAGTTCTGGCCACCTTTCTACATGGTCTGTCCAGTGCTTTCCCTAACCATGTTCATTCTTTCCCTCCCCCAGACTGGGGGCACGTTGCGGGAGGGGAGCTTTCAGGGGACTTGATACAATTCCTCTGCTTTCTGGCCAGGGCTCTGGGGGCAGGTCCCTTTGGGGTAATTCCTCTCCTTACTGCCATTTCTCTGGGTGACTGAGTTTGGGTCTCTCTGGAGAACTCCTCTCCTACCCTCCCTCTCCCTATTGCTCACTCTTGGCGTCCCTCCATGCCAGGAAGTCAGATGAGGAGCCCACGCAGAAGGACCCGATGCTTGACATGGATGGCGACATCAATGGGGAAGGGCCTGTCGAGTGAGTGAAGCACCAGCACCTCGCAGGGGTGGGGGCACCTGGGGCTGCCCCAGGAGCACCAGGCACTGGGAACAAGGCCAGAGGGGAGACATGGGGCTTCAGGAGAGGGGGGTTTCTTGAAGCCACTGAAAACACTGAGGAGGCTTCCCAGATGCCAAGCTCAAGGCTTGGTTCTAGATTTGGTAATGCTGCCAAGGAGTTCCTCACTGGCAATCAATTTTCTTCATGTGACATGTATTTCTGTCTCGACAGAGCAAGTAGAACTGGGTAGATTGGTTCATTTAGGGATCTTTTGCCTCTTTTATTTTTCTGTCTCCAAGAACTTTGCTCTTAATCTCCATGCTGCGGTACCCATGCAGGTGTTTTCAAAATCAGAGCCCTAAGCAAATGGAATAGAATACTTACCAATCTTCGGTAATTCTGTAGAACAGAGGCATGAAGGACTTGGTCCTGAGTCGAGCAGACCTGGGTTCAAATCCTGACTTTGACTTTGTAAGTGGCTCCACCCATGAGCCTCAACTTTCTTTTCTATAAAAAGAAGGTTGTATGGTATTAGTCAGGTTGCTGCTGCTACTGCTAGTCACTTCAGTCGTGTCTGACTCTGTGCGACCCCAGAGATGGCAGCCCACCAGGCTCCCCCATCCCTGGGATTCTCCAGGCAAGAACATTGGAGTGGGTTGCCATTTCCTTCTCCAATGCATGAAAGTGAAAAGTGAAAGTGAAGTCGCTCAGTTGTGTCTGACTCTTCGCGACCCCATGGACCGTAGACTACCAGGCTCCTCCGTCCATGGGATTTTCCAGGCAAGAGTACTGGAGTGGGTTGCCATTGCCTTCTCCGTTAGTCAGGTTAGGTTGGGTAATGCTGCAGTGACGAAGCATCCCAAACTCTCCGTGGCTGGCAACAGTGAGGATTTTGTTGGCATTCATGCTCCGTTTTTGGGTTGTTTGTGGCTCTGCTCTACATGGTCTGCACTTTGGGATAAGCAAGCACCCTCTAGCTGAGATGTTGCTGGTCTCATGGTAGCAGGAAAAGAGATAAGAACCAGGTCAGTCTCCTTAGTCATGTCTGATTCCCTCCAGGCTCCTCTGTCCATGGAATTCTCCAGGCAAGAATACTGAAGTGGGTAGCCATTCCCTTCTCCAGGGGATCTTCCTGACCCAGAGATCAAACCTGGGTCTCCAGCATTGCAGGCAGATTCTTTATGGTCTAAGCCACCGGGGAAGCCCCAATGGCAACCAGGGAGGTACTGGACCTTAAAGCCTCTGCTTGGAAGTGACACGTCACTTTTGCCCATCTTTTATTAGCAAAAACTAGTTATATGGTAATTCCTTAGCTCTTAATTCTCCCACTGGGAGGAAACCAAAATATTTGGTCCACAGTAATACAGTGTACTCATTCGCAGTTGAGAAGATCCCCTGGAGGAGGAAATGGCAACCGACTCCAGTATTCTTGCCTGGGAAATCCCATAGACAGAGGAGCTTGGTGGGCTACAGTCCATGGGGTCACGAAGAGTCAAACATGACCGAGCAACTAACATTTACACACACACACACACACACACACACACACACACACACATCTCTACTTTAACCACTTGAATGGAAAAGGGAGGAACCTCAGCCCCAATATTCTAGAAGAAAAAAATGTTTCTGGTAACTGTTAGAAACATGGTCAGACTGCCAGAAGTCTGTAAAACACACCACCTACCGTGAAACAAGTCAAATTTAAATATGTATACATTTTTTTGAGATAATGCACAGAGAATATAAAATATTTGTCAAGGTAGAAGAGGAAACTGAAAAAAAAAAAATCAGACCTCTGAAATAAATTAGATGGAAGGTTCCAGCGTCAGGATCCATAATGGTGTCCTTGCCTGGTGAGTTCCCAACATTTGTACCATATGATAATGGTAACAAGAGATGATGGGACTTCCCGAGTGGTCCAGCGGCTGGGACTCCGTGCTTCCAATGCAGCAGGCCTGGGTTCCATCCCTGGTCAGGGAACTGGATCCCACGAGCCACAAGTAGGACTTTGCATGCCACAACTAAAGATCACAGTGAAAATCGAAGATCCCGCATCCTGCAACTAAGACCAGGCACAGCCAAATAAATATAAAAAATAGATGATGTTATAGAACACTTAGTGGGCAGCCAGTGTGTTAAACCATTTTGAAATCAGTTCGTCTACTTCTCTCAACAACTGTATGCTGTTGTGTCTATTGTTATCCCCATTTTACAGATGAAATAACTGCAGCATTATGTCACCCACCTCAGATCATGTGATTGACTGGTCAGTGGTGGGAGGTGGGATTTGAACCCAGATCTTCTTGTTCCTGAACCTGTGCTCTTAGCCACTGTGGAGAGCCACCTTCCTGGAGAACTTTCTTGAAGGACAGATTCCTGGCGCTCCCTCAGTGAAGCATCCAGGAATCCGTGTGTGTCTTGCTTGGATTTAAGATGGCAGACTTTGGGGAGCATTCTGACCCACCACATATTTTTGTTACCAGGTCTCTATCTTCCTGTTATTGGGGAGCTAATTCTCCTTTCTTTTTTCAGTCTTTATTTTCGGCTGCACTGGGTCGTCTTTGCTGTGCAAGGGCTTTCTTTATCTGCCATGAGTAGGGCTACTCTCTAGTCGCAGTGCGTGGGCTTCTCATTCTGGTGGCTTCTCTTGTTGTGGAGCACAGGCAGACAGATTCTTAACCGCTGGACCACCAGGGAAGTCACTAGTTCTTCTTTCTGCACCTCACTTTCTTTAACTTTTATTGTTCTTTCTGCTTATTTGTTTTAGAACAGCTTTATTGAGATATAGTTCCCATACATTCAGTTCACCCATTTACGGTGTACAATTCTCAGTTGTTTTCAGTATATTCACAGGGTTGTGAAATCATCACAAAATTAATTTTAAAATATTTTCATCACTGCAGCAAGAAATCTTGTATCTGTTAACAGTCTCACTCCCCACTCCTCCCTTCCCCAGCCTCAGGCAACCACTAATTTACTTTCTGTCTCTATGGATTTGCCTGTTCTGGATATTTCATGTAAATGGAGTCATATATGTGTGGTGTTTTATGACTGGTTTCGTTAACTTAGCATCATGTTTTCAAGATTTATCCACTGTGTGACATGTATGAGTGCTTCATCCCTTTTTACTTGCTGGATAATACTCCACTGTTTGAATCCACTACCTTTTATCTGTCTGTTCATCAGTTGATGGATACTTGGGTTGTCTCCACTTTGGGGTTTCCTTTCTGCTTTTTTTTTTTTTTAAGACAGAATGCCTTTCCAAGCCAGTTTACTTTTCCTGTTAGCTTTCTGAATTTATTATTAGTAGTAGTATTCATTTTGCTGTTTCTGATTTGAGATCAGAATTAAGAATTAAGATGTAACTGGGAAGAGTATCAGAACTCAGGTGAAAAGGGCCAGAGATATGAGTGGACCAAGAAGGTTAGAATTCAGGTAAGGCTATACAGTGAGAGATCAGATATCAAGAAGGAAGAATTAACTGAGAAAACACGGCTGGATAATCTGCTATTGGTTGTGGGTCAGAAGTTAACATTCAGTGATGGAGTTCCATGAAGAAATCTGGTGCTTTTCTAGATATGGGGAGATGCAAGAATTGGTTCATAAGATCAGCACCTGAAATATCTATCTGAAAACCTGAAAATATCTATCTGAAAACCTGTTCTGCCAGTTTTCCCCAGAGCACAGAGTGCCTCATTCCTGCTCTCCACCCTGAATTCCCTTCAAGGGGTGTTGGAGGTCAGCAGCTGCAGCAGCGCCTGATTTAATCCTTGTAGAGGCAGTTGCGTGCTCAGTCACTTCAGTGTCCGGCTCTTTGCGACCCCATGGACTGTAGGCCACCAGGCTGCTCTGTCTGTGGAATTTTCCAGGCAAGAATACTGGAGTGGGTTGCCATTTCCTTCTCCAGGGGATCTTCCAGACCTAGGGATCCAACCCGCATCTCTTACCACTAGTGCCACCTGGGAAGCCCTGCAGAGGTAGATGGCAAGTGCCAACTGTAGTTAACAGAGTTGTCAAACCTGGGAACCAAAGTCATGAAATGAGGAGGTCAGAGGTTATATTTGAAGGCCAGAGGTCAGGTAGATGGTCCAAGGTCAGACAGAGAGTCAGAGATTGTGAGGGTGAAAGAAGAGGGACTTGGAGCCAAAAGCCAGACAAGAGTCAGAGGTCAGTCCAGAGGCCAGAGGTCAGAAGGGTGGGAAAAGTCAGAGGTGGAAGCTCAGCAGTATTGAAGGTAGATTTAAAAGGTTAGATCAGGTGTCAAAACTCAAGGAGAGGGAGGGTGTCAGAAGGCATGAAGGTGGGGACTGACAGGAAAGCAGGATGAGGAGGATAGGAAAGCTCAGTCTTGATGGTGGTGAAGGTCAGGTGCAGAGCTCAGGTTGAGCCCTCCTCGCTTTTCCCCCTTTCTCCCGCACAGGCCCACAGAACCCCCTGAGAAGATGCCCTTGGGGGTATCGAGGCCGCCCAGACACAGGAGCTGCTGTGGGGGGTGCCTGCCGCGCCTGCGCCGCTGGCCGCAGTTCTGGGGGGCGCCGGTGACGGCCTTCATGGGCAACGTGGTCAGCTACCTCCTCTTCCTGCTGCTGTTTGCACATGTGCTGCTCATTGACTTCGAGCCCGAGAGGCCCAGCGTCCTGGAGTGCTGCTCTACTTCTGGGCCTTCACCCTGCTCTGCGAGGAGTTCCGCCAGGGCCTGGGCAGCGGCCTGGGCAGCCTGGCCATGGGGGGTCCCGGGACAGACTCCCACCGGGCCCCACTGCGCCGCCGCCTGCACCTCTACCTCTCCGACTAGATGGGAGGTGAGGGGTGGGGTTAGGGGCCTCAACTCTTGGCTTCTCTGCGGCAGGCAGCAGCTAAATCCAATTCTGCTGCTTTTTTTTTCATTGACGTGTAATTGATGTACAATATTATAGCAGCTGTAGGCGTACAATATTGTTGTTCAGTTGCTAAGTTGTGTCTGACTCTTATTAAAAAAAACGGTTTAAAGAGCATATGAAAGTGAAAAGACAAGTTGCAGACTGTGAGATGATATTTAGAACAAAACCACCAAGGATTGGGATCCAGAGTATAAGAAGAGCACCTACCAAAAAATATATACATGCACGAGATCAGTGAACTTACAATAAATTAAAAACTGGGACAGAGAATATGAAAAGACAGGTGATAAAGTACATGTACCATTAGATATGAAAGGTGCCCAACTTTTTTTCTTAAAAAAAAAAAAAAAAAGGCTCAGATCCCACGTTGATTGAAAGTACTCGCTAAAGATGTTCTATAAGTCGTTTGCCCACACATGGCTACCTGGCTTTGGGGCTGATGGGGTAAAATGAGAATCTCACTGCTCTTTGTTCTGTTAATAGATCTGGACTTTACAAGATGTTTCTCTAGTCCCAGCCTGGCCCTGCAGCTGCACCCCCGTCCTGGCCCCCAGACACCAGGCCACACACCAAGAGCCACCCTCACATTCTTCTCCTCTTCCTCTACAGTCCTTGGTCCCAGGCCCCATCCTCGGGTCCCCTGACTTCCTCTATCCCATCCCCAACTCATCTCCATGGCTGCCTGTCCCACCTGGACCCTCACCCAGCTTCCTGGACCTCATTCTCTTCCCTCCCTAGTCCATCCTCTACAGGGTCTGCAAGGGGCCTTCTATACCCAGGGCTGGCCTCTCAGAGCTCCCTTGCTTCTCGGGGCTCCCCGGCACCACGCCACAGTCCCTGGACTGGTCTGGGTCTGCCCTTCTCTGCAGGGGTGCCTCTCTGATTCCTTTCTATCTTCTTCATCTACACTTCAGCCTCTCTGAGAACTACTTGCAATCCTTCTTCACAAGGCCAGTGGCTTTGACCTTGATCCTCAGTACTTTGAATCTGCACGATTATAAAATGGTAATCAGAATTCAACTGACAGATTCTTACCAAGGAAGTATTTTCTAGTTACTTTAAACTGCCTTGATCAATTTTATATTGCGGGGCAGTGAAAGTAGCTTCAATTATTTTCTTTTTCAGTTTCTGAAATTACTTCAGTTTGATTACTGTTCAAGTTAAGTTTTATAAGTATTTGGTTCAGTGTTCGTGTTTTTAATCCATTTCAGATTTTGCTAAAATCTGCTCAAACTATGTTTGTGAATTTTACTTTGTGACTTTAATTCTGTCATGTCTGATTTTCCTGGGTCAAATTTCATAGTTTTAAATTTCATCAGGAAAGCCTGAGTGTTCTATCAACTTTTTACTTCCTGATAAATCAGGGTTTCCCTAATAGCTCAGTTGGTAAAGAATCTGCCTGCAATACAGGAGACCCCGGCTCGATTCCTGGGTTGGGAAGATCCCCTGGAGAAGGGAAAGGCTACCCACTCCTGTATTCTGGCCTGGAGAATGCCATGGACTGTCCATGCAATCGCGAAGAGTTAGACATGATCGAGAGACTTTCACTTTTACTTACTCCATAAAAATCGTGACTTTCTGCTTATTTCTTAGCTAATTAATAAATTGTGGGGAATTACCCTGAAGTATTTTCTGTTGCCCAGGTTGGGATATATGTATATATAATGTTAGTTCATTTCTTCTATAGTTTCTAGATCATGTTGTGTGGTGCCCAGAGAGAGGGCAAAGGGAAATCAAAATATTCTTGGGAATACATTATATTGTCTTTGGGTCTTGGCACATGCTGTTCCCCCACCCTGAAACACTTTTCCCTCCTCTCCTTGGCCAGGCCAGCCTTCTGTACTTCCTTTCTGCCTCAGCTTTACTGTCTGTGTCTCTGAAAGTCTTCCTTTTTCCTTCTCGGACTCTGGGTTTCTCCTTTGTGTTCCCCTAACCATAGAGGTTAGATCATGGCTTTTCGTCTCTCTTCTCAATGCAAGATTATAAACTCCTCAAGCCCCTTCTGTCTCATCTCCCAGCAACTTAAAACATCTCTGAATATAGTCTATTCCCAAAGAAATACAGAAGTACATCCTTATTGAACAAGATTATGTCCCAGTGTAGAAGAGAATAAAACAGAAACCAATTGTCTTCCTTAGCCATTGCAAGATTCCTCCTTTTTTTTTTTTCCCCAAGCTTCCTCCTTTTCTCTGTAATTACCTCCATCAACAGTTTGGTGAACATCCTGCCTGTTCTTTCTCTATGCATTTACATACTTCTTCTATACACAGATATTATACACAGAAGATACTATTTGTTTTTTAAAATTTATTCTTTTATTGAAGGATAATTGCTTTACAGAATTTTGTTGTTTTCTGTCAAAGATACTATATGTTATGTATTTTTTGCAACCTCTTCTTTTTCTCCATAATATGTCCCTGACATTCTTTCCATGTTAGTATTTGCAAATATTCCTTATTCTTTAAAAATGCTGCATCCGATTCCTGAAGAAGGGGTTTTAGCCAGTCATTGCCGGCTAAAGCAGCCAGGAGAGACTTCTCCTTGCCAGATTTAATGAATGAATGAATTCTTTTCATGAGGCAGTGAGACAAAAATTCTGAACTTCAAGAGAGAGAATCAGACCAAATACATCTCTCTAAAGCGTCTTTCATTTTCTACTTGAGATAACTTGAAGTTTTAATAAGATATTAGCTGCTCTGAGTCCAGTACTCTGAGGATATATTTTTTTTAAAAATAAAGTATTAGCTGTTAGAACACCGCTGCTTTTGAAGACAGCAAAGAACTTTGTGGTCACAACCTAGTGACTATTTATAGGGGATGAAGGATCCTGACACCCCCTTTCATAATCTGGACAGTTGACAGCAATGACCCTCTATTCTTTTCAATATTCTGACACACTGAGAGGCATGGTTCCTCTGTGCTGTGTTAAAAATGGTACAAAGTCACTTGACATGAATAATTTTTTCAAACAGCAAGATAAGAAGTTTTCTAGAACACTGTGCTTCTGTTTATTCCTTGTATTTTGTATCACATATCTTCTGAGAAGAAAGGACTAAGGCTATGTGGTAACATTCTTTAGGAATACCACTGATATTTTAGATATTTTTGTCAAGCTCATCATTTTCTAGAAGGGGGAAGAATTATTGCACGGGGGAAAAAAAGTCCAAAAATCTCAGTTTACACAGGACAAATTTCCAGCATTCTCCAGTTGAATGGATGAACCGTTTTATTTTGCTAATCCCTTCTGGGTGGACATTTCAGTTGTTTCTAATTTTTTATTATTCCAAAGTTATAAAAGTTTACATCCTGGACGTACACTTTGTGAGTCAAAGGGTATATGTATTTTTGAGGTTCATTGCTTTCCTTGTAAAAATAGCTTCTTCCAGCTACACATGCACCATCTGGGTAAGACACTGCCCCCTTGAGGACATGCTTGATGATACCTGATATTTTCAATCTAAGAGTTTGTAGCTCTCCATTTAACCTTTACCTGTTTTGCCAATCTGATGGGTAAAAATGACCTCTCCTTGTTTTAATTTATGCATCCAAGACTCCTAATTGGGTAAGTTGGGAAACTTTCATATCTAATGGCACATGTACTTAGTCACCTGTCTTTTCATATTCTCTGTCCCAGTTTTTAATTTATTGTGTTTACTGATCTTGTACATGTATATATTTTTTGGTAGGTGCTCTTCTTATACTCTGGATCCCAATCCTTGGTGGTTTTGTTCTAAATATCATCTCACAATCTGCAACTTGTCTTTCCACTTTCATATGTTCTTTAAACATTTTTTACTCCTTAACTTTTCATTTTGAAAAACCCTTAGACTTATAAAAAAATGCTGCAGAAACAGCACAAAGAATTCCCATACACCATTTATCCAGATCCCCCAAATGTTAACATCTTACATGATCAAAACCGGGAGATTTTATTTAAATTTCATCAATTGTCCACAGATGTCCTTTTTCTGGATCAGGAGCCAATCCAGGATTCCATGTTGCTTTAGTTGTCACGTCTCCTTAATTGTCTCTAACCTGGGACAGGTTTTCAGTCCATCTTTAACTTTTATGATCAGTCCAGACTAGTTATTTTGTAGAATTTGCCTCCATTAGAGTTTGTCTAGCACTCCCTTAGAATCAAATGTAGGCTATACATTTTTTGGCAGAAAATTTTGCCTATCTCTGTCCATCATATTTATGTTATCTCTTAATATGCATGCTTTATATTTCAAAGTAGTTAACTTTTCAGTATTTTCTTTTGTCATGATTTTGTGTCTTGTATATAGGACTCTTTTTCTTATATGACAGTTATCTTATTTCAAGTTCATGAAGATATTCTTCTATATTTTCTTATTAAGATTTGATGTCTTACCTTTAACTTTAGGTTTTTAATCCCTTCAAAGTTGAAGTACACGATGATGCAAAATAGGGATATAATTTTCATTTTCCCCTTAGGATTGCTGACATTATTCACTGTTTGACCTTCTTCTGTGAGTTGTGTGTCCTTATCCTTTACCCATTTTCCTGTTAAGTTCACTGTCTTCTGCTTATTAGTTTGTTGGAAGGCTCCATATTTTGCCATTTATAGGTTGGGCAAATATACCTGAAGTTTTCTCAACTTTATGTTATAGGGACCTCCTTCCCAGCTTTTTGCTAAGGCCGTTTTTCATACAGCCATTATTTAATGGGTACCAGCGCCCTGCGAGGCCAGATTGGCAATGTCATGGTGCCAAATTCTGAGTAAACCCCAGGTGAACTGGAGTGGGGAGTGTCCCAGTTCTGGCCCTGGAGAGGCCGCATCCTCGCCTTCAGTCTCGTGTTGGGAAGACTCGGGGCTTTCTTTGCACCCTGTAACCCTTGAGTGGCGTCTGCCGCGTCTCCCCATACCCAGGCTGATCCCGGGCCTGTACGACCTGGGCCGCACTGTCCTCTGCCTTGACTTCATGATCTTCACGCTGAGGCTGCTGCACATCTTCACAGTCAACAAACAGCTGGGGCCCAAGATCGTCATCGTGAGCAAGATGTGAGGGGTGGGGTCACGCTGGTGTGGGCGGGGCCTGAGGATGAAAGGGGCGGGACCAAGAAGCTGTCATGGATTCCCTGTAACTGAGCGTCTGGTGAGGAGGAGGGGCTTCGGGTACTGGGGCGGGGCTAGAGTAGGGAAGGGCGGGGCCAGGCTTGGTCTCATCTCCCTCTTCTGCAGGTGAAGGATGTGTTCTTCTTCCTCTTCTTCCTCTGCGTGTGGCTGGTTGCCTACGGGGTGGCCACTGAGGGGCTCCTTAGGCCCCAGGACCGTAGCCTCC